>JAWZYV010004500.1:600000-1057527 GCA_038373885.1 Cheiracanthium punctorium
AGAGTTTAACATTTTGAGTAAAAAAATATTGAACGTTCCGTTCACTGTCACACAGTTTTCAATTCAACGGTCTCATATTTTCATTTAATTGAAATACTCAAACTGTTTTTCTACTCAATGTTTTAAAGCTGCATTTACAGCTGATATTTTTTCCTAGTTTTTATAGCATAATTTATTTTTTTATGATGTTAAAGATTCCTGAACTTAGTAACATGTGCAACACTTTTTCTGAACGGATAGATGAATCGTCTCTTTTTTTTTCTTTTCAACTGTATTATCGCCCCACCAGTGACATAGCGCATAACGCTCTGAACTGGAGACGGAAGGTGCCTGCTTCGATACCAGGTCGCTTCCGCCGGCCTAACCGTTCGGAGTTTTCCGTAGTTTTCTCCGAAACTTAGCGTCAATATGGATATGGACCCCTTAGAACAGAGGTTCCCAAACTGGGTGCCGCGGCACCCTAGGGTGCCACGAGCGTATGTCAGGGGTGCCGTGGAGATAATCAAGAAAAGTGTTTTGGTGGAGTATAATCAAATAATTTCCTCTGAACCGGTATCCCCAAGAAAGTGAGCCAAGCCGATCACTAAGTGGGCTCAAACAAAAATATTTCAGTCAAGTTCAAGACTGTCCTGTAGCCTCTCTTTTATAGAACTCCCTAAAACGGGGGTATTGTCAAAATTCTATATCCCTTTCCCAAGAGAGTACTTTCTTGATAGTTAGCCCAATAAACAAACAAACAAACAATAACGTAAAATGCATCCAAAGTGCTTCATTCTAACCTTCATATTCTTATTGCTCTAAAGGAAATCTGACGCGAAAGTTTTTAGCCTGAAAAGGGTGCCGCGAAATGCTTTTAGCCTGACAAGGGTGCCGCGGGTAAAAAAAGTTTGGGAACCCCTGCCTTAGAACGACCCCCACGGAGAGCATTCCACCACTCGGCCTAGAGCACACGAGCAGCTAATCAGCATAATCCCACAAACAAACAAACAAATCAACTGTATTATCGTTAACGCTCTAAACTGCTCTGTACCATCTTTGAAACAATGCCACGTTGAAGGTAATTTCCGAGTCCGTCGGTGCTTCAGAGTATGGATCTTTGAATGATCCCCTGAAGTCCAGTCTTCTAAAAGCGCAGCGCTGAGGGCTAATGTAGCAAAGACCTGTGGTCGGCCACTTGAGAAAATGTTACCAGCCTATGGAAAAGAATCCACTAACATTCTGCTTATTCTTCTCTAGATGGATTTTTTTTTAATGTTTAAATCAATTAAGAGCCACAACTGTCGTTGCACGTTTTAAAACTGACGTCAACAATTTTCAGTGCAGCATGAAAGGAAGCCTAATCTATTGGACAACTAGGACTTCAACAATTCTACAAAGTAATTATCATGAATCTTAGTCCATGTATGAGAAGCGCCTACAAATTTCCTCTAATTTTCAGCCACTAGTGAACGAATAGCAAGGCACTAAGAAATGAGTCATTTATTGTCAAACAGAAATTTTAAACTTTAAGTGATACCTGTTTTAATAATGGGTGTACTGTAAAATCTCCGTATAAAGAATTTAAAAAAAAACGAATATTGTATTCGAAATTTTGATAAATTCTTTCCTGTGAAGTTGCACCACGTCTAAATTTCTATTACATCATTTTCTTTTAATAGTAATAGTATATTCGTTAATTTGAAGTATTCGTATTAGTAAAATTTATTTGAACAATAGTTAACAGTATATCACAATTTCATTTAAATAATAATATATAAAACTTCAAAAAAACAGCAAATTTTTTCTAATATGCAATTTGTTTTTCTGAGTAATTTTGAATTACTAAGCTAATTTTCAAAACACAATTATGAGTACAATAAATTTTGTTTTTGTTAACATAAATACCATTTAAAATACTCAAGGAAAAATTCTAAATATGAACCAGTAGTTGTAAAAAATAGTGGATAATAGTGTATGTAAAATTGAGCGCTAAAGGATAAAGATATCATATGTTGGATTTTTACCTTTGTTTAATTGTTTCTTTTAACGCTCTAATAACGAATCTAAATATCGATACAGTACCCGATTGCTAACTCGCTCGGTTTTACTCGTAGAACAGCTTCTGATTTGAGTATAGTGTTTCAAAAGGTAGAATGAACAAATAAAAAATAATAGTTTTTAATGAAAACGTCAAAGTTCAATCTAGTGAAAGCATGTAAATGTCTCCTCAATAAGTAAAACTTTACACAAAGATGGAAAATATTAAACCAAAAAAATACATCTAAGCAGCTTTCTTCCGCGATGATTAGAACTGAAAATATCGCTTGCGTTTGGATAATTTTTTTAATTAGTTCCTTATTCTGTACAATAACTCCTACACCATCATACTCAAATTTTCTATCGAAAATACTTTCGATTGACAGAGTGTTCAAATAATGGTACTCCATCTTGAAATTACCTACTTCAGTCACCATTCGTTGCTTAAATAATTTTACATTAATTAAAATAATTACCCTGTTTGAGATAGGCTCATTTTTCTTCTAAATGAAAAATTATATTTCGAGATTTAGGCTGTTTCATGTCCCTGAATTCAATACTCGGGTTAAAAGAATTGGTAGCTAAATGCGTTACAGGAGAATTCAGCTCTTTTGGTTGATGATGCAGTAGAATGCAAGAATCAACTGTCTAGAAAAACGCCAAAGGGCAATTATATTTTTCCCTGGATGATAAAAATTGCAATTTCGCGTGTGTTATCACGGACTATGGTTGGTTATTAAAATATCGCATCGTTATTATTCGATGAAACGCTGGATTCATCGAAATCATATGGATACCTAAGTTATTAAATGAGTGTGGCAGGGTGGTTTCGATCATTATGCATTTCGATATTAAACAGTTGGTACTTCAACTTACTGTTAAAATGGGGGGGGGGGTGGAAACTTCGTTTAAATGATCCAAAAAGAGAGCTTATGAACAGTTTTTTTTTTTTTTTTTTTTTTGATTGCGAAACACATTTACAAGAACGAATACTAGATATAAGAAAAATAATTATAATGACATTTAATTCAAACATTCAAACTTATTCCACTTTCAAAAATACTCGAGGTCGTAAAAGAATGAATAAGTCATTATTAAATTATTTTTTGAACTTTTAAAAACGCACGGAATTTTTTTCTCGAAGCCAATAAAGATTTTGAAAAAAGAACGATTTCCTTTTCTTTGACTGGAATAAGTTTGCTTGGTCATAAAATTCTCCATTACTGAGCTTTGGCATATGTGACGTAAAAAAAGGGTGAAAACTGTACTCTTAAATTACTTTTTTAATAGTAATTAGACATGCGATCGTTTCCCTAATCACAACATGCTGAATGAACAAACTGATTCTCGCTCTCTCTCTCTCTTTTTTTTTTAAATACAAATTTTGCTTTCATACGTTTTTATAAGATACACTTTTAATCTTACTGCTCTGTGTTATTCCTTCGGGTAAAATTAATAATTCATCACTTCATACTTTATTGGTTTTACTGACACTTTACTTATCAAAGAATCATAAATTCGTAACTGAGATTTCTACAAGATAAATAAAAATCCTGCATTTCTTTCTTGGGGTTTCGTTTAACAAATGAAAAGGGTGAATAAAAACTTTTGTCAGCAAAACTTCATCGTAGGTGGTGACAAGTTGATGCAGAGAGAAAAAAAAAATGTCCAACTCAGTTTTTGTAGCCATTTTATTTGATTTTTATCCAGTCTTGGAATTAGATGTCAGAAAGATTTCCTGGAACAGTTTGCTTAAAAAGGAACGTGAGGCTCCTTTTGATTGGGTGGCGGCCCTAATTGGGCTTAGCAAGCAAGTTTTTTCTATTTGGTGACATAAAATATGTATGTTTGTACGCTGTCTGAAATATGTGCTTTTCTTTTCGTTTCTGATTGCATTAGTAATGCATTTTTTGCGTATGCCTTTCTAAGACAATTGCTTAAAATCACAGCCTTTGATAATTTTCATTAAACTTTGTTGTTCTTCCTTTTTTTAATGGTCACAAAAGTAAAAAAGAAAAAAAAAACTTTTACCTTTCAATATGATAAGATTTTTAAAAACAGAGAGACAGGAAATGTTATCAATGAAAATAAATTTGTGATTTTGTCTATAGATTACTTGAAAATCAAAAATTCGTTATTATTTATATCCACTCAAGCACCTGGGAACTCACTACAGCCATTAACCCTTTGAAGCGCAACCATTTCCCAATGCTGAAAAAAGGGCAGCCGTTGCCATCGCTCGACTTAATACCAGCAAGATGGCGGACGATCGAAACACTCATTGCGTGCCACAGATCTAGAGACCGTTTTTTGACGCAGACTGTCTGTGCGGCACAGCCAGCTGCGTCAAAAAAGGGTCTCGATCTGTGGCGCGCCATGAATGTTTCGATCGTCCGCCATCTTGCGGGTAGTTAAGTCGAGCGATGGCAACGGCTGCCCTTTTTCAGCATTGGGCAATCTATCCAGCTGTTCTCGCATTCTTCCATTTTTCAGCAGATGTCAGTGCTGTTTAAAAATAACCGTGACCATTTTTTTACGGGAAATGACGTGTTAAAAAGTAAAGGGTTCTCGTGGAGCTAGGTCACCCGCAACTATTTTTATAGAAATCAAATCTATTCTTCGTGACTGTCAACAGTCAAAACGTCAGAGTTTGGTGATCCCACAGCGGGAACACTGCGAATTAAAGGGTTAAGGCATAATGAGCGAGTATTACCAAAATCCACGTACTCAAAATTACCGATAAAGACAAGCTATGACCTGGAAGAAAATAAAATTTAAAAAAATAGAAAGCACACGAACATGTGCACTAAATTTCATAAATATTGATACGCCGTGTGTTTGTAGAAGAAAAAACAAAATACTGCATCAAAGGATTAGAGGTTTAAAATGAGATTTTTGGAGATTAAATGAGTTATGACTCACACGCTGTCTAGTTTCTGAATTAGTCTCTCATCAATTAACACGAAGTTTTCAATATTTTGGAGTGGAAATTCTGCTCCGTTCCCGAGAGATGTTATGTCCGCCGGCGTATTTAAGGAGAAAACTTTATTTCAGTCCTTTTAATTTTTTTGCATTATTGTTGCTTTTGTGTTAACTTAAAATATATAAAAAATTGAGTCTTTAAAATATTGCTTGCGTGCACACCTATATTGCTTGAGGGGATTGCACTTGTTTTGACCTCATATGTAAGTAAGTAGTTTAGTGCCTCAATCTTTTATAAATTGCATACAGGGTGTCTAAAATGGCAGCACCACGCTTTAATTCTTTGTCTATTAGAGATGAGTGGGCAATGAAAGTTGAAAAAGTGTTCAAAATAAAGTAGGAAGAAAAGACAGCTTTAATAATTTTTCCGAGTTAATAAAATGTGTCCCATTCACTAAAGAGGTGATGTACAAAATTTCAGCCTTTCATCATAAAATGTCTCAGATATAAACAAAGACGATCGGGAACTGTACATGAACTTGAATGTAAACGTTTATTGCTAGAACGGAAAAAAAATTCTTACGTGATTTCTTGTCGATCCCTGAAATGCGATCATCAGACGTGATTTTTTCCCCTTCGAGAGCCATTGAAAATTGGTTTAGATCGGCCTATATTTATTTTTATACCTCTGACATTTTTTAGGATATAATTCTCAAATAATTGTGTGCATCACGTCGTTAATGTTTGGAAAACATTTTACTAATAGGGATTTTTTTCTACGGGCGTCGTATACATATTTAAAAAGTGTAACTTTTTGGAAATTAAAGAAAGGAGTTTTTTCTGAACGTAGTCTCCTTTCCTACTTTGTTTTGAACATTTTTTCACTTTACATTGACCGCTTATCTCTAATACATAAGCAATTGAAACACGTTACCAACTTTATGGGACATCTTGTATAATTTTACATTTAAAAACAGATAATATATTTAATTGATTTTCTAAGTATCTCCGCCACTGATGATCTGTCTCCACCGGTATACCATATCATACCATAAAATAACATGTTTTAAATGTTACGGGGTTTTGGATTTTCTTTAACCTTTCAATTCTCATCGTTGCAAAGACGCAACAGCGGAAACTTACATTGTTTGCTCAATGTTACTTCCTCGCATTGATCCGCTATTTCTTTACTAATCGTCGCTTACCCTCTTACGCAACGACTGTCATAGAAGCGGGATCTCTCGCCCTAGTTCTCACCTTATAACAAAGAAAGCGAGCAGGTTAACTATTTCTCAGGTCGTAGTATACGTATATATGCTGTCATGACCCATGCGTATTGTATTACTTGTATTCATTGTTTTTTCAACACTTTGAGGCGCAACGCTTTCCCAATGCTGAAAAAAGGGCAGCTGTTGCCATCGCTCGACTTAACGACCAGCAAGATGGCGGACGATCGAAACGTTCATCGCGTGCCACAGATCTAGAGATCCTTTTTTGACGACAGCTGTCTGTGTTAGCACAGCCAGCTGTCACGCACAGTCTGTAGCACGGCTGTGCACGCACAGCCAGCTGCGTCAAACAAGGGTCTCTAGATCTGTGGCTCGCGATGAATGTTTCGATCTTCCGCCATCTTGCTGGTCGTAAAGTCTAGCGATGGCAACGGCTGCCCTTTTTTCAGCATTGGGCAATCTATCCAACTGTTCTCGCATTCTTCCATTTTTCAGCAGATGTCAGTGCTGTTAAAAATAATCGTGACCATTCTTTTACGGAAAATGACGTGCTAAAAAGGTAAAGGATTCTCGTGGAGCTATGTCACCCGCAACTATTTTTATAGAAATCCAATCTATTCTTTGTGACTGGCAACAGTCAAAACGTCAGAGTTTGGTGTTCCCAGAGGTGGAACACTGCGCGTTAAAGGATCACGAAATTTTGTGTTGGAGAATTTGCATATTCTATTGAAGACACATTGTATGATGCTACATCTAGTTCAGATTGATTGCCATCGTTCGGACTTCGTCAGTTTGCCTTAAAATTAATACAAATGAAAACAAACGTTAAAAAACTGTTGTTAAAAATACTTTTCTTCAATCACAGAGTTAGTTTGGTGTTTTCATCTATTTGAATTCTTGACGCAAAACTGTTCGATCCCAATTGAAAGCGGTCCGCATTGGAAACTCTCCTCTTCCGACATTTCTAAAGACCGGACGGAAAACTGGGGAAGGGTGCCACAATAAAATGCTCATTAAAGAAACAATGAGCGTTCGCAAACGGAGTCCGGGGTCTGAAGAGTGCGTCCCTCATTTGTTTTTAATTGTTTTCGCGCTCTTCATTCGGACTCATTTCTATAGGCGCTCTTTGCGGGGTTAATTAATTTCAGCGCAGAACAGAAGATATTTTGCTACAGAAACGTTAGCATTGATGGTACAACGCAAGTGCGCTAATAAAAAAAGTACTTAAAAAATCGTGTATTTGAAACTCGCGATGATTGAACCTATCTAAAGAATGAAATAGTAATTAGTATTTGTAAGTAATTTAAAACCAAAAAAAATGTCCTTTTGTGACAAAAGTAACCAAAATTTAGGTATATGGTCGCCATAAACAATAAAAAAAACGTTAAAGAAGAAACATGAGAACATAATTTTATGGGCCACCGTCAGTGCAAAAAAAAAGTATCAGTTTCAAGAATTACTTGCCTTGGTACATACAGTAATATACGGTATCCTTGAAACCTTTCGACAAAGCCAATCACAAGCCAGAACGGATGTACACAGGACATCAATGTGATAAGGCACAAACGGGAGAAATGTACAGATCCAATAGCTATACAAATAATCTTCTACTACTGAAACCATTATAAATAAGTAAACTATATTGAAAAACATGCGTTAAAATTCTGATTAAAAATAGCAAACTTTGAGACTTGGTGTATTCGGACAGTTGTACATGCGCACTGTGATGTTTTGTATAGTGTTCAACAGTTATTCTCAGAGTATTTTTTTCCCCTACCGATAATCAATAAATAGGATGGTAGTCCTGTATAAATTTTGTTCAATTTTTACCGGTCAGTCCGTCTGCTTTCAAATATAATGGATAATAGAAAAAACACTCAAAATACTGGTGTTAAACGATAAAGTAAATAAAAAACTTTGTAAAAAACACACAAAAGATGTAACAGGTAAGTAGATACGTACGTTTCGACTAAAAATTGTTTTAGTCTTCCTCTGTCAAAGTCCTTCGCCACTAAGAACAGAGGGATCAGTTCCCTCTGCTCTTAGTGACGAAGGGCTTTGACTGAGGAATACTAAAACAATTTTTAGTCGAAACGTACGTATCTACTTACCTGTTACATCTTATGTGTGATTTTTACAAAGTTTTTTTATTTACTTTATAATGGATATTGCTAATCGTGACAATTTTTTTACGGGAAATGACGTGCTAAAAAGTAAAGGATTCTCATGGAGCTGTGTCACCCGCAACTATTTTTATAGAAATCAAATGTATTCTTCGTGACTGGCAACAGTCAAAACGTCAGAGTTTGGTGTTCCCAGAGCAGGAACACTGCGCGTTAAAGGGTTAATGCAACACAAATAATAAGAGAACTCAAAAATTCGTATCGAACTGCTCCAGCCTAAACCATAATGGAAATCAAAGTCGGAAAATGTGTCCAGTTTGGAGCCCTAGTTAGATAGTGACTTAAGACGGCGTCAAGAATTATTTTATTATATGTTCTGATTTTTAACTATTTTTATTAAAATGACATCTTGGAGTCTGACTAAATGTCTTATTGACTGGTTGTCATAGATTACAGTTAACGTAATTTATCTTGTTAATAATAATCTTTACATTCATGCTTATTATTAATAAAAATCGTTTTTAATTAAAAAAGAATAGGACGAGTTTATAACTATGACAAGAAGGAGTCTACTGAAATTAAGACGTCTTTTCACGTAAATTACGAAAACTTTTAAAGGCACAAAAACAGTTCGCATATGAAATAGAATAAAGTTTCGAAAACAACTGCGATTAGTTAAAAAAAATAAAAGGAGAAGCAAATATTCATGTGCTTTCAACTTATTTTGACTTTGCCTTGATGCTCTTACTTACAGCAAGTAAAAGGAATTCAAAAGTAATTCACACAAGAGAAAACGCCTTTAAGAAAAAATTAAATGCTCCTCCAATTAAACTGAATTAGACGACATGATATTTTTTTTAGTAAAAAAATTCCTTTTTGTTCGTTGTTTGATTTTTTTTCATTATTTTAATTAAAAAATGGCTGTCAATCTATTCGAAAAAATAAAGATAATTTCCTGTACATACTTTTAAAAATTTTATTCATTTATTACGAAATGGAACTATTGTATTTTGTACAAATTTCCATTGCTGACATATTCATTATAAGGCCATATATACGTCAACAGAGATATAATGAAACATCCAAAATTTTTATGTTTCGCATCTAATATTTTTCTGAAAAAAAAAAGGAACATACATTGAATAAAGGTTCTCAGTATTGAAAATTGACCGGTGGTGGATCCAGAAAAGTTTCAAGAGAGCAAGAGAACGAACAGTAAGGCTAAGCATTTTATAGGAAAGTGTTCTTTTCCCCCCTTTTTTATTTATTTTTAACCACGGAACTAGATTTAACCATTTCGCTCTAATCATTGAAGACTCAGTAAAGAGCAATCTTCTTCTGTGACTACTTTGCATTTCTGCATGGGTCTTTGAATGCTCAGCCGGAACCCAGCGATTGCGCAAGTCTTTGAATGATGAGAGTCAACTAGTTAAACCAGAATTGAATGATGGGTTAAATCCACAAAAAAAAGACATATTTTAACGTTCAGGTGTGCTCAAGGTGGATGGGTGATCGCATTTCCCCCACCCCCCACCCCTCTTTGAATCTTCCTCTGACTAAGGTTTACAAATCGAGGAAGATATGTAAAAGTTTATTATACATATAGATAGTTCCATAAAAAAGCATATCTTAAGTGAAAAATAAATTTATTTCCTTATAATATGAATTAATACAATAATTTAAAGTTACCGTTAAGATTTCGAAACTGGATAAGTACACAATTATTTTGGTATATAATCATTTTTCTGTTGATATTATCAAGAAATGCTCATAATCTCAAACAAATTTTATTTATTGTTTAAAAATATTTCTTAATAACAAAAATTGCAACATCATGACAGAAAATCTCCATTATTTTAAATTTGAGATAATGAACTTAAATTAAAGCAGATTTACTTTGATATTTTATCGTAACAATTATCTTTATAAAAAAAAGACATCTTTAGTAATGCACTTAATATTCCATTTAAAAAAGTGGACCTGATAATCCAGTATTAAAATAGAAAGCAATAATAAGTAATTTCAAAATCTTATAAAAGTTGCTATTAATGAGGAAATTCCGAATTTTTCCATTTCCATCCCTAAAAAGAAAACATAATTTTACTCGTAAGTTCCTATTGAGAAGCAGAAAAACAAAATTTCGAAAAAATATACATATAAATTGCTACAAAATTACCTCAGCGAAATACCCTAATTTAATTGGCTCCTCCCACCTGCTATCAAATCCTTATCGAATATTCGTAAAGAGTAGTTTTATTATGTTCCTCATAACTCCATGAATATTTATGAACAAAAATCTCCAGCCAAGTGAGTCATTTGTTATTACATAATATGTCAAAAACTAGGTGATCATAAGCCAAGTACTACAACTTTCACTCGGATTTAAAATCACATTAAACAAAAGCCTCTTTTTAAATAAAGAAAAATTCTGACTCCGTCCGCTCTGAGGGATTTAAAAATTGTAATTTGGTGTGCAAATTTTGCATGTTTCTAGTCAAACTGCAGGCTGGTTAGACATGTGTTAAATTATGAGAATCAATGAAAAGAATGTAACCTGAAAATGTTTATTCGTTTATATGTTCGAGTGTGAGACACCTATACAACTTTTATAGATTATTAGACCTTCTTTATGAACAGTAGAACTCACTAATTCAAATTAATTGCTATTATTGCCTGCTCTTACTATTGAAAATTATTTATTATTTGAATTTCGATACATATATATAAAAAAATTACGAGAAAATGCATTGAAAATAATTGGCATGTCTTTCCTTCTTTATACTGTACGTATTACGTAAACTGTTCTGTAATCCTTTTTCAAAGCACACGATAATATGCATGGAACAAGAATAGTTTGAAATAACTTAGTTATGCTCACTAAAAGAAAACTTTCACTTTTTGGGGATTGTTTGGATTTTGGGGTGGAGGGAAGTTATTGTATACAGTATTCTATTTTTGCACAAATCATACATTCCAAGTAACAACTTACTATAAAAAAATGTATACTAAAATAAAGGATAAAGACAGATTATAATTCCTTCTTTAAATAGTAATTCAGTGTATCAAAAAATTTCATTCGTTATTTTTTTTTTTTTTTACTTCGCTTTTGTTTATCTTTCTTAATAGTTAGAAAACATCTTTAAAAATCGTACCAAAATTTTTCATTTTTACATAATACGCGTACAAGTTTAAGCAAATTTAGCGTCATGTCGCTTTCAGCTCCTGAAATATCCAGACTCTGTGTATAATAACTCTCTCCACATAATAAATAAAGTGGCTATCGATCGTGAGACGACTTTTTGGGAGTGTCTTGTATACGTTTTTGTATCGAGCTGTGCGGAGCAACGCTGATGACTGAATTGTTAAGCTATTAGAGAAAAAGAATATAGCTCAGAGGCAGCACACATCGACAGTATCGTTTATTAAGCGTGCTTATCTCTCTATGAGTGAGAAACAGAGAATGCTGGGTTGCCATACATGGACATGCGAAATAGAGATGAGACGGGATCAGCCCGAACCGGGGTCGGGCTCTGTAATTCCCAATTGCGCTCGGGCTCGGGCTCGTGAAAAATTTCTCATTTATTGAACATTTTCCTTGAAACAGATTTTAAAAAGTTATTCATGAGGAAAATAAAAACGTACTTATAAAAAAAATTAGCGGCACGGGCGCCTAGAAGGTGCGTGAAGCTTTGCGTATTTCAGAAAAGCGGCTTATGTTGCTTAGTTAGTCATCAGATCGGACATTATTTGATAAATATGGGTATATAGAAAGTGCATTGAGAGTTTGCAATTATATTTGTCTTTAATTTGCACAGACAGCAAAATTTATTGTATTCTATCAATGAAGTAATTGATTTTTTTTTTTTTAATCATTAGCTGAAATTTCGGGCTCGGGCTCCGACTTAAATAATATTGCTCGGGCTCGGGCTTCAAAAAATGAGCCCGAACTCATCTCTAATATGAGAGGATGCTTTTCACCAGATCTTGCATAGACTAACAATTTTCTGAATAGAGCCATGCTAGCAATGCACCTAGTAAAAAGATAAACCGATTACCCTTTTACATTCTATTAAAAGAACGTTTCAGGTTGAACATTCACAACTCATGCCCTCAAAATAAAAATAATCTCATACAAATATACGAATACAAAGCATTTTTTATTTACATCAGCGTACTTTATCCCAAATATCCCAAACATTTCTATCCAGTCAGGTATAAAGAAATACACTATTTTTTATTAAACCCCACATAATCGATTGTGGGGAATTTATAATAGTATGGAATTAAAGCAGTTAAAAAAAATCATGTAAAAATTGTTTCTACTAAATAAATGAACTTAAAATTATAAGGGATGTCCATCAGATACGCTGGATTTAATTTCAACCTTTTATTCTGGTTTATATTAATTAAAGAAAAACGATCGAAAATGGAGATTTTTATTTGTCAGTTAATTTGTTTCATTTTGTTCTTTATATCAATTCGGAGGTTAGAAAACTGCTATTTTGTAAAAAAATAAACAAATAAATACAATAGTTTCAGTACAGATGTCTGCATTTTGCCTAAAGAACCTAAAAAAGTACTATGCATTAGGGATGTAACGAATATTCGGCCGCTATTCGGTATTCGGATGTTTTGCTGAATATTCGGTTGGCCGAATATTCGGTAAGCCGAATACTAAACAGGTATTCGGCCAAATTATTCCGAAACTATTCGGAATAGTTGTGGACAAATATTGCTACATATTCTGCCGAATAATTGCAGAACAAAGAGAGAAAATTTTTTTTTAATACATTTACAAATAATACTGCTGAGCTATACTTTAATGTGTTAATCTCATATAATAAACTGTCCTAAGTCATTGAATTTTAAGCTTAATGTAACATAATCTAATATTTAATAATATTACAGAAGTTCAGACTTTTCTATTTGGTGACATTACTTGACTTGATTTTCTATTTTCTTTATAAGGTGGTGGTAGAAGTAATTTTTTCAGATCGTCAATTATAAGCATAATTCTCAAAAGCTGCTAAACTAAAATGTTTTGCTCAGAGTGTAAAGCCCAAAACAGGATATGATTATGTATAGTTACCAGATTAATGACATATACCATAGCATATCCTTTACATTATAAATAGCACAAAATATAATTATGCTCTTATTAGTGTTTATCTAATAACAGCATAATTATAAATATTTTTCATGATTAAAAGATATTTTTTCATGGCCAAGCTTTTTTAGTTTTACAGATAATATGTTTTTGTTTGTTTTTAGTACCTACAAATAATATTAAATGAATTTTAATTATTCTTTATTTAGTACTAGCTGAAGTACCCGTTCTTCGCACGGGAATGAATGAACTTTTTGATATTACGATTTGTGGTGATTACTATTTATTGTAATGAAGAGATATAGCAAAATGTATATCGCATTATATTGTGTTCAATAACCATGCATACTGAATTTCAAGGCAATCGTTTGTACGGTGCCGAAGGCCATGCGGCGTAGCGCAATCGTAGTGGCGAGTTTTAGCAAAACGGATACGGCGAAAACATTCTTCGCATTCAGATATCGATGAATACGAAATTTCAGGACGATCGGCTGGACAGCCCTGAAGTTCTTGAGTTGAGGCGACATCTAACGCGAAACTCTTCCCCGTGTTCAAATATCTATGTATACCTATTTTCATAGCGATCAGTTGCACAGTCAAGAAGTGATACACTGCAGCGCGATCTAGTGGTTAATTAAAGTAATGATTTGCTACAGTGCCGTCAAGTGGCGAGTTATAGCAAAATGGATAATGCCAAAATATTCTCATTGTTCAAATAGCTATGTATACTGATTTTCATAGCGACCGTTTGAATGGTCAAGAATTTGGCCTGCTGCAGCGTCATCTAGTGGCGAGTTAAAATAATAATGCATTGCAGTGCCATCTAGTGGTGAGTAACATCATAAAGAACACAGTTAGAATATATTCTTCGTGCTGAAATGTGTAAGTATAAGAAATTTTATGCCGATCGGTATAAAAGTTGATGCATTGCAGCGCCATTTAGCGGCAAGTTACAGCAAAATGGATACTGAAAAATATTCTCCGTGTTCTAATATCAGCGTGTACCAAAATTCATCGAAATTGGTTGGACGATATTCGCATAGTAAACGGCTAAACGGAATAGAATTCGACGTTCTGCTGCGCCACCTGGTGGCAAGTTAGAGGAAAACGGATAGCATAAAAAGCTTCTCCATGATAAAAGACTTAGGTGAACCAAATTTCATGGTGCAACGGTGCTCAACGGTGCTGGAGTTTTTCAACCTCATACACACATACCAACATTCATTTTTATCTATAACCAGTGTCATTATATATCCCAGTCTCAAATAAAATCCAGTTTCAAATCTAAGCCTCGCCAAAGTGCCAAAATACGCCATTTTGCAAGCGTTTTTTCAGGAAATCATTCGAAGCATTGACTTAGCAGCAATCAATAAGGGAAATGGTTCGACCACGAAAAAGTAAAGCAAGCCTTTATTTGAAAAGTGTAATCCCTTAATACAGCCGATTTTTTTTAAATTATCAACTATAACGTGTTTTATTCATCGTTACTCCGATGTACTAAATGAGAAGATTTCAATTTTCTGAAATTTGGCGGAATTCCCCCAACTTAAATCAATGTACTCCATTGGCGAGAATTCTGAAGTTAGATCGCTTGAAATCCCTTAATAACTGCATTATTTCTTCACGGATCATTAAAATTTAACGCTGTATTCTAATAAAACCTTTGCACTTGTTTTCAAAAATCTATTTCCTTAAGCTCTCAATAAATTGCGCCAAGCCGAAAACTGTGCAAACCGCTAGAACTCACTTACTCAAAATCGATATTTCAGCCACTTTATTTTTTCGCCAAACTAAAAAATTTTACACATTAGCCTCGGAAATCTTCAATTCTTATTGTTTTGCGTATAAAACATTTCATTCCTGCTCTGATTTCCCATGCACACGATATTATAATTTTTAAAAAAATAACCTTAGGAATATAAACTAACAAAAAAAATCATTATTATTCTTTTATTTTTACTTTGAGAATTTAAAACATTTTATTCGGCAAAATCGCCACACATGGCAACCACGATCCTTATTTCACACTTTTTTCACAACAATTACAGAAAGGGGTTACAATTACGGAAAGCTTTTTGCATGGAGAGCCTAAAAAATCTCTTAAATTCCGGGAACGGGTGGACTTTCAAAGTTTTAAAGTGGACTACGATTTATTCTGTATTATTTTACATATCTGTGCTAAATTTCAGGCCGATAGGTCCATTTTTGTGGATTGGTATACGAATCAAATCCACAAACAAACAAACAAACAAACAGAATTTCATTTTTATTTATAAGATTTAATTACAAAGTTTTTAAAAGAGATATTTTATTTTCAAATAAAATGAAAATTTTAAAAATTTAATATTCGGCAGCCGAATATTCGGTATTCGGCCTAAACTATATGTAGAATATTCGGTATTCGGCCGAATCACTATTCGTTATATCTCTTCTATTCATCGACACCTAAATCAGACATTGTTTTAAAAAAAGCACTACTGTTGCACATTGTTGCATACTGTTGCAGTGACTTACCGCAAGTTTTACCTTTAAGAGCATCTATGGCATTGTTCCTCCGATTGATTTCAAAAATTCTATCGAAAAAAGTAAAATAACCCAGAAAGAAAAATATCATCCACTTTAAAGGTCTGAAAATCTATTAATTCTTCGATTTTTGAAGGTTTTCGGCTATTTTCAAAATAAACGTCTTCGATAGTGATCCATTCAAAATTTTCACTGATATGCTGATAAACATAGCATCAAATTATAAAACATCTTTTGCATCTACATTGGTCGTTGAAAAAAGACTTATCTTATAAATAAAAATGAAATTCTGTTTGTTTGTTTGTTTGTGGATTTGAGTTGTATACAAATCCACAAAAATGGACCTATCAGCCTGAAATTTTGCACAGATATGTAAAATAATATAGAATAAATCATAGCCACTTTAAAACTTTGAAAGTCCACCCGTTCCCTGAATTTAAGAGATTTTTTATGTTCTCCATGCAAAAACCTTTCCGTAATTGTAACCCCTGTAGTGAAAAAAGTGTGAAATAAGGATCGTGGTTGCCATGTGTGGCGATTTTGCCGAATAAGATGTTTTAAATTCTCAAAGTAAAAATAAAAGAATAATAATGATTTTTTTTTGTTAGTTTATATTTGTAAGATTATTAATTTTTTATTATAATATCGTGTGCATGGGAAATCGGAGCAGGAATGAAATGTTTTATACGCAAAACAATAAGAATTGAAGATTTCCGAGGCTAATATGTAATTTTTTTTTAGTTTGGCGAAAAAATAAAATGGCTCAAATGCTGATTTTGAGAAAGTGAGTTCTAGCGGTTTGCACAGTTTTCGGCTTGGCGCAATTTATTGAGAGCTTAAGGAAATACATTTTTGAAAGCAAGTGCAAAGGTTTTATTAGAATACAGCGTTAAATTTTAATGATCCGTGAAGAAATAATGCAGTTATTAAGGGATTTCAAGCGATCTATCTTCAGAATTCTCGCCAATTGAGTACATTGATTTAAGTTGGGGGAATTCCGCCAAATTTCAGAAAATTGAAATCTTCTCATTTAGTACATCGGAGTAACGATGAATAAAACACGTTATAGTTGATAATTTAAAAAAATTCGGTTGTATTAAGGGATTCCCCTTTTCAAATAAATGTGTGCTTTACTTTTTGGCGGCTGAACCATTTCCCATATTGATTGCTGCTAAGTCAATGCTTCGAATGATTTCCTGAAAAAACTCTTGCAAAATGAAAAAACTCTTGCTATGTTGGCACTTTGGCGAGGCTTAGATTTGAAACTGGATTTTATTTGAGACTGGGATATATAATGATACTGGTTATAGATAAAAATGAATGTTGGTATGTGTGTATGAGGTTGAAAAACTCCAGCACCGTTGCACCATGAAATTTGGTTCACCTTAGTCTTTTATCATTGGGAAGCTGTTTATGCTATCCGTTTTCCTCTAACTTGCCACTAGGTGGCGCAGCAGAACGTCGAATTCTATTCCGTTTAGCCGTTTACTATGCGAATATCGTCCAACCAATTTCGATGAAATTTGGTACATGCGGATATTAGAACACGGAGAATATTTTTCAGTATCCATTTTGCTGTAACTTGCCGCTAAATGGCGCTGCAATGCATCAACTTCTATACCGATCGGCATAAAATTTCTTATACTTACACATTTCAGCACGAAGAATATATTCTAACTGTGTTCTTTATGATGTTACTCACCACTAGATGGCACTGCAATGCATTATTATTTTAACTCGCCACTAGATGACGCTGCAGCAGGCCAAATTCTTGACCATTCAAACGGTCGCTATGAAAATCAGTATACATAGCTATTTGAACAATGAGAATATTTTGGCGTTATCCATTTTGCTATAACTCGCCACTTGACGGCACTGTAGCAAATCATTACTTTAATTAACCACTAGATCGCGCTGCAGTGTATCACTTCTTGACTGTGCAACTGATCGCTATGAAAATAGGTATACATAGATATTTGAACACGGGGAAGAGTTTCGCGTTAGATGTAGCCTCAACTCAAGAACTTCAGGGCTGTCCAGCCGATCGTCCTGAAATTTCGTATTCATCGATATCTGAATGCGAAGAATGTTTTCGCCGTATCCGTTTTGCTAAAACTCGCCACTACGATTGCGCTACGCCGCATGGCCTTCGGCACCGTACAAACGATTGCCTTGAAATTCAGTATGCATGGTTATTGAACACAATATAATGCGATATCCATTTTGCTATATCTCTTCATTACAATAAATAGTAATCACCACAAATCGTAATATCAAAAAGTTCATTCATTCCCGTGAGAAGAACGGGTACTTCAGCTAGTTTCCTATACAAAGAAGGAGTATTCAATTCCGCAGACCGCGGTTCGGGCAGTGTATGCGATTCTTTGCTTAGACGCCTGCGGCTCTTCAGACTGCTTGCTGTTTCTACGCATTGTATCTGGTATTTGCAGAGTGTGTAGCTGGAAGTGGATACATAAATGGCTCTATCATACCTTCGTTTTCTTTTCTTTTTTTTTTTTTTTTTTTTTTTTTTTGTTAAATTGCTCTATTCCGACTTCTGAATTAGATCAATGTAAAATGCTTGCACATATACGGTTATAATAATCAATTAGATTTGACCTCTTTTCTCTAATTTTTATTATAAAGTATTATCATATTAATTTTGAATATTTTTATGTAGTAAATCATTCTGAATGAAATCTAAAGAGAAGTTTGTCGCGCGAATATGGAGAGAGAAAAAAAAGCATGCTTTTATTTTTAAAACAATATGTATGTGGCAAGCCTATCAATTCTTCCATTTTCTTTTCGTCAAATAATGAGTTCTCAGTGATATTGTAATGCTATTTCATCAAGGGTAATATATTAAGACACAGGTGTGGACTTTATAAGGTACTTAGTTGTTACGTTAACCTTGTAAAAATCACAGAGATAAATTATGGCAAACACATTGATAGTGAAAAACATGTATTTTGCATATGTACCACTGTCCATCGAATTATTAATTTATTAGCTGTTATCGTTGCTAAGACACGGCGGTAGGGCACAGATTGCTAAACCATAGAGGTGGGGCACAGCTTGACAACTGCAAGGCCTAAGAAAAGCCATGCCGCGAAACAATAATTGGGAGCAGAAGAGAAATGTCTGTCGTTTTGTTTTTGTGACAACGACCGCGAGCAAGTTAAAGTATATAAAACTGACAAAAGAATTTTTGAAGCGCATAAGAGCTTATTCTATGGGAGTTACTTTGTTTATCCTTGTAGAAGAATTATTTATCTGTGTGCATCTTTTAAGATAGAAAGCATGATGTAATAAGCTTCATTACCACTTTTATTTGTAACCCGAAATACATTAACTTCTCTAAAACGGCACATAAACAATCACTGCCGATATGACTTGAATGTATTGGAACTCTTCTGTACTTTCCTTCACAAAAACAGTCAATGCTATGTGCACATTTATATCTATGTTTTGAAGCTAAAACGGGTGAGGGAATCGCCAACTGTAGAAGATTACACAAGATGAGCTCAGGCAATTCGTTTTAATTTTTAAAATGTCCACTAAGGTGGAACATTACGCTCAAAAACAATGAATTCATCGAACGAAATCAGAGAAACTAGTTAGCAAACGATAAAGACTATTGAATAAGTGTTGAAAAAGTTTGTACATTCCCAGTTGGTCATTCCATTTGTTTAATCTGATGTTTTTCCATGTATAGTGTGAGAACATTTTTGAACTAAATTTTAAAAAATTGATTCCTGGAGTACATCTTGTGTAAATATGGACCATATAACAAAGTTGCTGATTGTTTTAGTTTATGGGAAAAGTTTAGTAATAATTACCACATAAATATCGTGACAATCAATACGTACTTATGGAAATTTGAACATGGACAGCAAACAGGAAAATTGAAATCAAAGCACTTTTGAGCTTCACCAGAAACAATGTCGTATGTAGGTTATGGCAGATAGGGAAAGTGCCATGGGCGACATTAAAAAGAGGGCATGGATTCCCATTGTGAAACGAAGCAATGAAAGAAGCACTTAACCTTTCACTCCCATCGTTGCAAGGATGCCATGGGCCTTCAAAGACCCATGCCAGGAATTAACGATGGGTATAGAGGGAGAATCACTGCGTCCTTGCAACGATGGTAGCAAACAATTCAAATTCAGTGAGACTCTAAGTTACTTATTTTGAATCACTGTCTTTAGAACCTGAATCTATGAAAGTTTTCTCAGCTACATTATAATCCCTCAAGACAAATAAACGTTCTAAAGAAGTTTTAAGAATGACTATACAAACGAAGTGATCGGTGTCATTCTTATTAATAGAAGGGGTGCGGGTTTGTTGTCTACCATGGGTACCACTTTATATAAGTACGCCTCCAGCCGGAAATTCCTTTGAAAACATCTGAAACCTAAAGCTTATCAAAAATAAGAAACTGCTCTGTTTTATTGAATCAGAAATATCACTTTTTTTTCCAGGAAGTCTTACAAGATCTATCGGTCGAAGACCGTCAAAATGATAACAGAAAACCATCGGACCCTCAGGGTAACCTTGACCCAATTGGGGGTCCAAATATGGTAAAAATTGACGATCTTGAAGAAGATGAATTATTTCATTCATTAGAAACACTTGACAGTCTTCAGGTAAACTTAATATTTCATGGATATAAAATTATGGTGGTGGTGATACTTTTTACCTTCAAAAAGAAGTTCATTTTAAACACTTTTTTTCAAATTATATTATTTTATCTACTTCATTAAATTTTACACGCATAAATGTGTACATGTTCGTATACATATCTCTTGTCGCACTTGAGAATATATTTCTTGATCGTAAAATAATATTATAAAACTCGTTTTTGCCAGATAAAATTAGAGAGCTGTTGATAATATTTTGGTCATATGTGTATATGTCATACAATATTATTTTACTTTATTTATGTATTGATCTAATTGGTAAGAAGTAAAATAAAATTTTAAAAAACAGATGTAGCTCTCTATCAAGTATAGAAGATGAGTCAGAACTTTATCTAACTTTATAAGGCGGTAGAACACATCTAAACAAGCAATTTTCATCACACAAAGGAGGGTCGTATAACGCAACCGGTGAACCACCAACCCTGCAATAGAATAACAGTGTTGCTGAGGTTTCTTCGTCGTTTCTGATGCAGTCGTTAATATTAACAGCAACTATCATTCGCCGTTTATTCGCCATAGTTACGTTTATAGAAAAAGGAATATGATAAGAATAAAAAATCATTGTACTTCAAGTAATGTTAAATACTTAAAACATGCAAAAAAGAGTCGTTTCACTGAGTCATTAAAAAGACAAATTTTATTTCTGGAAAAAGAAACTGACATCTAGTATTGTTTCAATCCTTAGAGTTGTTCGTGTCTAATTAAGTAAGTCGTTTATCATTCCAGTCTGAGCAACAGTACTGCTTTTAAAGCTTGTATACATTAAAGATATCGGAGAAGAAGCAGCTACCGTAAATTTGTAATGCATATTTGAGAACCATTGGAAGTTAAATCGGAAAAGTAAAATTGTTTAATAAACTGCTGATAAATGATTTTCACAGAATTTCCTAACAACCTAAAAGAACAACAATTCTTTACTCCGTTAATTGAAAGTTAAATGATAAACGTTTTGTTCTGCCTTAAGAAAGTCGTTTATCCTAAAGAATTACACGCAGAATGCTGTCAAAGATCTTATTTCTATTATGAACATGACTATTTTCAGGAAGCTTTGATCGAGAATTTGGATGAATTTCCCCGGTATGGCAACTGGACTCCACCACCAGATACGAGAGGCACACTTGACCCGATCGGGGGGGATAGTATCTTTAGAATTGTAAAACCTGACGAAGAAGAGATTTTTCATGCAACGGACATCGCTGACAACCTACAGGTAATAAATCGGATTCATAAGATGCAGAAACAAACTGTGGATTTTATAAAATTTAACATCGAACGCCCTTAAAAGTGAAAGAGTATTGGACATTATCTGTATTCTAAATATGTTCGATGTTCTACATAACCTATTTTCAATCGAAAACTGCTTATAAAATGAGCATACTGATAAAAAATTTCCGATTTAAATGCTCAAATTTTTCAGCTGAGAAATACAGGATTGTGCAAATCAAATGTCTTAGAGTTTTGTGTCAGAAAAATTTTCATCCTTTTCTGCTTGAGCCCCTCAAACTCAAGCAGACACAAACTCCATTTTTAAGAATAAAGAGATTTTGACAGCATCCTGCTTTCACATACTTATCACTCATTTTGGAATTTTCAAAAGGGAGTAAGTTAGACGATTGTTCAAGGAGAAAATTGTCTTTTTTTAACAGATTTTTGTTATATGACATTAATTATTTCTTCATAATACAAGCTTCCTGATTTTTAAGTTGGGAGACAACTGTTAGAAGCCCTCGCAAAAGACATTGTTGTTAAAATTATACGAATGTACTAAGTTGAATATATTTTCCAGCATTTTGCAATAGAATTTCTCAGTATTTTACAATAGAATAAAATTACTTTCTCATCGGCAACTTAATGTTGTATTGCATATACTGACCAAGTGGCATAATGTCTGTCTTGTCGTTGGTTAATAAGTTTACGAGAATTTCAAATCTAGACCTCTATACTTACTATTTAAGGGTATCCCTTAATTACATGGAAAAAATAATTTTTGTAAGTCGAATTGCAGGAACCCCTAGATCTGTTTTGTTACGTTAATAAATAATGTGTACAAAATTTTAACACATCTGAATATCAAGAACACCTGTCCCATGGGAAAAAAATTCGATTTTCCAAAACTCGATTTAACTTGATTAACGCAACAAATAAGTTTTACTGCATTTTCCCCCCTCGAGTTAATTTAAATTAATCCCCTGCATACATCAATTTTCAGGCAATATAATCTTCATTTATCTTGCTAAATGGTATGATCCAGGTTAACGAAAACACGGTCGCCTTTTTCCTAGAAAAATTTTAGTCCATTCTAAAAAAATTCTGTAGTCTTCAGGGGGTGGATCTTGGGTTTTTTTTTTGCATACAATAAAATCTCACTTATATCATCCTCCAAAATTCCTCCTATATGTGCATCTGACCGCCATATTAAAAACTTTATCTGATCAATGTCCTTCCTCAATCTTTCGAATATTTTAAATAAGAGTGTATCAGGTCCACTGCCTTGTGAAATTTGTACCTTACTAAAAACTCCTTGTATCAAGATCTTGAAAATGTGATGAAGACAAGCCAAGTAAAAAACATCACGAGTCAGTTTTTGTTCTACCAAATGACATGCACCATTCAAGCGGCCTGTATTGCTAGCCGCTGTATCAAACACTGCAACTTGCACAGCATCTAATAGCAACCAATCTTTCGATACTTTTTAACCTCCTTGGACAAAGTAAAAAGAAGTAATGTGACCGCGAAAAATAACGGTATCCAGATTTTGACGAAATAAATCGATTTTGACTACTTTTAAATTTCCTTTTAAGAGTTTCTTGCGAGACATCTCATCGTATGCATGTATATATGCTCACATGAATGCATGTACATTTGCACCTCCCTTTTTGGTAACAATCGACTGGATAATTTATGTACAGGTCCCCCAAAAGATTTTCCATGCTTTAAGCTCTATGGGCAGAAATTCATTAAAATTATTTTAGAGATATTATGTTATTTCAAACAAATCAAAAGTGATATATGCTATTAAGGATTACCAAATGAATTCTCTCCATCAAAAATAGTGTCTTTGTCATTTACAGCTCTTCTACAGGAACACCCAAAAAGATTCAAACACATTATATTATATATATATATATATGTGTGTGTGTGTGTGTGTGTATTTGTACAGGGCGTAGCACGAATGAGTAAAAAATGTAAAAGAGAAGTAAAAAAATAGTAGTTCAAAATTCGCGGAAGTTTTAGGGTGAAATATATTGAAAAGGGGCAGATATCTGCAGCGCATATAAAATTTATTTGTTTTCAGACCAATAATTTTTTTAAAGATAAATTAGTGAAATTTGTATGCGCATTTCTCCCCGTTTTTAGAACATTTTAGCCCACACACCTCCTCCCCATCAGCGAATTTTGAACTGAAATTACTTATGATAACAAACAACAAATCCTTATAGAAATATTCATCGGTGAAAACTTCACATGAAAATAATAATTTGTTCTTATGAATTTTTCAAATGTTTACGAAATTAGGGGACAACCTAATCATTTATTTTTATAAAGGAACCAACCGATAGGTTCCGGCAAGATCAACTTGTACGGACCTCTCTCTCTGCCTCTCATATATATATATATATATATATATATATATATATATATATATATATATATATATATATATATATATATATATATATATATGAGACGTCAGATATTTCAAGTAAAGTTTCAGAGTTAAGGCAGGTAATATGGTTTATTGAACATTACATTTAAGTTACAATTTAGAATGAGAAGAGGGGAGGGGAGACGGGTACAAGAATCAGCGTGGACTCATGAAGCAGTTCTAGTGGCAGAAGTCCCCCGATTTTCGATGCGCGGGAGTATTTACGCTTACCACACCACGTGGTCTGCGAAGACACAACTCCTCCTCTCTCTTATCTCTGATCGAACCACACACATTTCCCAACATGACCCGCATCCGGGGCCACAAGGGCGTGGGGACACGTGTACATCTAAAGAACTCAGAATCGACGGCCTGATGTTTGACAAATAACAAAATAAATAAAACATAGCTCCAGAGCGCGCGTGGCAAGTATGACAGGAAAGTAAAACTTACAGTGAAAGTACCCGCTTGAACAATACCCAAACTAGTAAAACCCAAATTACCTTTTTATACATTACATATATATATATAAATAATAGTAAAAAGGCTAAACTTACGAATCAAGGAATCATTCTACAGCAGCTTCGTAGAATAAATATACAATGAACACAAAATCTTTATATATATTGTATATTTATACTACGAAGAACTTTATATATATATATATATATATATATATATATATATAAGTTCTTTTCCGTAAACTCTAAATATTCAAACAACTTAAAAATAACTACTCTTCAGCATTATTTTAAATGTTTCCAGGATACTTTGACAGAAAACTTGGACGAATTAGCCCAATATGAAATTGAGAATGAAGAAGAGATTTTACGATCACTGGAGAGGCTAGAAAATCGAAAGGTAAAAATTTAGATTTAAGGGGATAAATAAGAAAACGGTGATGGATATTTATCGTTGCTGTATGGACAAGGGTCTATTTCATCGACGTATCAAACATATATTAATTAACTAGGTGTCCATGTTTTCTTGGACGTTTTTTGTGCACGAATTTCAGTCATCTTACTTTTGTAACTAATCAAACATCATTTGTTAACTTCTAACGCTGCAGCCTTCCATTTTAATTGGATTTTAATCTTTCGGATATGGAATTCATTAACCCTTTAACGCGCAGTGTTCCCGTTCTGCGAACCCCAAACTCTGACGTTTTAACTGTTGGCAGTCACGAAGAATAGATTCGATTTTTATAAAAATAGTTGCGGGTGACATAGCTCCACAAGAATCCTTTACTTTTTTAGCACGTCATTTCCCGTAAAAAAATTGTCACGATTATTTTTAGCAGCACTGACATCTGTTGAAAAATGGAAGAATGCGAGAACAGCTGGATAGATTACCCAATGCTGAAAAAAGGGCAGGCGTTGCCATCGCTCGACTTAACTACCAGCAAGATGACGACAGCTGGCTGTGCCACATCCAGCTGTCGTCAAAAAAAGGTCTCTAGATCTGTGGCACGCGATGAACGTTTCTATCATCCGCCATCTTGCTGGTAGTTAAGTCGAGCGATGGCAACGCCTGCCCTTTTTTCAGCATTGGGAAAGGGTTGCGCCTCAAAGGGTTAAAACTTGGAAGTTAAAAATTGTTTAAGAGTCCCATGAACGGTTTTTCTTTTTTAATTCGTGACTAGATTAAAAATAATAGATTTTCAATGTCAGGGACTTCACAGAAGGAATTAGTACATCTTTTTTCTAATTGACTCTGAATCATGCACTCATGTTATTTTTTTCAGTTGACTTTCGGTTCCACCGAGATATTCTTCACAACTCGTTGTTAACAAATAACAAGTGAAACCATTATTTTATGTCACGGATAAAATTTGCATTAGAATTCAAGTTAGACTGGTCAAAAATTACGTGTTCATAAATGAAGTAATTTCTTTCCTTTTTTAATTGATGGGAATAACCCAGTGGATTAAACTTCTTCCTTCAAAATGATTTATTTTTTCAGGCAGAGTGTTAAATTCAGGAGAAACTTTAAATCTCAGGTAAGATTTTGATTCGTTGGCACTCCCAGAAAGATAAATTATGTTCACTTCTTGAGTTCCAATTCAATTTTGGCCACTAAGCTTACTGTAGCAAAACATACGCTTTGAAGTTGAAGTTAACGGCACATCAATAACAAGTATGGCTAACAAAATAATGTTCTTCTCATTTGTATAATATTTTTAAAAACAAAAGCAATAAACAATGAGATGCATTTTTCTGTAAAAAAATATAAGAATCAAGCTTGCTGTTTAGATATACAGTTGTTAGAATTTTTAATAAGTACTTCAACACATAAGCAGCCCTATTAAATTTAATTTTAAAACAGCTAAAACTAGTTTAAAAACATTATTCCTAATTAAATTACTTCGAAGCTAATTAACTTTAATTTGCAGTTTGTTCTTTTGCTGTTGCAAATTAGTGCCATATGTTCCTTGTAGATAAAGTTCAACGTTTAACAGAAAACATCGTGCTAATTTAGCTGCAGTAAACTTTTTGACAAAAGGGGTTAAGATTTTATCATTTTTATGGTGAATTAAAAACACTACCTATGCAGTTAAAAAAGATTCAAGTTTTTACTCTAGTCATTGACAGGTATTATTAATTAAAAACTTTATAAATAACACACATGAAAAAAATACCGCAAAACGAAAGATTCGGGTCAACCCTTCTTCAGATGCAAAAAGAAAAAAAAAGCTCCACTGTCCACACAGACAGGAACGCTAGAATTGAATGTAAACAATAGTCTTGTAAAAGTAAACTGTTGTTTTGCGTCGTATTTTTTTTTTCCTTGTGCGAAGTAAAATAAAATATAGTGATAGAAAAAACTTTCGGTATGAAGATTTTGATGGAGAAAAGCAAACCATTTTGACTGTCTCTAAATTTATTTTGAAGAGTTTTTGTGAAACACATCACACCGTACGCATATATGCATGTTCGTATATATGCATGAACAATCCGTTTTGACCAACGGCATATCCATTTTGACCAGTTTTTTTCCTGACGTTTGTACGTAAGTACGTAAATCACATATCTCAAAAACTATTAGTTGCAGAATGTTGAAATTTTATATTTAGGATTGTTGTAATATGTAGTTATGCGCCTCCTTTTTTCGATTCCAATCTACTGGATAGTTTGTGTACAGGGCCACCGAAAAGAATTTCAATACATTTATGTTCTGTGGGCAGTCATTCTCTAAAGTGTATTTTAGAAATATTCGGCTATTCCAAACGAAGCAAAATTGATATAAGGATTGCAAAATACAGCTAACTCTCCATTGAAAATGACTTGAGAAAGGCCAGAATTCTTCACCTGTTTTCTTCAGCCGTCTTCCAATGTTTAAGCTCTTACCCATTGGGCAATTGTTCGGCCCTATCAGATTGGGAAATACCCGCTGTTGAGATGCACTCGTAAAGTCATCCAGCCACTGTCTCTCGACAGCTGGGTATATTACTTTAAGATGATGACCTAATGGATTTAAGTAGTTTTAGGCAGTTCGGTTTTATTAACTACAGACGTATTTTTGAGGTGTTGAAAGGTTATGTTGCAATATCTAAAAGCAATCATAGTAGAAAAGACCCCAACATTAACTCGCCATTAACTCAACAACTTGATAACTATGGCGATGGACGTTTTTTGGCCCTGGCCTGACTATTCACCATATTACTTTTTATGGGGATATTGTTACGAATTTTCGGGGCAACCCGCTGCTCTGGGGCTTAAAATGGTTTAAAATTCGTATTCTACGCTTCAAATAGATAAATTTTGCTTTTTGTTGCATCAAAATCGGCCAATTAGAACCGGAGATACGGAGGTTTCGCTTTCCCATATGTTTTTCTATGGGCTTCTAGAAATCTCGAGAAATATTAGTCCTAGAGCTTAGATCTCTTCACTTTTGAGGACTTATTTTTGGCGCCAAATTTGGCGATATTCCGCCAAAAGTCGCCCAGCTTGGCGACTTTTTTGGTCATTTGGCGCGATTTTCCCAATGGGGCCTGGAAGTTGTTTTTCCTGCATTAAAAACGCATAATAACCTAACATTTCTCTTCTATGACGTAATCAAAATTCACGCTTTATGTAGAACCCTCGAGAAATTGACTTTTCTGGAAACCTCTTGTACCTCCTGCGTCGGCTATTTATAGAAGCGCGCATCGCCCCGAAGTTTCAGTGTGCGAGTTGAACGCTCAATGTGTGAAGAGCTCTCGGTACGCTTGTTTTGTGAGAATTGATAGTGCTATAGAAGCTGTGTTTTAGCTTGTTTTGTGAAGCTGTTTTTAAAGTGCTGTGTGTAAATTCTTCATTGCTGTGTCTTAAGGGATTGTGTACTATATCCCTTGAATATTTCCACGGAATTTTTGCCTGTGAAAGTGACTTATTTTGTGTGAGAAATACAGCATTTGTGAGAGCTTCTGATCCAAGCGGATTGTTAAAAGCACGTTACTGCTAGATTGTGCTTGTGAATTGTGTACAGCTGATTGTTCTACGAAGTTCTAGAAGCAATAAAGTTCGTGTTCCATCCTGACAAGTGACTTTTTACTTGAACTTTTTACACCAACAGGACTTTAGAACGACGAACCCCAGGAGTAGCAGAGTAATTCCGCAACATTTGGTGTCAGAATCGGGGTTCTAAAGAAGGACTTTAATTTTCCAGTTTATGGTTTTGACTAGACAAAAAAAATGGAAGAACAACTTAAAAAGCTCATGAATATGATGCAGGAAATGAAAGCCGGACAAGACGAGATGAAAGCCGGGCAGGACGAGATGAAAGCCGGACAAGAACAGATGAAGGCGGATTTAGAAAAGAAAATTGAAGCCGGACTAGAAGAGATGAAAACTGGGTTGCAGAAAATAGAGAAGAATCAAGAAAAGTTGGAGCAGAAGATAGAGAAGACCCAAGAAAATTTAGAAGAAATTAAGCAGGGCCAAGAAGAAATGGAGAAAAGAGTTTCTCTCTTAGAAGAAACTCAGACGAAATATGAACAAAGAATTGAAGGGAATGTTAAGGAATTACAGCAGGATATTTTCAGAATGCGTGAAGAATTTGAGAATAAAATTGAGGAAAAACTGGACTCTCTAGTGAAGATGGGAAAATTACCTGAAAACATCAAGTTGTCGTCACGCCGCCCAACAGTGAAACTAACGACCTATGATGGAAAGACTCCCTGGGAAGCTTATAAGACCCAATTCTTGATCGTCGCCAAAGCCAATGGTTGGAGCGAGTCCGAGAAAGCGGACCAACTGGCAGCTTCCCTTAGCGGAGATGCGATTAACGTATTGCAAACTATTGGAGCGACGAAGATAGGAGATTTTGACGCCCTCGCAAGTGCCTTGGAGATGAAATTCGGAGAGAAGTGCCAGAAAGAATATAGTAGAATCCAACTTAAGTCAAGGATGCAGAGATCTGGCGAGACCCTTCAAGAGCTGGCTTCGGACATAGATAGGCTGTGTCATCTAGCCTACATGGACCACCTTGATAATGTCCGAGAAGAAATGGCGGTGCGTCATTTTATTGAAGCCATCCGTGATCCAGAAACCCAAAAGGCACTCATGTTGGAGGATTATCAGGATTTGAAATCTGCTCTCGTCTTCGCAATGAAGCTAGAAGCGGCTCAGCGGGCCGTCAGGAAAGATCGGCATGCCGTTAGAGCTGTCACGGTCCAAGAGGCAGCTGGCAAAGACACAGAGAGCGTCGAGAACAGGTTGAAGAGAATTGAAGATCTCATAGAACGAAAATTAAGATCCGATAGAACGAGAGATGGCCGAAAGAAAGTGAAATGCTGGAAGTGTGGCGTTGAAGGCCATGTACAAAAGCATTGTGGTCGAAAGTCTTATGACCAGCAAGAGAAATCTAAGAACATGAAAGAGGGAAACTAGGAGGTGGCCATCTCGCGGGGCGGAGGTTGCCATATAGTCAAAAGCCCCACCTAAAAGTCTTGCAGATTTCATCAGTGAATGGTGGCAGTAATGGACTCTTCGTACAGGGATACGTTAATGGTTCCCCATGCCACATGGTGATTGATACTGGAGCGAACGTAACCATCATAAGGACGGATCTGGCCAAGAAATTAAATTTGAAGATTATCTGGACTCCGTCCTCGCTGACCCTCCAGACTGTGAGAGGTGAAAGGATCGAAGTGGGCGGCAAAGCGCAAGTAGAAATCACGTTTGGAAATGCCAGATACGACCATGTGGTATATGTCGCCAATATTACAGACTCTTTTATTCTCGGACTCGACTTTTTAAAATCGCACAAATTTAATTTGGACTTTAAGAATAATGAGCTTCGTTCAGACTCAGAAGAAATAGCTGCGTTCGATATTAGAAATGAAACTGTTTTGCCTGTTCAGCAAATAATAGCCCAGACTGATATCACTCTACCTCCCAGAACTGATTCAATAATTTCTGGAACAGTAAAAGAAAGCAATAAATTCCGTTTTGGATTAATCGAACACCCAAACAATAGTGATTCCGTCAGAGGAGTACTTGTGGGAGCAACACTTGGGGACTTGTCGAGAACAGAAATTCCAGTACGAGTAGTAAATGTGACGGACAAGTCAAAGGTGATAAAGAAAAATGAAGTGTTGGCGACATGCACTCCTGTTACCTGCATTAATAAGAACATCAGCCAAACGACAGCTAAATCTTCCGAGTGCCTGACGAAGGAATTAATACAAGACGTGGAGTTAACGGCAGAACAGAGAAGCGCTGCGGAGAAAGTAATAGCTGAATTTGAAGACCTCTTCTCCCGAACTTCGGGTGACTTTGGCCGTACGAGCTTAACTCAACATAGGATAGATACAGGCAACCATTCTCCCATCAAGCAACATCCTAGGCGGCTGCCGTTTGCTAAGCAAGAAGAGGTGAGCAGACTTTTAGAGGAGATGCAGCGTGATGACGTCATCGAGCCATCGACTAGTCCGTGGGCCTCGCCGATTGTTTTGGTCCGAAAGAAAGATGGTTCCACCCGGTTCTGCGTTGACTATAGACGTGTGAATGACATTACCAAGAAAGACAGCTAACCTGTTCCCAGGATAGACGACACATTGGACACTTTATCGGGAAATGAATGGTTCTCCACTCTGGATCTCAAGAGTGGCTACTGGCAAGTAGAAATCCATCCCGATGACCGTGAAAAGACTGCGTTCACCACGGGACAAGGATTGTGGCAGTTCAAAGTTATGCCTTTTGGACTCTGCAACGCACCGGCTACATTCGAGCGTCTAATGGAGACAGTGTTGAGAGGACTTTCCTACGAAGCATGTCTCGTTTATTTGGACGATATCATCATCGTCGGAAGGACTTTCGAAGAGCATCTCGAGAACATTCGAAAGGTACTGCAGAAATTAAAAGAGGCGAACTTGAAACTAAGTCCATCGAAGTGCAACTTGTTCCGTCGGGAAGTACGTTACCTCGGGCACATAATATCCGCCCACGGAGTCCGAACCGATCCCGAAAAGACGTCCGCAGTCCAGAACTGGAGTCGTCCCGAGAATATCCATGACTTAAGAAGTTTTCTCGGTCTGTGTACTTACTATCGAAAATTCGTGAAGGGCTTTTCTCAAATTGCAAGACCTCTTCACAAATTGACCGAGACTGGACAGAAATTTCTATGGACTGAGGAATGTGAGGACGCATTCAACGAACTGAAGACGGCTTTAACATCTTCGCCGATCCTGTCGTATCCTCACCCTGACAAGCCATTTATCCTGGACACAGACGCAAGTAAGGAGAGTGTTGGAGCAGTTTTGTCCCAGGAGATAGATGGCCAAGAACACGTCATTGCTTACTGGAGCAAATGTCTTTCAAAGGCAGAACGTAACTATTGTGTTACGAGAAAGGAACTTCTTGCTATCATTAAAGCCGTGGAGCACTTCCATCATTACCTGTACGGCCGAAAGTTCCTGCTCCGAACGGACCATGCCTCTTTAACCTGGCTTCTAAATTTCAAGAATCCAGAGGGCCAAATAGCCAGGTGGATACAGCGATTACAAGAATATGACATCGAGATACGTCATCGGAAAGGGTCATCTCATGGAAATGCAGATGCTTTGTCGAGAAGGCCCTGCATAGACAGTTGTCGCTATTGCTCCAGGGCAGAGAAAAATTACCATCTGAAACATCCCGTTGTCCGCCAAGTTACATCATCGGCACCATCTCAAGATCCCTGGAGTGACGAAAATGTTCGGGCGGACCAATTAGCAGACAGCGACATCAAACCTATTGTGGAATTTATGGAAAAATCCAGCGCTAAGCCCAGTTGGCAAGAAATATCATCTTACAGTCCGGCAACAAAACAGTACTGGGCTTTATGGGATTCGCTTCGCCTGAGGAATGGAGTCCTGTATCGTAAATGGGAGTCGGACGACGGCAAGATGCTCCGATGGCAGTTAGTACTCCCTCGCTCGAGGATTCCGAAGGTTCTAGAAGAGCTGCATAATGGCTTAACTGGAGGCCATTTTGGCATAATGAAGACCCTGCAGAAAGTTCGCGAGCGCTTCTACTGGGTTAGGGCTCGAGGCGATGTCGAAAAGTGGTGTCAAGCTTGTGACGCCTGTGCCGCCCGTAAAGGCCCGAAGAAACGAAGCCGTGGAAGACTACATCGTTATAATGTAGGAGCGCCTTTTGAGAGGATTGCCCTCGACATCCTGGGACCTCTTCCGCGAACTTCGGATGGCAACAAATACATCCTAGTTGTCATTGACTACTTCTCTAAATGGCCCGAAGCGTTTCCTATTCCCGATCAAGAAGCTACGACCGTAGGTGCAAGAATGGATTTCCAGATATGGAACCCCTCTGCAACTTCATTCCGACCAAGGAACGAACTTTACCTCTGCAGTCTTTAAAGGACTATGCCAACTTCTCGGAATGGACAAAACCCAGACTACGCCTTTACACCCACAATCCGACGGCATGGTGGAGAGGTTCAATCGCACAATTTTGAACAACCTCTCGCTCCTGGTATCTAGGAATCAAGAGGACTGGGACAAGAAACTCCCCCTCTTCCTGCTGGCCTATAGGAGTGCCGTCCATGAGACTACCGGCTTCACACCTTCCCAGATGCTGTTCGGCAGAGATCTTCGTCTTCCCGCCGATCTAGTGTTCGGCCGCCCTCCAGATGCGCCTTCATCGCCAGAGGAGTACGTGGAAAACCTTCGGGCACGGTTTGAAGATGTACATCATTTTGCTCGGGAGCGGATCAACCTGAACACGGAAAAGATGAAGACTCGCTACGACACGAAGGCTACGGGACACGAGTTCAACGCAGGTGACAAAGTTTGGCTATGGAATCCTACTCGACGGAAAGGCCTGTCTCCCAAGCTGCAATCGCCGTGGGACGGTCCTTACACAGTCCTAAACCGGCTGAATGACGTCATCGTACGGATTCGTAAGTCACCAAACTCGAAGCCAAGAGTTGTACATTACGATCGGCTAGCCATCTACCGCGGTTGTAATTAGCTCAGACCATGGTCACTATGGCGTAATTCCTATTTTCTTTCAACTCTCATTTCTTTCCTGTCTTTCTCTTCTCTTCCTCTTTCGTCAACTCTCTTTCACTCACTACTTACGCCATGTTTAGTGTACATATTTGTAATATATTGGTTTTTATTAATGTGTATTTGTTTATTACATTTATTACTTATTAGTGTAATTGTTTATTATGTCTATTATTTATTTATTAGAGTGCATTTGCTTACTGTGTTATTGATTATTTGCTTAAATTATGTTGTTAAGATTTGGTTAAAGGTTGGACACTGTATATTTGTGTGACCTCCTAACTGGGGATTGTACTGCCCGGGACGTGCAGTCCTTGGGAAGGGGGCAATGTTACGAATTTTCGGGGCAACCCGCTGCTCTGGGGCTTAAAATGGTTTAAAATTCGTATTCTACGCTTCAAATAGATAAATTTTGCTTTTTGTTGCATCAAAATCGGCCAATTAGAACCGGAGATACGGAGGTTTCGCTTTCCCATATGTTTTTCTATGGGCTTCTAGAAATCTCGAGAAATATTAGTCCTAGAGCTTAGATCTCTTCACTTTTCAGGACTTATTTTTGGCGCCAAATTTGGCGATATTTCGCCAAAAGTCGCCAAGCTTGGCGACTTTTTTGGTCATTTGGCGCGATTTTCCCAATGGGGCCAGGAAGTTGTTTTTCCTGCATTAAAAACGCATAATAACCTAACATTTCTCTTCTATGACGTAATCAAAATTCACGCTTTATGTAGAACCCTCGAGAAATTGACTTTTCTGGAAACCTCTTGTACCTCCTGCGTCGGCTATTTATAGAAGCGCGCATCGCCCCGAAGTTTCAGTGTGCGAGTTGAACGCTCAATGTGTGAAGAGCTCTCGGTACGCTTGTTTTGTGTGAATTGATAGTGCTATAGAAGCTGTGTTTTAGCTTGTTTTGTGAAGCTGTTTTTAAAGTGCTGTGTGTAAATTCTTCATTGCTGTGTCTTAAGGGATTGTGTACTATATCCCTTGAATATTTCCACGGAATTTTTGCCTGTGAAAGTGACTTATTTTGTGTGAGAAATACAGCATTTGTGAGAGCTTCTGATCCAAGCGGATTGTTAAATTGCACGTTACTGCTAGATTGTGCTTGTGAATTGTGTACAGCTGATTGTTCTACGAAGTTCTAGAAGCAATAAAGTTCGTGTTCCATCCTGACAAGTGACTTTTTACTTGAACTTTTTACACCAACAGGACTTTAGAACGACGAACCCCAGGAGTAGCAGAGTAATTCCGCAACAATATGTTGAAGATCAAGTCTACAAAACTGAAAAAACCGTAGCATAACTGAAAATAGCTATAACAAATGTGATAAAATCGATTCCAATAGATCAACTCACACAGGTTATCCGGAATTTCAAGGAGGCACTTGTTTCGTCGGCTCTTCTGATGATAAACATTTTAAAAAGCTTAACTTTTGAAAAATTTTTATTCTTATAAGAAAACCTTAAAATTTTCAAATAGAATTTTTTTCCGTTCAAAAGCTATTTCATAATTTCGTCTTCTGTACCCGTTGAAGCTCTCGGTAAAAGCGTAAGACATATACATCACAGCGTTTCAATTTACTGGCATATGAGATTTAAAGCAAGTAGTCTTCAACAACCTTTCTTGATATAATGAAAATTATATGAACTTGTAAGTTTTTTGTTTTTTTTTTTTTTTTTTTTGTAGCTTCAGATGAATCGATGTTTAATTGCCTGCCAGTAGTAAGGTGTACAGAATGCCCTTACTTATTTATATCTGTACTACCCTATTAATGTAATATTACTATTTTCAGGATGTTCTGATTGAGAGATTGGAGGAATTGCCTAGATATGGCAACCTGACCCCACCGCCAGATACGCGGGGTACACTCGATTCTATCGGGGGTGGTAATCTTGTCAGAGTGGTTGAAACTGATGAGGCAGAGACGATTTTTCAGCCGCTGGATACGTCCGACAGTTCGAAGGTATTGTTTACTGGGTTTGTGTGGTTACAGGTGATGGGACATCTCAGGGAAATTTCCTGTTTTGTAAATCAGAAAAGGTGATACGCAACGTGATGAGTTTTACAGGGCTCGTACGAACCCTTAACTTGGTACGATTCCGAACTCTTGAAATATTGCCCCAAAATGTACTATTATATGAGATACTCGAGCGAACTTCTTTCCATATTTCATAAAGAAACAGGACTACTTTTAAAATATGATACCATTTTCTGACAATATTCCAAAACTTCGGAATGTTGTCAAACCCAGGACTTGTACGAACTCTGTATAAGCTTTGACGAATTCGACTTCTCCACATCCCTGTTGCTGTTGTTCTTGTTTCAAATGCCCTCTGGCAACCGCGGAGCGGTGCCAGATCCCCCATTTAGGAAGACGATGGGCGGAAAGGGGCGGCTTCCAATTTAATGAGACTCAGTGGGAGGAATACCGATTTAGCTCGTCGTCCCCTAATTTTGAACCAATTCCAGATGAGGGACCAACCATCTGAAATCGGCACCTCCAGAGGTATCATTTGAACACGGAGGACATTGGGGCCAAGACGGGTTTTATGTGCACCAGCTTCCATTAGCATACACGGCCCCACAGCAGACCACCCGTGAGAGGACGTCACCCTCCCAAGCACTGGCCAAACCGGGTGCTGCTTCACTTTCCGTGTTCTTTCGGGAACGGAGTTTAGTGACTAGGCCACCGCGAGACCCGCATCCCTTCGTCGCATTGCGCAGTTTCTTATCTTCCACAGAAAGAATGGATTGCTACTTTTATTTTTAAGTAGTTACATAAAGCAGAAACTGTAATCAGATTTATTTTATTGGCGAAAATGCTTATGATGTTTGCACATACGAGCATTCTTAAGCGAACTACTGTCATTCGGCACTAAGTTGTGGAATAATCATCTAGAAAATTCTGGATGAACTGCGAAGAACTCGGGACTAGTTCAAGCCCTTACTTTTTCGATTTGATTGGTATTCGTAGCTATTTTCGCTATTGTAAATAAATTTCTGTTAGTGACACGCATACAAACTGAATGCAATTCTTCACGTGACACAGCTTGGATATTTGCCTCCTCGCCGTGGCGAGAAATATCTCAGCTATGCCTGTCACATGACATAATAAATCTGTTAGAACCAAAAGCAAAAATAAAAATGTAAAATTATGAATTTGGATTTCAACTGCCTTGTACAAAGTAAACAATCTATTCTAATCGTAAAAAAAAACAATAGATTTTCACGGAAATTTCCATTTTGACCATCCCTGAATCTATTTTTGAAAAATCGTAATATTTGCACATAAACATTTATGCACAGGGTGGTTATAATTAAACCTCCCATATAAACAGGGTTCCACAGCTAAAACGAGCGAATGGATTGTAACCCAATTTGGTATACAGAATATAAATGAGATTCGCTGAAGAAATTTCGGGGAAAAAAAATTGTTCAAAAAATGTCCAGGTGACGCTTTGCATGGGAAAATAGCAAATTTAACAATGGAAATGACTAACTTTAAATGTGCAAACAATTTCGGCATTTGTGAATTTTTTTTAAATATTTATTTGTTAGTCATTTCATGAGCTGAATCACCATGCAAAGCGCCATCTAGTGGATGTTTTAGGTACTAAACTTTTCGAAAAATTTTCTTCACAACTTTAGTACAGTCCATGTATCAAAGTTGTGGCAATCTGCTCAGTCATTTCAACTATACAATGTTGTTTATAGGGGAAGTTTGATAATAACCACTCTCTATTTAAGTACGTATGCATGTATTCACGTACGAAAGTGTGAACATACGTTTGTACGTATGATCCATTTTGGCAATCTCAATTTAATTTGTATAAATTCAGCTTGTGTCGATTTACGTATGTATGTACGTAATTATCATAATTCAAAAGTGGTTTGCTGTAGAAAACGAAAATTTGTACTTAAAACTGTTGTAAAAGTTTGTTTAACTGGTGTAGAAGCCCACAGCTGCTGGATGACCCCTTGTTATCAAGACAATCAGAATCTGTTCCCACAGGACTTACAGACAAAATTTAGACAACTCTTCATTTACGACTTCCAGTTCTGCTTTTCAGTTTTATCTGCATGTCTCGTTCTAATAAGGGAATGGTGGTGGTAATAAAAGAACGTTATAAAACTTGCCACAAAGATACGCCATTTATGCTCCTAACATTTGTGCATTTTTTTTTTCCTTCTTTTTTACAGATTGACGAGGAGGATATGTCCGATTGATATCTATAGCACCAATTGTTTACTTGCATGAATGTTTGAAGCTGTTTATTAATCATACTACATATTATGCCAATGCACTTTGATCTGACGTAACAAATATGTTCTTTCTGTACTCATCTTTCAACAATTGTGGAATACGAATTCATGTGTTATATAAACCGCACTTGTTCTCTTTATCACTGAATAATAAACTAAAATAAAATTTATATATTTTAAAATATACTGATATTTTTTCTTTCAAGCTTTGTTCATTTACATTCCAAACGAACAATTGTTGCAATATTTCTACTTTTTTAAATATCGAGGTAACTGAGTTTTTAGTTTTATATTTGTTCTAGAACAAAAGCTCTTTCAGTATTGCCTGACCTAGGTAAGTGATATACAGGGTAGTTAATTAAATTTTCCCTATGAATAGTGCTCTATAGCTAAAACGGGAGAACGGATTGTAACCAAAATTGGTATATTGGCTATACATGATATACGCTCAAGGAATTTCAGGGGGGAAAAATTAGTTCAAAAAATGTTCAGAGGGTGGCGTTTTGCATAAGAAAAACGGCAAATTTAATGATGGAAATGGCTAATTCGAAATATGCAAACAATTTTAACATTTATTCAATAGTTTCTGGTCATTTGGGTAATATTTGAGCTGATTTTACCAAAGTGCCATCTAGTGGACATTTTTAGTGGATTTTTTTAACTAAACGTGCTAAAAAATTCCCTTGAGCGCATCTCGTCGACAGTCCATATGCCAAATTGGGTGGCAATCTGCTCACCGGTTACAGCTGCAGAATGCTGTTTATAGGGGAAGTTTAACTATAACCACCCTGTATATAACTAATATAAATTATCAATTTTTAGGCGAATGAAGAATTATTTGTAGGCTACAATCTCAAAATGTTCCTTCAAATTAACTCTTTTTAATATCGCGATTAAAATTTTTACTACAGTCTTGTAATATTAGTTTTTCATTTAAAAAATGCATTTCATTCTTTTCTTATCAAATACCTTTCAATTAAAAAAAAGTCATTTAACACTTTTCATTAATATCGTAGTTTTGTTGTTGTTGTTGTGTGTGTGTGTGTGTGTGTGTGTGTGTGTGTGTGTTTTCACAAAATAAAAGTTTTAAATTGAGGTGTTACCACCCTAACAATACACACCTAAAATAATTATTTTCTTTTTTTATTTCATTTGGAAATAGAAAAATAAACAAATGTAGAATCTTAACATAAATTTTCATTCGTAAAATTTGCACTGGGTTCTTTGATTCGACAGACTTTATTTTTAATACTTTTGTTGATATTGGAAATCATGTAATGAAATCGCCTTTCGAAAATCTTTTAACGGATTATTTTCCTTAAATACATCTAAATGTATCCTATTACTGTGTATTTAATATTCCTTATGAATTCATGCGTTGTTTAGGAAAACAAAAATTTTATCGTAACTTTTGAATAAATAAGTCAGATTTTCAGCTTAATGGAAACATATTAAATCTGATATAAAAATCATTACAGCTCTTTCAGTCGTACGAAACCATGTTTGTGTAGTTTAAAGTACAGCTCACGATGTAGGGGAGGAGATGTGATATTAAAACACAAAACGAAATGTATTTGAAGAACAATATGCGAAAGGATAAACAAATTAAATCTTTATCCATTAGTACATTAAATTCACATACTGTTTGTGCTGTCTCATATAAAATATAATCTTAATGTAATATCTCTATTTAATAAGCAATTACTTATAAATTTACATGTGTTTATCAGTATGAATTATATTTAGCACTTTATGAGAAAAATTATAAGTGAAGTTTCGGTTGTAGACCCAAAACATAAAACGCAAATTTATACTTTTATTCATTGGACATTAGATGAGATGAGACTCACTATGACTGCAAAACAGGATTTGTAGTAACTCTGTATAGAAACATAAGCGCATGTTTAATAAAAAGACCGAATCTATAAAAATAATTACAGCGCGCAAAGGAATATCAGGCATACCTGATATTTTAACAGCATGTTTTACCAAGAAATTAAAACATATATATATATTGTCTCCTGTTAAGCTAACAGTTATTTAAAACTCCTGTTAAGCTGACAGTTTTTAAACTCATGAAATGATGATACCTCTAAGTTGCTCAGAATTCATAAAATGTAAGCGAAAGAATACAGAAAATATATTTTAATAAAAGCAGTCAATATTTCAAGATATATATAGCAATTTTAAATAAAAATATTTTAAAAAATATATTTAAATGCATATCATGCATTCAGGTGCGTAGCCAGGGGGGGGGATATCGGGATATATCCCCCCCCCCGAAATATTTGGATTAGTGATGAAATTCCGTCTATTTATACACATATAAGTTCATATCCCCCCCCCCCGAAAACTTTTCCTGGCTACGCGCCTGCATGCATTATCTTGTATTAATCTTCATAATCTTTAGTTTTAGGGAAAGCAAACCACATTTTTTTTAAAGGATACATGCTGGAAAATTATATGCAGATTCATATTTTTGATTAACTGGAACTCATATTAAATATTCATGAGCAAATTTTTAACATGAGCAAATTAAAATCGCAACTTTAAATCCTGTACTTTTTTAACAAAAAAAAAAAAAAAAAAAAAAAAAAAAAAAAAAAAAAAAAGGATTTAGATTAAATCAAGGAAAATATCTTCAGGCTTTACGAGAAATGAAAGAAAAAAGTGTTCAGGATTAAAATACAAGCACATTGTTTTATCACAGAAAACAACATTTATCAGTTATCACAAAGTGGGATAAGATGATGAACTTAAGCTTCAAATATTTTTCCTGAATTCTGTGCGTGGTTTTAAGCCTAAAATTTACAGAAAGACTTCTTTGAATCGTTGTGTTTCACAGCTTCGTTTGAGGGACAAAAAAAAAACTTGAAACGATTTCATCTCTCTTTGGAGTATGGTGAAATATTCCTAAAAAGAAAATGTTCTTCGTTTTACCAGGGGGGTTACTTCGACGGGGAAAGATGACGAATAATAAAACAATGTAAACCTTTTCTCTTTTTAAAAAATGCAGAAAAGCAGTTTCACTAGGATATTTAATGGGAATGAGACAGATAATGTTAAAAAATAATTGCGTACACTGAAACAATAATTTAATTAGATACAAAAATCAATTAAAAACACAGTTTATAAAGTCCTTAAACAAAAAAAAACTCGCACTTTCAGGGTCTGTCTTTCGCTTCGATGATCTCAGCCGGATCATTGATCCTGGGCCCAAGATTTGTACCATTGTTCTCTGTTGTTTTCTGACTGGCCATCGTCATCTTACCCCACATCGCCATTTTCAATTTAAACTTGTTTAACAGTATTCAAGTTTATCGTAAATAAACTATGGCGCCTGATTTTTAATGTTACGATTTGAACTTTCAGAATATTTTACGTAGAAGAACAATTAAATTTCCTTAATCGGATAATTCGCAGGGCCGTGAAGTCTAAAATTTACAAAAACGGGTTATAAAAAAAGTGCATTTGAGTCGCCACTGCTCGCAAAACGGTCCCGAATTACAATACTTCTAGAGGGCTTTATAACCCAATACTGGGGTCTTAAAACTGCTTTGACAGGAGCTGTTATTTATGATTGCATGCAAGAAATACTCAGTTCGTCATCATGTTTTTCTGGAGAAACGTCGTAGGTAAGTTAGTACTGTTTTATGGTGAAATATCGAGCTACATGTATAAGGAGTGTACGGTCATTCAGGGTAGCTTTGATCCTCACTTTCTGCACTTTCATTTGCCGCTCTTATGTTTTAATAGTATTTTCAGACTAAATAGCATAAAATGGAAGAAACAACCCCAAATTTTAGCTTAATTCTCATAAATTAGAAAACGCTGATGATAAAAACTAAAAATAATAGGTAGTTTACCTGATAAGAGTTACCCTGCCATTTGGGATAATTTTGCAGCAGTATCAAATTGCATATGAAATACCTTATTTTATCCAATCTACATGTCAGGACGACAACTTTGAACCAGTAAAATTAAGATTGAAAGGAAGCTTTACTTCTGTACTTCAGTACTTAGAACAGAACTTCAGAAAAACAGCTGAATGACCAAACTAACTATGTACCATGTTGCCAACTTACTTTCTAAAATATAAAGCAGAAAACCAGTTTCACAATCTTGCAAGAAGAGTGCAGCAGTGGACCATAGCTCTGTAAAACCAAAAATACTGTAAAGTAGGAGGTAGCGCAAAGTTACCACCACCCCCCCCCCGTGACTCAAAGTTACCCTGGATGACTATATTATTTGTTGTCGATCTAAACCACCGATCGTAAACTTAGAACTATTTCGTTAAATAAGAAGATTTTCTAAAAATAGATCGAATTAACTTAGAATGTTTGAATTCATAAAATATTTTTTTCATATAAAGAAGCAATTTACACCCTGAAATAGTAATTTCTTCTTGTATAAAAGTATGTACAAGTTCCTAAATGTTACTTTCCTGGCTTGTCAAGTTTTTTTTTTCTTTAAGTTGTTTAAACTTTTTTTAATTAGTATTGCATTATTACCATTCACGTTAATAAACTTTATGTACTTAAATATCGAGAAGTTAACAACTCATCGTTTTATGTGAACTCTTTCCATAAATGTGACAAGAACTTTCACACCAGTCTCTAGGTGACTTACAGGTACTACTAGGTCTTACAGTGATATAAGAATTGCTTCAATATCATCACTTTAAAATATAATAGTTTTTTATTATTATTTATTCTATCTTTTTATACTATTTATTTAACTATTTATTCATTTATTCGATATAATTTTACTTCAGCCATTTTTATTTCAACTTTACAAATTCAGCTACGTTTTGCGTTGTTTTAACCACGTGAAAAAATTATGCACTCCTGACTAACAATGGTGTAATACATAATAGCTCAAAAATTACTATCATGTGTCATAAACTGTTAGCAACTAATGAAAGAAATTTACAATCTAATTTTTTGAGTTACGATATTAGGAATAAAATATCAATATAACACTCCTCTGTGAATACTCCTCTAAATTTAAGCCGAAACAAAATGCAGAGTGTTTCACGGAGGAACCGTAACTTTAAAAATAAATAACTCAAAAACGGTGATTGATAAAATCATGAAACCAATGGTACGTTTGTCAAAAAAACTTAAGAATTTTATACAGAAGCCACAAAATGTTAGTTACGAAATACGCCGGTAGATGGCACTGCAAGCTATGATAAGAATCTAAGACAATCTCATTTGCCGCAAGCATGACCCCTCCAGTAGCGGAACCAGGGGAGGGGCTAGGGGGCTTCACCCCCCCCCCCCAAAAGAGATTGCTAAAGGATAACATTCTGCTTTATTATGCACTTTAATAGCTAAAATTATCATATTTTATAACTTTGCCCCTCCCAAAAGCATGCACATTGGTTTTGACTAAAATTTTGGTTTATAATACATTTTAAATAAGCTTTTTTAAAAATTTAGCCCCTCCCAAAAGAAATTTCTGGATCCGCTACTGGTCCCCTCCATTGCTGAAAACGTCTGTCTGGTATGCAGTCTCTAGCAAAGGCATAACTGAACTTTTCTTCTTTCGAAAAACAATGACGACTGATGCACGGTCTAGGGTTTTTGAAACATCAGTCGCCACTCAACATCCGCTGGATGATTAACCGTACTGCATGATTTATGCAAAATGGGGCTCACATACACAGTATACAAGATGATTTTGACGTTCTGGAAGGATAATTCGATGACAGAGCTATTGCGTTGAACTATTTGGCAGTTATTCGAAAAGGCACGAATTGACTCTCTCGACCTTACCCCCTTTCCAACCCCCGAAATATTTTTCTTGCTACGGCCTTGGCGTGTAGTAAGGAAGATGCGCATATTAAGGGCGCGTTCGAGAATTCATCGGTTGTGCACCGGTAACACCGGTGCACGACCAGAGCGTTCGAAAAGGCGGAGCTCTAGAAGTAACCGCGTTCGAAAACGTTTCGGTCATGTAGAGGTTGTCTGCTCAGCGTGACCAGAGCGCAACCAGAATAACCCTGCTAGCGAGGGGGGTTATTCCGGTTATTATCGTAGTGTTGCCAGCGTTTATTTTTGTTTTCTCGGCTTAGAATCCGATGTGGTGAGGATGACCGAAACCGGTTGACAACCGTGACGTCACTTAACCGAAGAATGGCCGCGACCGGTAGCACCGGTGCATAACCAACCGGTGAATTCTCGAACGGGCCCTAAATCGGTTTTGATATGATTGTTCTCTGTGTCTGAGCTATCCCAGCATCCGTATTGCCCCTTACAGCGCCATCTATCGGTGTAATTTGTAACTAAAATTTTGTGTCTTCTGCATCAAATTCGTCCTTTTTTTTTTTATTAACATACCACTGGTTTCATGCTTCTATCTATGACCGTTTTTAAGTTATTCACTTTTAGAGTAGGGAACCCTGTACTTAATACCGCTGATTATGTATATAAAAATTTCACTAGCTATAACAATACGCTTCATATCACTTGACTAGCTCTATTTACAATATTTTAATGATAAATACATGGTCTTTTAGTTTTAATCATTTAACTCATGGTATCTTCACAGTGACGACACAAAAGGTCGGGTCGGTCCAATTGTACAAAAGAATATTTACTAAGTTTATATGATTACTTTCTCGAAACAAGTATATTTAGGCTTTGGCTGTTCAGCCTTGCATTCGTCATTCTAATTAACTGTACTAGTACGCATATGCTCTATGGAGGATAGGCTGAGTATTAATATTTTCCGAATGAACTTGAATATAGAAAATATATAGCTGTGAGTTACACTTAATTATGTTCATTTATTCTTTTGAATTCATTTAAAACTAAGCGAACACAGCTTTGTGTCGATCATCTGCTCTTTTCTAGACAGTAAGAACTCAAAAATGGTTTCTAGTTTAAAATTTTTATCGCAGAAATGTGAAACAGGTGAATTCAATTCTCAGTGTTTAAGTCTGCAGATTTAATTATTTTGTGTTCCTCCACTTTCATTCCAGGGTAGACAGAATATGATGCGACTAGCACGAGACAAATCAAACCAGAGATCTTCTCATACGCTTGACGGCAATGGGGGTGGGCATATGCTGGGAATTGCTGATCCCTATAGAGAAGGACAATTACTCCGGTCATTGGACCGTGGTCACCTAGTTGACTCGTTGGATTCCTACCAGGTAAATTTCAATTTAACGTATTCAGATTTTAATAAAAAATTCTCTTGAACTAATACCAACTTTAAACATTGAAGATGAATCATTCCAAACGCAATATAGCAAATTTATATTATACTTAGTATATGTTACAAACCGAATGATAAAACAAAACATGGTGACGTCATTAAGGTATTTTCCAAAGAGAGCAAAATTCAAATACAGACAATGTTACTTAAGCTGAAACCTAATTTCACTGTATTTATCTAGAGTGGCTGGCAAAATATGAGATTGTGTAATCTAAATAATTTAAATTTTGTATCACATCGATTTTGCTGCACTCCACAGTGAGTAACTGAATGCTCGAAGTTATAGTGTTAGTACAGGGTGTCCAGCGAATAACACCCTAATTTCAAAGTAAAAAAATTTCAAAAACAAACATCAATCGAAGAGTGCAGCAACCGGTATGTTTATTATGTAAGCTGTAAAATTTTATACAGAAGTTTCGAAGTAGTGATTACAAGAACTGCTAACAGATGGCGTTGCAATCGTAAGCCTTATTAACGGATTGGCCTCCATATTCACCCAATCTCACGCCGTTTAACTATTTTATGTAGGGCATATTGAAAGCTACTATCTACCAGAACAATCCAAACACGCTGGAAGAGCTTAAATCGTCGATTAGTGTGGCATGTGAATCCATTTCCCTCGAGACATTTCGGGCTGGGATGACAAACTTCACTATTCGTTAGCGACACCTCTGTATGTCGAATGGTTAACATTTCGAAAAGATTGTGTTGGGACTGCTTGCTGAGAATGAGTTTATACTCATACTTGATGATCGTCGATCAATTTTGACGTGCAGCGCCAACTGTTAGCAGTTAACTCCCCCCTTGTCAAAGATTTTTGAAAATGTAGCCCACAAACTTTTAATTTTCGACAGGACGATTACGGCTTCTATCATTAACCCATTTGTGCCTAGATATTTTTGCGACTTTCTTCGATTTTCGCTAATATCAGCAGTAATAGATAAATTTCTGATGTCAACTTCTTGAACAAGGGATGATTTCTTTTAAAATCTTTAGGTATAAAAATTGAAGTGTCAGCATCCTACTAGGTCATGTTAAAATATTTTGTGGAGTTGAGGTTCAATACTCGTGAATAAAGGCTAGCAAAAATAAATAACGTTTTTGATAGCGATAATGCCGTCCCAAAAAAGGGACGCTAGGCATAAATGGGTTAAGATTCCGTCCATAACTCTCTCTCCCCCTTTTAAGGAAATCCGTGTACACCACTCTCTGTTAGTGGCTATTGTAACCACTATTTTGAAACTTCTGTGTAAATTTTTTACAGTTTACATAATAAAGATGTAGTTTGTTGCATTCTTATATTGACCTTTGTTTTAGAGATTTAGAAATGGCTTGTATATCTATTTACTCCAACGCAGCTGCACTCGTAGGGAAAATACGCTTTTCAAATAAAAATAACGATTATTTTTTAACAAAACTCAAGGCTACGACAGTAAAATATGTTTCACCTTCTTGAAAACAAAATTTCTGAAAATTGAATTAGCAGTTTGTTACTGACGGTCTGCTGAAAGCAGTGGTGGCACAACAGTGAAGGAATTTAAACACCTCACCTACAAAAAGAATTTTTTGCATTGGAAAATATATAATTCAGACAAATTTTCTGAATTGTTTACTATTCTCTGGTCCCTTAAGATGGTCCGTCAGCTTGAAGCTAGGGAAACAGTTATCCAACAGATGGCGCTGAATATCACATGTGTGATAAATTTACTTTTATGGCAAACTGGTTTCCGGCTATGTAATTTCCGCTGCTACTGCTAGTATCTTGTTTCGTTTTTGGATTTCGTCTGTTGAAATATGCGCGCGCATCGCTAGACCTTGAAAAACTAGTTTTGTTTCAGCATGAACAGTGCAGAAACTGATCTTCTCGTTTTGATCTCGAGGGCGAAATCTACGCAGGGGAGTTTTGAAGCATTATGGATCTAGAGAAAGGAGCGGAGCAAACAGCTGATACGAAAAGGCCGGGCCTCAAGGCCGTACCCAGGGGGTCCGGTCCCCCCCCTCCCCGAAATTTAAAATGTTGTTAACAAAACAATAATGATGAAGCCTTTTGTGAAAAATTTAGACGGAACCAGGCCCTGATTACCGCCCAAGCCAACTAGGCCGCAGCCTAGGGCCCCCAAATTTTAGTGGCCTCAAAATGACTAAAATAGTTTTACCATTCTAAAAAAAAAATGTGTTCTGCTAAATTTTAACAGTACTGAAATTAGATAAAGAGATGCATTTTGACAAGAAATACCGTTCAGCAAAATGTGGTTTGTTTACACTGTAGTCAGGGATAACGTGACAACATTTAATTTTGAACATAACTGCATCAATAATTTGTGAAATTTAAGTTAAAAATATTTGGACAAGAGAGAGTTTGAAGCCAAATCCCCTCTTCCTGCCCATACATATCATTCAAAAGAAATTCCCCAGTGACTACATTTGGTTAAAAAAAAAATTAAATAAAGGTATGACTGTACAGGGCGCCCCAAAATAGTACCCTTAGCCTGGTGCCTCACAATTTTTTAGTCAGGCTCTGGATGGAACAAGTTAAAATTTTACATACAAATTTGTTTATAACAATAATAAAACATGGTGACTTGTGTAAATCACCTTAAGTTTCAAGTGCAGCAACTATATATACAAAAATAGTAGTAATAATGGCAGGTGCATTTTTAAAACAGCTAACAGGGTTCGTTAAATTCAAAATTTAAAGTTGCTCACAAGAATTTAATTATCGACAAAAATATTTACTAAAATAAGAAACATTTTGCCCCACCTTTTCTCTCTTTTTTTTTTTTTTTTTTTTTTGACACCCATTATACAAATTTTCAGTTACAGTAAAGTACACAAATAAATTATCACACGCAGTATCATAAAAACAAATAGTATATATTTTGCCTGTTGGCGTTTTTGACGGCTAATTAAAGTTCTTTATAGAAACTATTACAGAAACTATTTATTATTGTTATTTATTTCATAATAGAACAAAATATAAGAATATTGCTTACCTTTGAATGTCTTTTTCGGATTTCCTCCGCTTTCGCTGAGCTACTGACTGCTTGCAGGTTTCTTTGGGCGATTTCTATTTCGGCTTTTACTGGTGTCTTTAGGAAACATTGTCTAGTTGAATTGTAATAGATACGTTTGAAAAATACAGGTTTACAAAGAATGTGATATAATAATTCACAAACGTAAAAAGAATCCTCAAATATCAACACGGAAGCTATACGGCCACGCTTTCTAGGCTGATTTTTAGTTTGGCTTCCACTCGAACATTTCGAAAATATTCTCCGGTAATTATCCAATACATTTGTTTTGAAAAAAAAAAAAAAAAAAAAAAACTTAAAAAACTAATAAAGTACAACTGAAATGCACATTGTAAAACGGCAAAATCCTATAGTAAACAAAAATGCAATCGAGATTTGGGGTTGCTGTAATAAAACTTTCCGAACATTCAAGCAGTGATCGCAGCGCCGCGCTGATACTGTAGGAAAATTCCTTTTTTTTTTTTTTTTTTTTTTTTTTGCACACACTCTCAGGGTTCCACAATGCTAAATTAAGGTACAAAATATTTATATATTAAAAGCAACTGAAAAGCTACTAAATAACTACAGTTTATTCGCGATTACATAATAAAAATTATGTAAAAAAATTAATATATAAAAAGTACATTCCGATTCTCGACAATACTATATACTGGTATTCGAAAGATGGCGCCACCACCGTAAAAAAAATGCAATTTTTAAATATTTCTACAATTTTTTTTTTACATAATTTACTTTTACTGTGTAGTTTTCAATAATCTAAAGACGTATGCAAAATTTCTTCTTAGTTGATGGAATTTTTATGGAGATAATGTGTGCACAGCATTATAGCATTAGCGTCTATGGGTCGACGAACACCCTTAAACAACCACCTTTCTAACAGAGCTCAATGTGTGCATTCCTTTATAAAGAAAAAAATCATTGCAGTTCACAAATAGAGAGTGTTGATAGTTAAAGTTTCCCAATTCAGAGAGGTGTACAGACAAAAGTAAACTACTTGTCAGAAAAAAACCTTTATAAAAACTATAAGAGACAGATTTTTATGAGAAAAAATTAGTTTAAAAAATCAGTACTAGAGGGCGTTTCACAATATTATAGTTGCTGATATGCAATCCTTCCTCGGACCTCGCAGAGTTATATTAAATATCTTCTCAGCCTCTTCATAGTTCTTTCTACTTGAGAGTGGTTGCAACAGGGCAATATTGTACCTTACTTACTGTTGAAACACTTGCTGAAAAGGCGATTCTACACTAGCAGTTTTGCGCCAATCAGGCCTTAAAAAGAATTTGAAAAAGTAGAATGACAGTTACGGGGCTACGGAAAGTTATGGTAACATTTGAAGCCACACAAGTTCATTGTACTCAATCCGGAAGAGGACAAAAGAAGACTTGAGGGACAGATTCCCCACGGTTTGGCCAACACGATCTACACATCAAAATCCACGTGATTTTTGGATGGGATAATACCTATAAAAACCTACTCTACAGAGAACACCTTATAAGTTTGTGTCAAACCTTTAAGATTACATCTCACACAAAACATTCCACGATAGCGTAACGTAGCATTCCACGCCATACTGTGATCAGCAGTGAAGTATGCCATTCTAAAGTTTGCACCAATTACACTATAAAGTTATTCCTATTTTGTAATATTTTCTGCATTTATCTGTTTTGCTCACATTAAAACATCGTGTAAGACCATCATCCACATCGTGGTTTCTTGGACTATTTTTTCCACGGAATTTTAAGGTTTCCTGGAAATTTGTTAGCCTTCTGACTACTAGTTTTGCTGTACCCGGCTCTGAATTGGGAAAGTTTAAGCCTTTAGAGCCCAGTCATTTTCATCACACTCTCCAATTTATGCTGATGCCTGCAGTGAAAAGTAACTTTCCAATGTTAGTGGAGTGTCAGGAATGTACGTATTTCTTTTTCTCAAGTCAAAAATATTAATAAAACAGTAAAAGATAAGTATTTTGTTATCGCTGAGCATTTTGTGAAAATCAAATTTATTAATAACGAAATTAAATCAAGAAATTAAATTTTGCTTAATGTAATTTTGCTAATGACAAATTTTGCAACCATCTTCAAACAAGAACGCTGGACTTTAATAGGTTAATTCCGAACAATGTGTAAATTATTCTTTTAAAAGTTCCCCGATACACGTTAAAGTGGAATATAGATCATTTCTCGAAACTAGCCTCTCTGTGTTCAGCAAGCAGCTTTCGTAGTATATTTTTCAATGGGAAAATCTCGATTTTTAACAGTCAAAAAAACATTAAATTCAAGTTTATGGATGGTTGTAATGGACTAAATTGATTAAGCAAACCTTTGAATTGAAATTTTTCAGCGACATATTGTGTTTTGAAGTGATTACGGATAATTAAAACTGATTTTTCTAATAACCTTTTTTCATGGGTTGGATACAATATGAATACAGTAGGAGAATCTGCACAAAAAAGATGTGCAGTCGGCTGTCACTCAGATGACGTCATAGAAACGTCACGTCGAAGTGCTCTATAGGTAAAAAGGAAAATGGCACATTTAGAGAAGTCTAAAATGTTCTCTTTTTTCTCCATTTTTACAGGGAGGCGACGTCCTCCGGATGCTGGACGCCCTCGCAGGCAGCGACCTCCTGGACTCGGCCGAAGGGATGGCCGTCCTGGGCGCCCTCAAGAAGACCCACGGCCACCCCAAGCGCATGCTGGACAGCGTGAGCGGCTGGTCCTTCGGCGAGAGCAAGCGCAACTTCGACGAGATTGACAACGTGGGATTCACGGGGTTTGCCAAGAGGAGGAACCCTTACTCGTCCTCCCTAGCCAAGAAGAGGAACTTCGACGAGATAGATCGGGCCGGGTTTGAGACCTACAACAAGCGGGACTTCGACGAGATCGACAGGGCGGGTTTCGAGACCTACAACAAGAGGGACAGGAAGGAATAGGAGAGAAGCTGATGCGGAAGGTAATGGTGTTTTTGTTTTTGTTTTTTTTAGCACTAGATCACTGTTAATTTCAGATACCGATTTCTGTCCAAACGAGTAGCCTACGGCAATAAGACGAATCACTTTCCAAGTATAGCCAAACAGACGCGGTGTAGTGAAATGTCAAAAGTCGCCAAGACTGGCCGTTTTGGGTGATTTATTGGCAAGATTGGCGCCATTAAACAAGTTCCCAAAGCTGAGCCCAGCTTGGTGATATTTTCTATAGTTGGCTTGAAATTGCCAACCCCTACAGTTTATTTAGTAGGAATGTTAATTAGTGTCTACATAATTATCAATATTAGTTAGTGTAAATAAAGGTGAAGTATAGTTATAATTTACCTGAAGAAGGCTTTAAGTTTTAATAGGCGATTTTAATTTAGATTTCAGTTCCGAAGAAGTGTTTCATGGAGCAAGGAAGACAAATCCTGCACACTCGTGGATTATGATGCCCTTTTCAACGTATTACGAAAAAAGAAGCCAAATAGGCCTGACGCATGGATAATAATACACTTTTAGTATTTAGCACTTTAGTTCACACAGTAGCACATTTAAAAGCGCTCCAGATTTTTTTCCTCCTCCTTCTTTGAAACTTTACTATAGGATTAAAGGCTGGTGCTGGGGCAGAGAAGGAAAAGGCTGCAATAATCCGTTAAGGGAATACCCTTATTTCATTCCGCCAACAACATTGATGTGGTCGCCGATCAATCGAGTGACAAAAGAATCTTATGCTTATAAAAATGCCTTTAACCGAGCGATAGCCGCTTAAGTCGGGGTATAATTTTGCTATAAATATATACTTTCCCCGAGCAAGCCTATGCCCCTTGACCATGGCGACACACTAGTCGGCTGTTTTGTAACTTGCCCAGTCGCCAAGTCACCAAACGGTCGTCAAGTTTTTTGCCAAGGTCAAGGAACATTAGCTTTGCCAGATCCGCAACAATGACTGTAAATCTTAACAAAAAACACTCAGATATTTTGTTAAGATTCACAAGCATTTACAGTTTAGCTTGATAAGTAATTGTTATGTGTGTTATTTTGGAAAGTTCTAATTATTTTACCAGTAAATCTTACCTTTTCACCTTACACTGAGTATGACAGGGAAGTGATATTACAGTTTTGTAACAATCGAGACCTCCGAGAGTAATTTGATAAGGTTGGGCAAAAATTCCCCCCCCCCTTCTTTGGTAAAGCATAAAGTTTCGAAAAAACAGAGGGAAGGGAAGAGTTTTTTATAAAACTGCTCTTTTGACTGATTTTTATAAAATGCTAAAGGAAAGAGGTTGGGAAAGAAGTTTTCTAATATGTAAAGCTACTTTTTATTCATGCTCAGAGGTTAAAAAAAAATGATAATATTAAAATATGGCAGAAGTAACATTTCTACCTTCTAAATCATTCGGTAAGTATGTATTCAAACTTTAATGTATATTTAAAAGTTTTTCAATTATAGATCTATTGATCATACTACCTATTTCATAACGCATTCCGAAAAATGCACCGGCGCACTTTGACTCAACACGGGCCCACTCTAGCTGGCACGGACCCAGGGGTGGCGTTCTGTCTCGAGCCCCCCCCCCCCTCCCCTCGCCTCTCGAAGCAACTGGTAACATTACTTGTTGCATTTTAAAGCAAGAATTTTATATGTAGCTTTTTTCTTCTTCCCAGAAAGATATGTGAAAAAAGGGGGAGGGCAGCCAACCACCCTCCTTCGAAGGCAGATTTCAAACTGCCCTGAAACTGATTATAAGACACGCGTAAAATAAATATGTGTATAAAAAGGAATATGTGAAAAGAAAGTTTCTATCTTCTACCAAACACCATTTACGAATTTCGAAAAATCCTCTCTTATCGAGCAACTGCGTTATAAACACGTACAGACCCAAATTACGCATTATTAGACTTATTAATTTTGCCTAGGCAAAATGTTGATGTACGAAAAAAAAAAAAATGCTATTACTGCCCAGTCCACCTAAAACTAATTGTTGCAACTGTTGGATAGCGGCTCTAAAATGTAGGTACCAGTTTAATTTAAAGTATTAGAAATTATAAAAGTATGTAATAAATATCAAAGTCGTCGTATACGAAATGACTTAAATTTATATAGTACTTGTCTATAAACTGCAGTGGCCAGTGATACATAAAATAACCACCAAAAGTTTCAGTGAATTTTAGGGTTCTACAAATATTGGTACAAAATTTAAAGGGAAATAGGACATTTAATAAGGAATAAAAAACACAGAGCAGTGTGGTATCAAAAACGCCGTTTCCATTACCTGTTAATAACACAGTGCAACAAAATAAAATAAAAAATTTTGTTGCCCTGTGGCCTTGAAACAACAAAAAAAAATTTTTTTTTTGGTGCCTAGGATTTTTTAGCTGATTTTAGCAATATTTGGGGTGCTGAATCAAAATATGTAGTCAGTTTTTCTCCATCAGCTCTACTGTTTTAGATAAGTGGTGTTTTTTTTCTTTGTTTTAAATACAATTTCACATGAAATGAGCAGTAGTAGCTCCATTTTCTACAGTCTTAAATACCATATACAATAATTAATTCGTGCATAATTACCCTATTTTTAGTCTGTGATCCATTTATTTCCAAGAAAATTTTTCAGATGGAGTCAGCATCTTATAACTTAAGCGACTTTCGGTTTAACTAGAGTTGGATCAGTTATTGAGTTCCCGCCTTACGGGGTAGATCAAATTTGCCGATGCGTGATATTTATGTTTATAAAATTGTATTATAAAGTTAACCCAAAACGTACTTTATAGTAGATTGTTGTATTTGTGGTATTGAATTGAAATAAAATGAGTTCCAGTAGAAGAAGTTGTAAAAATCATCCTGATGTGCTTTGCTACATATGTGCAGAATACACATTTAAAAAAACAACAGAAAGACTGTTAATGACTTTATAAAAAGAGCTTATTATGGATACTTGTGTGTTAAGTTTGGAGATCAAGATAAAATATGGGCACCACATCAGGTCTGTAAAACAAGTACAGAACACTTGCGACAGTGGACTACAAGAAAAAGAAAAAGTCTAAAATTTGGTGTACCGATGGTCTGGAGAGAACCCAAAAACCACATCGGTGACTATTATTTCTACTTAGTAAATGAATCGGTGAGTGCAGAAACCACCTCAGTCACAAACAGGAAATTTTTTTCAGGAGAGAGAAAAAACTTCATAAATTAGGTAATATTTGCATGACAGAAACATAAATGCATGTTATGACAGAGGAAAAAATAAGTTTAAATATTTGAAAATTTGGAGGAGTTATGAAGTTTTTTCTCTCTCCTGAAAAAAATTTCCTGTTTGGGACTGAGGTGGTTTCTGCACTCACCGATTCAAATATTACTGGTATCGATCGAAACAATCGTAGCAAGTGGACTTATCCTGATTTACCCTCTGCAAGACGCTGCTGATTCGAATGAAGGTGGCAGTGATTGTGAAGTGATGTCCTCAATTCCTCAACGTTTTAATCAGGATGAGTTATATGACCTCATCATAGATCTCAACCTGTCAAAAAAAGCTTCAGAACTACTTGCTTCGCGGCTAAATGAAAAAAAAATGTACTGGAACAGGGAACCAAGATTACTTTTTACCGTACAAGAGAAAAAGATCTACTGCCTTTCTTTTCTCAAGAAAACAATCTTGTGTTTTGTAATGAAATTAGAGGACTCCTGGAAAAAATGGGTCTTACTGAATATTTCCCAGATGACTGGCGTCTATTTATTGACAGCTCAAAGCGAAGTTTAAAGTGTGTCCTGCTACACAATGGGAACATATATGGTTCAGTACCAATTGCTCACTCAACGAAAATGAAAGAAGAATATAACACCATTGGCATTGCTCTGGTCTTGGAGAGGATAAAATATTATGAACATCAATAGGTGATTTGTGTGGACTTAAAAATGATAAATTTCCTTCTTGGACGGCAGTGCTAATTTCTTAACTTTCATAAACAATAAGCTCATATCCAAAAATGTCATCCATGAAACGAAATAACATTTTTGAACGATCAATTTTCGTCACGTGTTTTCTGAGAAAAATACTTATTTTTTAACGAGCAATGGTCGAAAGTTCACTATTATTTCAGAACTTGTTCCAAAGTGATTATTAACAGCTACAGGAAGACGACGTTTCCGACCCCATATTCCTATGTAATTCTGAAACGTTATTATGAGCCTTACCTCTCTTTTGATTTTGTACTGGACACTCTGTATTTCATATAACAAAGAAGTGTTTTATGCATTTGCAATTTAATAAATACTGTTCTGAATTATTTTACCTAAACCATGTATCATTAAAAATATTTTTATAATGCCACTGAATAATGTTATCAACGATATGGTGCATTTTCGGGATATATCCGAAGTTAGCCTGTCTACATAAGCACACATGAAACATATTTATTTTGCGAATACTCGCACCATCAGAACCAAAAGAAAAGAATATATGTCGGTGAAATGCCCCATATCAAAACTCCGCTTTAAAAATAAAATACTTGTGGCCAGAACCGAAATGAGAAATGAGCTGAAAAATTTCTTGATGTTCATGATTCTAGACTTTTAAATTCGACGCTGTTCCACAGAAGTGAGACTTTTGGCAGATTTTCAGCTCTCCTAAATTTAAGCAATTTAAGCTCTGAGCGTCGTGCTAGCTTCTATATTAGAAAAGAAAAAATATGTCTATTCAAATACGTCTAAACTTATTCCGATAAGAATATGCCTTGCCATATATAAAATTTGCTTCTTGCAAAGCGTGTCGGCTATTCTCGCTCCGTCGAATTTATTGCCGAGTGAAATGTCAGGGAACGTTTTGAAGTTGGAACTTTCAACATTCGATGAGGAAAAGCCATTATTAATTTACGGATAACATTCCAGCATACTTCACAGGCTTCATACATTCGCTGCACTGAAATACGTGATTTACTGCCTAACGCACATTTTCTTGCAGTTTAGTAATTGCTTTAACCCTTAAATGCATGAATTTTTATTTTTAATAAATAAAATTTGAAATCAACCGGGAAATGAATGTAGTTGATGGGGAAAAATACAAAAAAAAGACCATATACGAATACGTAGAACCGATTTTGCATGTTCATGTATTTTTACAGCACAGAAAACGCTACATTTACTTGCATAAATTTAACAATATATGCAAAAATATAAATATTATTCGTTACTCTTCCTTTTTGCTATCCGAAAACAATTTTTTCTGTATGTTTTTATTACTTTTTATGTAAATATTCATAATTCGTAATACCCTCCGAAATGAAATTGTACTCAAATAGCCCGCCAACAATGAAAAATGTCACAGGTAGAGATTAACTGTCAAAGATCCTAGTTGCATTTGGATACGATAAAATAGCTGTGGTAAAATTCAAATTAAAAAACATAACACAATGCAAAGTTTTCTACATAAAATGATAGAGGTTTTAAATAAGGATGCAGATCTGCATCGCTGTGCATTTTAGGGTTAATCCCTATTGCTATGCTACTAATATTATAATTTTTTATTACGAACACGAAAAGTTTTGTGAAAATGAGATAGGATAGAAATTGCACCTTAAAAAATTGTATTGATTAATAACATTTTAACGATAACTATAATGAATGATAAAAAAAATTATAATGATTTGCAAATACTAATAAGTGATTTGATAATATAAATTATTGACCGCTATTTTCTTGGCTTACAGTTTTGGATATAATTTAATGGTAGAACTCGAAAAAGTTCTCCAAAAAGATATACAAAGAAAATTATTTAAACTTTCGTGCATTTACCTTTATACTGGGTGAATATAAACTCTTGGGCAAAACTTTAAGGGGTGATAGGGCACACAATAAGGAATCGTAATCACATAGCAATCTGGGGTCAAAAACGCAGTTTTAACTTACTCGGTAATAATCACTTTGGGAAAAGTATTGAAGTGTCCGTCTAATTTCTTAACCAAGTTTCATCAACAATAGGCTCGTCTCCAAAAATTTCATTCATGAAATAAAATAGAATTTTTAAACTATCAATTTTAGTCTCCTGTTTTCGGAGAAAAATACATTGGTTTCTGTCGAAACAATCGTCGGAAAGCGCACTGCTGTTTCGGCATTTTTATCCAAAGTGATTATTAACAGCTACACGAAGACGATGTTGCTGACCCCACATTGCTATGTGATTCTGATTCCTTATTATGTGCCCTATCACCCCTTAAAGTTTTGCCCAAGAGTTTAGATTCACCTTGTATATTTGAAGGTACCGTCAATACATCAAAAAATTAGTAAAATAAACTTTTTTGCATTTACCCACGTTTTTCTTTAAAATATGAGTGGTTTAAACGATGTTTTATTGTGTATACGCTAACCTAATGAATCTTCATTAAATGCAGCTAAAAAAGGAGACTGACACACCGAAGATCATACTACATTTGAGCTCGTCATTAAAAATTTGTATTTTATTTTCTCATTTCGTAACATTCGTAACAGTAATGTTACAAAAACCACGATAGAATAAATAAATGCGCATTTAATTGTTTTCCCATACCATCATTCCACAAACAACAACTTACTATAACTTGTAAGTAATGCTTGGAATATATCTCATGTAAAATTACAATAGCCTATTAAAATAAAGGCTCAGTAAACGGCTTCCTATGCAAGCAGCTGTTTTTCGTAAGAAAAAAATATATTGCCTCACTTTTCCACTGAAAATGTTGAGATAAAACCCCCGTTTTCTATATTAAACTCACATAAAGAACACGGATAAGTATAAAACAAAAGAAAAAAAGCTGCCAGAATTCTTTTGTAGTGCTTTTTCAAACTGATCTCCGGATCAGTGGGAAGACATGTCAAATCCAGATTTCGTATCGAAATAAGACGCGTGCACGATTTCCAAACGTTTTCAGGATATCCTATTTTCTTGTTTGACAAACGCAGATGCTGGAATCCGGCATATGGTTACTATAGAAAGGTTACGGTTACACATTAATGTAAAGTCAGGTTTTACGGCATGTTTAATCAATGCAAACAAAAAGCAGTTGGATAAGAATATAAAACAGGAAGCGAAGGGAATTCAGGGTTATCCGTTGTTACATATGTTGGAAATTTTATGTAATGCCATGGGCGTATAGTTATATGGACCCCTTGAAAGTCTTATTGGATACCGTTACTGGTAGCGGCGGCAATGTCGACGCCTTATCCCAAACAAGAAGCAAATCTTTGGATAAAGTTTTGCAATCCCGTCAGCTGTTGTTATTTTGTGTCAAGATATTTATATTTTATCTATAAGTAATAATAGACACTCACTTCTATTAACGCTTAAGGTTTATGTTTATTAAAGTCTTAGGTTACTTTTTAATGGCTAAATTATGGATTTGTAAAAATGTAGAGTGATATCTAAAAGTGATAGTCTGCCCTAGTAAAAAAAAATATTCAGTCGCAATTATTAAATTTAAAAGATGTGCGATTTACTAATGAATATGCAGAAAGTGACAATTTATAAATGAATAAATTATAAAATTACTAATTAGCAAAATTAAAAAAGGTAAATTTAACTATTTTTGAAAGTAAAAACATGAAGAGATTATGCAGAATAGAAATAGAAAATAATATTAAAGGATCTAACGCTAAAGTGCACAGAAAAAGTTTTCGAAAATTATGTTTTAAAACACTTTAAAGAAATGAGAGGTTTTTTTTTCCACAAGAATTTTTCTTTAATTCTCATCACAAGAGTTACAATCGAAACTAACTAAAAGTTTAGAAGATAACATCTAAAATATACTTATTTAATCGATAAGGCTTTAAAAAGATCTAAACGCGCGGTTTTACGTGCTTTTATTTAGGAAAGCTTCGATTCATGAGTCTGAACTTTAGGATCTGCAGATGATAAGATCGAATGAAAACTAAAAAACTATCCTGTCAGCTTGAACAATAAATTCAAGTTCAAAGTTTTTATTTCTCAAAAACTTTGGACCTGAAGTGCGTATTAGACATAATCAATTAAAATGTATAGTAGACCTGCTTAGGTGTACAACTTTAACAACTATTAGGTGTACGACATTGCTTCGGCTGTTTTCTTCCCACATCTGCCCTTCGAAGTACGAGGTTTTATTATAAAGAAACTGGTGATACATTCTATACTATTAAAATATGTGCGCGTCTGTCTGTGTGTGTGTGTGTAGCATCATCTCCTCCTGAACGGCTGGGAGTTGAGTTTCGATCGAGGTGTCCACTTATTCGGAAAATTTCGAGAAAGAACCTCCGCTAATTTAAATATCGAAATTCGAATTAGTTTAGGAGATATTGATAAAAAACCCCATGAAAAACGCTAATTTTTGCTCTCCGCAATTCCGTGATTGTAACCCCTGCAGTCAAAAAAGTGAGAAATAAGCATCGAGGTTGCCATGTTTGGCTGTTTTATTAAATTATTTAGACTCCTGCAGTAAAAATAATGATTTTTTTTCTGTTTAGATTATTTACAAAGTTATTTTTTAATTAAAATATTGCGTTCATGTTAAATCAGAGATGGAATTCAATGTTTTTTATGTGTAAAAGAATAAAGGATTGAGAGATTTCCGAGACTAATAGGTATATTTTTTAGTTTGGCCGAAAAAAAAGGACTCATTTGGCGATTTTGAGAAAGTAGTAGGTTCTACCGATTTGCACAGTTTTGGGCTTGGCGCAAATTACTGAGAGCGTAACGAAATAGTATTTTTAATAACAAGTTTTACGGAGCTATACTTCGATGTTTCATATAGAAATAATGCAGTTATTAAAGCGATTTTAAACGATCCATAGAATTTTCACCAAATTAAGTAAACTGATTTAAGTTAGAGGAATTCCGCCAAATTTCAGAAAATTGAAATTCTCACATTTTGTAAATGGTAGTTAACGGTGATTAAAACCCGTTATAGTTAATAATAATTTAAATAACTGCTACTTATGAATAATAAGCCTGCATTAAATTTTGCCGATCGAACCATATAAATGATAGATAATTATTTCCCATTTTGATTGCTGTTAAATTAATGTTTCGAATGATTCCCTGAAAACAAAAAAATCTCGCAAAATGGTGTATGTTGGCATTTTGGCGATCGAAGTACTGTGTAATAAATAATTGATTCTTATTTGTTAAAGCAGAGCTACGGAAGTTTCTTTTACTAGAAGCTGTTAGAAAGGCGTAATTAATACTATCTAATATATTTTTTGTTTTACGAATTGAAATGTTTGTTGATTCCTACTTTAGTACATTTCTTAGCAAAGTTGGCGAAAAATATTCAAATGTAGTGCAACTCTGTACATATTATTAATTCCATTCCACAACTCAGATGAGCCGATGTCACTAGCGTATGCATGTTCTATTTTTAACATTGCTATAGTTTCCGTAGCAACGGAATCCATTGTTGCCACTTAAGTTGTTAAATTTTACAATTATGTGAAACCACTCATTTCTACAGCTTTTAAGAATCGAAAAAGTGAAAACGCATCAATTGTGAAACAAATAGAACTGTAACAGACTTGCACCTTAAAAATAATCGAAGTTTTTGTGCAATTCTACATACCTTTAATTTTATTTCCTTCGAGTGTGGATGTCATTTTTTACGTCATTTTTGCTGTTTTGCTGACAGATTATCCGGAGCAGCACATACCCTCTAATGTATCTGCTCCTCCGGAAGCAAGAGCGTATGTCTGGCGCGTATTTGTGTAACCCCATTCTGTTAATCAGAAGTTTCTGGTGTCACATTTTTTAGACCATTTTTTTACCGCGGAAATTCCGATCCTGAAGTATGTTGATTAAGCAGGAATAGCCAGAAATTTTTCATGGGAATGTTACGACTACCGCAACTCACACATATGTACACGTGTGTGTGATAAGGCAGTGAAGAATATACATTTTGTATTGCAAAAAACACCGATTGGGGGTTGTGACCCCCTATCCCCTCCTTGGCTACGCCACTGTACGCAAGCATAAGTTGTCACGTCATGAAAAACCGTCATAGATGGCAAACTCCGAAGTTGTTCTGAGGGTTATACAAAATTAAAAATTTTACTTTTAGTAAATTTTACTTTTGATACAGTTCGAATATTTGGTTTTAATAAATTTCGGCCACCAAGGTAAGATGAAATATTACTAAATACGGCAACCCAGAATTTTCTTAACTATTGAATTTGACACTATGCGACTACAGTAAATTCTCTATAACACGGTAGATACGTTCCGTGTTATAAGAATCCTTGTTGTACGGGTCCTGCGCTATACTCCACCTGGAGTGCGGACTGCGCGGCATAATCGCGGCAAAACTTATTTGTGCTCCGTAAAAATGCAATGATGTTTGGTGTTGCCATTCAAACGGAATGTTAATTACAGGAGCCAAGGCGTCATAATATCCGAACATAGTCTCATTTTACCGTGCTGTACGAGTCTCTTTTAACGTGTTACACGAAAAACAATCGTAATGTTTTCGTCGTGTTCTAAGAATTCGTGTTGTAGACCCATAAAGGGGTCAACTGTAATCTGTAACCAATGAAAAATGAAATCAGTTATTTATTTAGGGCGAATTGGCAGTGAGATAAACGTCAGTTTTATGTAACAAGTGTGATACTGCATTAAGAGTTCAATAAGGGTAATAAGCTTTTTCTCAGAAGTTACATCAAGAACGTTTTCATTTACAAAAGCGACATGATTTTCACCAGAGCAGGGTACATTTTTGGCTTTTAAACGTAAATGATGCATTCATTGTTTCATGTAGGTTTTTAATTTAGGTAAAATTTAATAAAGTCGTGTGTAACATAACTGCGCTAATGCATTGTCCACGCTTTGAAAAATGCAAGATAAAATTGTTGTCAACATCATGTAATGTTATTTATGTGGTATATACTATATATTAATGCTATAAATTAAACCTCACAAAGAGAATTATAGGATGTAGAAATCAGGCATTTTTCGACAGAGAAAAGTTTTGTCTGCATGACTGCATACCATAAAGTTCTTTCTTTTTTGATCACCAGTCACATTGACGTAGTTTTTGTGTCCTGTTGCAATAGTCTAAAATTTGCACTCATGACGTCAACTTTTAGTCTTCACGTTTTGAGATTCCGCATTATTAGGTTTAATTCGAATTATATATGTGTAAGGAAAATATGCGTTTCCCACCGTGCGGAGAACGGGTACGCAGCTAGTTTATGATTAAAAGTTGAAATTGCTTGCAGTGGCGGCCCGTGGTCAAAGCTGTTAGTGCAGCCGGAAACATATGAGCCCCCCCCCTTTCCTCCGGACAGGATTGGAAAATCTTTCTTACTGAATTCGAAAGCTGGCGGATTAAGCCCTCACCGAGGGGAAAAAATAAAGAAATTACATAAAAAGACTGTAAGAGATCCTATTTTACTTCCATAAAATGGACATAAATTTCAACCAGCCGCTCTTATCCTCAAAATTGCATTAATCCGTGTCTGATTCGAAGTTTCCTTAGAATTTTCTTTTGTAACGATAACTTGAGAAGAAAAGAAAAAAAAAAAGAAAACTTACTTGTTTTTTATAAGTCAATCAATCCTCCTTTCTTTTAAACATGCGAATCGGTCAGTGATGTCCCCATAAAAAGGCGTTGTTTTAATTCAGATATCCATAATTTTAAAAGCTCTTTAAAATTTCCAATGTTTAAAGAATTTTCTCGCTCGCCATGTCCTCTAAATGCCAGTTCTTGCTTACTTAAAAACAAGATTTACCCAACAAGATTTGACCTGCTTTGATGGGTAATTGTCCATTCATAAGCGTCTATTCAGGCTTACCTTCTTGATAAATTCAGCAATATAAAGTCGAGAGTTTTCAAACATATAGTCTCCTTACCCCCTCCCTCACTCCTCGTCCGAGCCAATCAGTTAGTCGAGTTCTCAAGTTCAGCCGCCGTTAAAAAATCGTTCATCGGCTGTATCAGCTGCATACTCCCTATGCCGGAGAGGCTGCTTACGTAGTCGTTGTCATGGCAACGGTGCTGCCAATTTTCTTTTCAAAGATTTTCCCAATTGAATTGCGGGAAGATTAAAGTGCTTTTTTTCTGAATGAGCGATCCGGCCACAATTTGTTTTTTTTTTTTTTTTTTTTTTTTTTGAGATTTTTTTAATTTACCGTAGGAATTCCACAATTCTAATCTGAATTTAGGAAAATTAGTAGAATAAATTATTTTAAAGTATGTGCTGATAATTTCAAGGGCAGCCCGGCTGTACTTGCTGTATCCCACGAGCCGCCACTGATTGCTTGTTGAGTCACCCCAAATGATCGTGGCAGTTCTTCTTCACTTTGACAAGAGTCTTATCTCCAAACCTGCCTCTTCGAAAATCTTATGAAACCGCTTTGCCGATCTTCGACGTGAAAATCATGTAGCCGCGTTGAAATATCTCACGACGCGTTTTTTCACTAATAGCAGCCTCACCATAAGTATTTGAGAGCAGTCGATGAGCACCAGCCGCAGATTTTTTCATACTGAAAATGAAAATTAAGCAACTAATAAGAATTTGGCTCGTAAGTTGACATTTTAACTCTTTGACGCGGCGTGAAACCACCTTATTTCAGCACTTCTGCTAGTCGCATATGTATATCTATGTATACATATACAGGGTGTCCCAAAAAGGTGGTAGAATTATCTATTAACGATAAGTGGGCTGTATGAATTGAAAAAATGTTCTAAATAAGGTCAGAAATAAGAGTCCGTTAAGGAAAAAATGCCTCTGGCACATTTAGAGAAAAATACACTTTTTAAAATTGTATACGACCCACGTACAAAAACATTCCCAATTAGTAACATGAACCCCATACACAGATGAGGTGACACACCAAATTTAAGCCTTTCATCATATAACGTCGCAGAGATATCTCTACAGAAATGGGATCGGGGACTATGCATGCTTTGAATGGAAACGTTTATTCTAGAGTGGAAAAAAAGATTTTCTTTCATAATTTCTGTACGACCCCTGAAATACGATCATTCGACGTGATTTTTCCCTTAGGAAAAACCATGGAAAGGTGATTTAACCCAACAAGGCTCAATTTTTTTTTTCTATGTCTGAAATAAATGTATGTGATAATGTTAGTAACTATCATTTGGGAAAAAAATAGTTTTAAAAATAACCTGATATTTTACTAGGAAATCATTTCTTTATTTCAGTTTTGTATGCGGTACACTGGGCTTTAGTATACTTTTTTTTTTTTTTGAATTCATTTTGAAATTTTAGAATTCAAATCTAACTATTTTTTTTTAATTTTCTAAAATAAATAAAACCATATTCGAAAGATGACTGTTTAAATTTTAATCAGTTTTGGCAATAATAGGAACAGTAAGTACATCTACACACAACAGCCTGAATTATATCGTTGCTCTCTATGTATAAATACTCTTAAAAACCGACAGATGTCTATACTAGTATTTTATAGACGTAGAGGAATCATAAAGCGGTTTTTCCACATGTCGTACCAGGTGCCTTGTAGGGTTAAGTCAGCGTTATATTTATCTTCATGTCTCTGACTTTTTTTAAGGAATAATTCTCAAATTTCGTATATCACCTCTCGTGAGTGTATGGGGCACATTTTACTAATTGTTTTTGTACGGGTGTCGTATACAAATTTTAAAAGTGTAACTTTTTGAAAATGTGCGAGAGGAAATTTTTCTTAACGTAGTCTTATTTCCTACCTTATTTTGAACACTTTTTCAATTTACACTGCCCATTTATCTCTAATAGATAAAGAATAAGAGCCCGTTACCACCTTTTAGGGACACCCTGTATATGCAGTTAACCCTTTAACGTGCAGTGTTCCCGCTATGGGAACACCAAACTCTGACGTTTTGATTGTTGCCAGTCACGAAGAATAGATTTGATTTCTATAAAGATAGTTCCGGGTGACATAGCTCCACGAGAATCCTTTACTTTTATTAGCACGTCATTTCCTGTAAAATAAAATTGTCACGATTATTTTTAGCCGCACTGACATCTGCTGAAAAATGGAAGAATGCGAGAACAGCTGGATAGATTGCCCAATAATGAAAAAAGGGCAGCCGTTGCCATCGCTCGACTTAACTACCAGCAAGATGGCGGACGATCGAAACGTTCATCACATGCCACAGACCTAGAGACCCTTTTTTGACGACAGCTGGCTGTGCCGCACAGCCGCTGCATCTAGATCTGTGGCACGCGATGAACGTTTCGATCGTCCGCCATCTTGCTGGTAGTTAAGTCGAGCGATGGCAATGGCTGCCCTTTTTTCAGCATTGGGAAAGGGTTGCGCCTCAAAGGGTTAAACACTAAAAGTAATCTGTAGAAAAACGACCGAAGCAGAGTTCTGCACCTAATATTTTCGAGGGAGGATCTTCCCTAAGATATGTGTGCGCGTATCGGCCCATGTTCCTAATGAGCGTGCACATCGCTGTTTCGCAATCCACGTCTATTAATTACTTAAACGGCTATACATATAATAATCGGTTGGCAAGGTAATATTGGGACATCCCATGTCTCTCTTTCCAAAACATAATTACATTCGCATATGCATAGAATCGCGAATTTCAATAAGCAAGGTGACCGTTTCCCGGTACAATATCGCCTATTAATATCGGCTCTTCGGTTCGCAATATCATTTTGCATCTAGCGCAAGATGTTATGAAAATTTTTCGCGCGGAGGAAACGCTGCAGTTCCGTTAAATTTCCGCTACGCTCCCCCTCTGCTACCCCACATACACATACACCGTCATTAAAGACGATGCTGTTGCCAAATCAGCTCTTGCATTGTTGTTCTAAAATCGAGAAAGGATCTAGTTCCGGAGATGGCCGAGAGAGTTGAGACATGAGTTGTTGGGTCATTTAGATTAGTAATTCTCCCATGAGCATCTCTCGGTGTGCCGGTGAAAGGATTTTTCTGCTTCGTGATATCTTTTGCACACAATGAATGTAATAATTTAATCATTATAAATATCGAGTTTAACCCTTTAACGCGCAGTGTTCCCGCTCTGGGAACACCAAACTCTAACGTTTTGACTGTTGCCAGTCACGAATAGATTGGATTTCTATAAAAATAGTTGCGGGTGACATAGCTTCAGGGTCATTCCATGGTGACTGACGTTACAATTTTACTACATTTGTGTAACATCAGTCACGTTTTTTGATTTCCCTTTATTTAAAAAAAGAAAAAATATTTTTTATATTGAGAATGGATAACAGCATAGTACTTATTTATGATACTCTTGATCAATTTTAAATAAATAAATATATATATATATTTCAAGCCACTGGTGAATTTTCAAAGGTTACAAATGTAGTAAAATTGTAATGTCAGTCACCATGGAATGACCCTTCACGAGAATCCTTTACTTTTTCGCACGTCATTTCTCGTAAAAAAATGGTCACGATTATTTTTAACAGAACTGACATCTACTGGAAAATGGAAGAATGCGAGAACAGCTGGATAGATTGCCCAAAGCTGAAAAAAGGGCAGCCGTTGCCATCGCTCGACTTAACTACCAGCAAGATGGCGGACGATCGAAACGTTCATCGCGTGCCACAGATCTAGAGACCCTTTTTTGACGACAGCCGGCTGTCGTCAAAAAAGAGTCTCTAGATCTGTGACACGTGATGAACGCTTCGATCGTCCGCCATCTAGCTGGTAATTAAGTCGAGCGATGGCATAGGCTGTCCTTTTTTCAGCATTGGAAAAGGGTTGCGTCTCAAAGGGTTAAAAAAATTACTAAGCATACTACTTTCTAACTAGATATAGGTATCAAATTATAAGAGATCTTAAAGAAAGGTACCAAAAATACACTGCAAATTTGCTGTAAAAATACATTAAGAATCGCTGCACTTTCCGTGGTAATTTCTACATCACACGTGTCAGAAAGTCATTAAAGCACAACTTTTGGGTTAATGAAGTGTAAGCTTGCTTGCTTATTGTAATGTAAAGCTTTTGAAAGGTAATGTACGGTGTTAAATAAATAACACAAATGAAATATTAAGCTGGGTTTACACTGGCGAGCAACCAGGGGCGATACCACTCATTGCCCCTGAATAATACACAATGATCAATTTAAAAGAGTACCCGATCTTTCTTCGTATTACCCTTAAATCTGAAGGATCTGGCAACTGTTCTTACAGTGAAGTGCAGTTGTTTGAATTTGTTTATGTGTGGGAGACAATTTCCAGCACCGTTGGACTGTTACAACTTTATGTCTGAGGTAAAATAGAAATGGAGAAGCACGATGTTACTTAATCCAGTCATGCTTTTATTTTTGGAAAACATAATTTAATTCCAATTTTTACTTCCTTTTACGGAATAGGAGGAAGTAATGTGATTCCGAAAAATTTCGGGGGCCAGATTTCGACGAAAAAATGATTTTGAATACCTCTAAATTTATTTTTAAGAATTTTTTCGATGCATCTCACGCATCGCTAGCATGCACGTTCATATATATACGTGTGCAACCCATTTTGACCGACCACGAACTTATTTTGACCAGTTTTTCCATGCTGTCTGTACGTACGTATGTATGTAACTCGTAAACTTTAGACGTAGAATGTTGAAACTTCGTATTTAGTATTGTTGTAACATCTAGTTGTGCACCTCCCCTTTCGGTCTCATTCGATTATATAGTTTATCTACAGGGCCGCCCAAAAGATTCTAAATACATTACGCTCTATGAGCCGAAATTCATTAAAGGCTATTTTAGAGGTATTAAGATATTTCAAACGACTCAAAACTGATATGTGCTGTAAAGGGTTACAAAATGAATTTCTCCATCGGAAAAAGTGTCTATAACATTTATAGTTCTGCCACAGGAACACTCAAAATATTTCCAATACATTACAGTCAATTGCAATTTTATGGACATTCATCCATTTCAAGCACAATACCGTCCTACCATATAGTTAGGTTATGGTCATGCCACGGTCACGTGCCTCTGTAAAGAAGTTATTTGCTTGGGGTATTTTAAATTATCAAGTTGCGTTGTGACATGAGTAGTGAGAAAATGACAGTACTGCGCCACCCCAATCCGGGCGGATTGCGGATTGCATTCCAGTGAAGCAGAGGTTACATAATCCACGATGTGCTAAGAGGGGGGTGGAGTTGAGTGACAGCTGATGGAGGAGAATTCGACCGGAGCAGGGGAGACGGAGTTGAGTGGCAGTTGGTAGATAAGACAGAAGGGTACAGATTTTTTTTTCTTGCATCATTCCTAATAGAGGGGACTCGGAAAAAAGTTTAATTTTTTTTCTAATAATTACCGACTACAACTATTTATGCAGAGACCGTCTTGCAAAGTATAAAAGAGATGTGATTATGAAATAGGAAGTAATTGTAAGGATGACTCTTAGAAAAAAATTTTATTTGTGTTTTTTAGAATTTTGATTGTTAATTTTTCAGACATAGAAAATTTTGGATTTATGTTTTTTTTTTTTTTTTTTAAATTTTGAATGTTATTTTGTCAGACATAGAAAATTATGCTGAGATACGAACTAAGAATATGTAAAAGAAATTACAAGCTAATGATTTCATTATTGAAGATAAAAATTAAAGTTGGGAGTTGAATGATATATGTTTTATGAAAACTTTTACAGAATAGTCGAAAGAATTGTGTTTAATGCTAGGATAACGATACTTTGCGAATTTTTTCTGACATAAAATGGTATATGTTAATTTTTCAGACATAGAAAATATTGGATTTGTGTTTTAGAATTTTGATTGTGAATTTTTCAGACATAGACAATTTTGGATTTATGTGTTCTGGAAATTTGAATGTTAATTTTTCAGACATAGAAAATTTTGCAGAGATATGAACTAGGAAGATGTAAAAGAAATTACAAGGGATAACCATTCTTTTAGCTTTAGATTTTTTTTTTTTTTCAGATACTAGAAAGAGTTAAAATTATTGGTGTCTACCATCTTAATAATAAAAAAAAAAAAAAATACGTTTCAGATTTTAAAAGAAATCATTATGGTAAAATTCTGGTTAATAATGAAACTTAGAAACTATTTTAGCGAAAGCGAAATCTACTGTATGGATTTGCCCCTAAAAGTTAACTTCACAGTACACCCGTTGACTTAACAGCTGTACTGTAAAGATATAGCTATATTCTTCTTATGCGTGTAAAAATATCATGTTCCACCCTACAATAGGTACCACATTATCATGTAAACCTTTTACAGAATAATAGAAATAATTATGTTTAATGTTAGGATGAGACTTTGCGAATTTTTTCGTGATAAAATGACATTGGTTATATCTTTAAACCTTTTAAGCAAGTATTAGTATTGATAGAATTTTTAAAAATCCTATAGCATTGAAAATAAAGTTTAGGTTTATACTAACCGATCAGGAAATCGCGGTTACATGGTAATTTCCTTATATGACTTTAGAACTTTACGAACTTTTTTAGAACTTTACGATAAAATAAGTTACAAGCTTGTAAATAAAATTGCAGTTTTAGATCTAACTATCAAGATATTATAGTTATAAAGTAATAATATATCAATTCAATAATAAGAATGCTTATATTTTAGGTACAAAAGTAGCATTTATCCAGATACAGACTACACATGTGTTTCATTTTATGTTATAAGATCTCTCAAAAGCGTTAAGTATTATAAATTTAACTCAGAAAAAATATTATTTTGATGGAAATAGTGTCATCGCATCTTGCTGCTGTATATTTTTACGTTTAATAAGGTATTTGCACAAAGACTGAACCACAAATGTTCAGCAAATATGCTTTCACTAAATAAGGATTAACTTTTTTTCTTTTTTTTCTAAATCATGTATCAACAAAGTACAAAACATATTAAAAGTAACAAAAAAATTTTGCAAGTCTTACTAAACAAAATACTGAAAGGAATAACTGACACTAATAGTCAATGCCATACTTGTAAAAATCTCTACGATTAAGCGAAATGCATTTTAGAAAATAATATTATCAAGACATCATATTCAAATATTTACAAATACACTGAAAAAAGTCTAACATAACTATCAAATAATAGATAATATACTTGCGTATACTAGAAAATATTTAAACAGAAATGCACTTACTTCATTACTTGAATGATCGATAAAATACATCATCAGTGTATTTTCATAACGTGAACTATTTTAAATTAGGCTTAGTATAAGCGATCGAAAAAAATGCATCCTACCACCACCACAGATAGAGTGAGAACAATTTTTTTTCATATAAAAATACCTTGTCAAACCAGTTCTGTTAACCTTAATCTTGAAGCTTTGACCTTGAACCGGCATAACCTTGAAACGACCTCTTTGATGGTCACGTGATTTTTTTGTAACCAGTGGGAAGACATTATTTCATCTATGTTAGATAAAGCGGCTGAATGCGAGGCTCACATTATGCTGTGAGTACCTTCACTTTAGACGTGTGTTTCTAGTTTTATACTTTAATTGATTTTTTTCACCGTGTTTTAAAAAATGTCTTTGCCTGAATTGATCGAAAATACTTTTAACATTGAATACACTCCTGAGTTTTACACTCAAAGTGATGCTGATGTGTTACTTCAAGAATTATCGCAATTACCTTTTGATGCAAAGCCTCTGCAAACTAGTGAAAAGGATAATACTTCGACTCGGAAAGTAATTGCTTTCGCGGATGAGGGGATAAATTACAGTTTCTCTGGAGTGACTGTCTCTGTTTTCCCTTGGTTACCCATTTTGCAAAAACTACGTGAATATCTACAGAAAGCAACAAATTATGAATTTAATTTGGTACAAGTAAACTTATCCTCTGACGGGCAATCTAAAATTGAAGACGGTAACTACGAAGATTTTTCTCTGGACCTATCATCATGTGTATGCATTCTAAGTTTTGGATCTAAACGAACTTTAGATTTTAAACCAGCGAACTGTGAAACCACTACCATTAAATTAGAACATGGTTCAATGTGTAAGATATATCCCCCAACCAACAAACTTTTAACGTATGGTATTCCTTCTGAGCCTCATGTGACAGATCCACACATTAACCTAACATTCGTCAAAATGTGCATTTATGAACCTGCGCCGAAAAGACCAAAGTTGGACGATTGGGCGGATCATGCTTACCATAGCTTACATGCTTCTGTAAATAGTACATGGCACTTGGAAAGACTTATCTACGTTTCGCTCCACGATGAAAAAACTGACTTGAAGATTCACATTAGACAATTTATTCAGAACGCTGAATTAGACTATATACCAACCAGTCAGGGAGTCATGATGGACCCTTCAACATGGATTGAATTTATTGTAAAACTATTAGATTTTACTAGATGTCATCACAATAGCTCTTTTATTTGTAATAATCAATTATCCGTATTTAATGACGATGGAAAATGCATCCTACAACAAATTTACAAAACCGGAGATTCATTTACATTAAATCCAATCCCCTTGATACTTTTAAATGACCAAGTATTAAAACTTTGTGAAATGAGAAATGAAATATCAGAATGCATTCTAAAAACATTGTACACAACCACCCTGCCTCATATGACACTAAAATTAAAGCCGCAAAAGTGTTACCGTGAACCGCATTGTGAATATGAAATGGCTAAAGATCAATTAATGGATATAGTATCTCATGAAATTCACAAAAGTTTAAAGAAGCAATTTAATTGCATAGACCGAGTTCGGGATAATCCTTCACAAAGGATACATGCTTGTTCGAATAGAACACATGTTGATGAGAGAGATGGTCTTATAAACATTAAAGCATGGTTTATGCTCGAAGTGCCATATATTGCAAGAGAGATATGCGAGAACAAATGTACTTGTCATTATGACGGAGAATTTTTTTCAAACATTTTCTTCGAAGACTACGGAGAGTATTTTCAAAATGTATTTCTTCGTTCATTTTTTCAACCGTTTTTAGATTTTTCTAATCCCAAGGATGCCAAATCATGTGTAATTATGTGATGTTATTGTTGTATAACTAGTATTACAATTGTAAAAAATTATTAAAACCATTGTGATTATACAGAAAAGGTATGCTTGCTTCTACAGCAGTGAGTTTTTACTGACTTATGTATGCTTAGTTATAGATTACTCATTGAAAAGTTATTATTTTCTTTTGTGTTAATAGTTTGTGTAGTTTAAAATACATTTTTTTGTAAATAAATCAGTTTATATAAGAAAAAAAATTATGTGTTTTCTTTATGTGTGCATTGATTACTTGCAAAATAAATACTTCTGAAATTTTACTAAAACAAAAAGTGATAAAGTTAACATACGTAGACAAGATTTCAGATTCTCTTTTATACTTATCTCTTAAATTCTATTACCATAACTTATAGACAGTTAGAAATTTGACAAAAACTTATTGAAACTAATATTATGAAATATTAAACAACTGTATAGAAATAAAGTGATCTTCTGATTAAAAGCATAAACCTAAGTACGTTAGGTAAGTTTGTCACATGAGAATTCACAACAGTAGTAATATTTTGTAAAATGTACTTACATAAAAAAAAGGTATTTCCCACAATACTTTGGTGTGTATAAAACGTAGTATTTTAACTTACCACACATGTTTTACGTTCAAAAAATCTGAATAAAAAAAAACGTGTTACCATAATTTTAAAACATCAGAGTATTAACTTAGATTATTTCTTGCAATTTTTCTAAAGTAACGGACTTGTATATATTTTTTTGTTTTTGGAAAATATCGACTAATTGCACGTGTTACATATTTTACAGACTGATCTACTTAGACTTACAAATTTTAAATAAATGTCTTTTTACTTTTTATACATAATACTTGTTCAAACTTACTACACTTTTGATTTGTGCATTTGCTACACATAATACTTGTTCAAACTTAGTACACTTTTGATTTGTGCATTTGCTACACATAATACCTGCTCAAACTTAGTACACATTTGATTTGTGCATTTGCTACACATAATACTCGTTCAAACTTAGTACACTTTTGATTTGTGCAATTGTTACCAATATAAGGAATTTTTAGGTATTCTATAATGCAAATCTTGTGTTGTAGGATTAAGACTAATTATCTGCACGAGGGATCTAGACCTATAGGTGGGGCGCCTCCGTGGGGGTCTTTAAGGGATCCTAACCCGTATTTACGCTATGTTTCGGAGAAAACCACGGAAAACTCCGAACGGTTAGGTCGACGGACGCGAGATGGGACTCACACCGGGGACCTTCACACTTCGCCCGTCTACCATTTCCAGTGACATAACCACTGTGCCATGGTGAGGCCTCTATAATGTAAAAATCTTGGTATATTTTATTTGAAGTAACCGAGTATTTTAAATCAAACACTATAATTTTTAAATTTTTAAAACATCGAAGTATTAACTCAGGTTATTTTTTATCCATCCTACTTGTTGAAACTTCGTAAACTTTTAATTTGGACATGTTTATGTGTTTTCATGTTATGAAATTATTTCCAGAAATAAACTAACAGTAACTAATAGTAATTCGAGTTTTGTAAATGTCATAGAAGTAGTACGTTTAAAATATTTTTGATGTGAATGAACTTAATTTTTTTGTTCTGAAGTAACATGAAGACACTACATCTGCTGAAGTTGTGATCTTTTCATTTTACAAGTTACAAACATAGGAAAGAAAAGAATTTTTAGATAAGTATAACTTTAGAAAAGAAAAAAAATAATGCTTTTTTTTTTTAATTTTTGAGTTATGTGTTCAAAATTAGTATATTTTGAATTAAAATTGTATTTTATGTTCTGGCAGGACATTGAATATTTTCATGAAATGAACTAGCACATCTGTACTTTGTTAATTTCATAGAAGGTATGAACTTTGGTATTTTCTTTAAATCTTAAGAACTTAATATTTTTTTTTTCTGAAGTGCCAAATATGTAGACATGAATTTTTTAAAACATCGTGTTATTCAACTTAGTATATTTTAGTTAATCTTTCAAGAGAATGGACTTATAAATTTTTACCTTTTTAAAATCTCCACGAATGAAAATTAGTACATTTTATGTCTATACGAAATTAGACACTTACAATTTTTTTCAGAAATACCATGTAAAGATTTTTATGAAATATTTTGTAAACTGCATTAGCTGAACTTGTAATTTTTCTTTTTAGAAGTTTTGCACTTAGTATTTGTGTTAGTTATATTTTGTGTTCTTACAAGTTGTTAAATATTTTCATACAGTAAACTAACAGATCTACACTTTGTAAATTTCATAGAAGTGATAACTTTGATATTTTTTTAAATGTAACGACTTAGCGCTTTTTTTTTTCTGGAACGCTAGATATGTTGAATCTTTTTTTAAAAACATTATATAACTTAACTCAGTGCATTTTAGTTATTTTTTTTTAATACCACATGAATAACTTGCTGCATAAGCAACTTGTAAATATTTCTTTAATATTGTTATTAAAAACTGTTAAAAGTATATCTACTACATAAGCAACTTGTAAATACTTTTTTAATATTGATATTAAAAACTGTTAATAGTATATCTACTAAATAACTGAAATATAAGATACCAAAAACTAAGAAAAACTAATGTTTAACTACATACCACAAGAAATTGTGAGAATTCTTAAAATTAACTGCTTGCATAAATGTTTGAGGTGTAAAATTGATCACCCCTCTCAAACAAGACGCACTTGTTTAACTAACTGCAAGCGATGGTGAAAAATAGCGTGACATTGGGAAAAAAAGGGAAATGCCTTCTAAGGTGACTTTCATGTTGGAATATTTCACTAGAAAAAAGCAAACAATCCTATGAAAAGGGTCGAACCTCGGTTGAGTCTTGTGAAACAGTCACTAATGTCTCTGTTTCACAAGACTCAACCGAGGTTCGACCCTTTTCATAGGATTGTTTGCTTTTTTCTAGTGAAATATTCCAACATGAAAGTCACCTTAGAAGGCATTTCCCTTTTTTTCCCAATGTCACGCTATTTTTCACCATCGCTTGCAGTTAGTTAAACAAGTGCGTCTTGTTTGAGAGGGGTGATCAATTTTACACCTCAAACATTTATGCAAGCAGTTAATTTTAAGAATTCTCACAATTTCTTGTGGTATGTAGTTAAACATTAGTTTTTCTTAGTTTTTGGTATCTTATATTTCAGTTATTTAGTAGATATACTATTAACAGTTTTTAATATCAATATTAAAAAAGTATTTACAAGTTGCTTATGTAGTAGATATACTTTTAACAGTTTTTAATAACAATATTAAAGAAATATTTACAAGTTGCTTATGCAGCAAGTTATTCATGTGGTATTAAAAAAAAAATAACTAAAATGCACTGAGTTAAGTTATATAATGTTTTTAAAAAAAGATTCAACATATCTAGCGTTCCAGAAAAAAAAAAAGCGCTAAGTCGTTACATTTAAAAAAATATCAAAGTTATCACTTCTATGAAATTTACAAAGTGTAGATCTGTTAGTTTACTGTATGAAAATATTTAACAACTTGTAAGAACACAAAATATAACTAACACAAATACTAAGTGCAAAACTTCTAAAAAGAAAAATTACAAGTTCAGCTAATGCAGTTTACAAAATATTTCATAAAAATCTTTACATGGTATTTCTGAAAAAAATTGTAAGTGTCTAATTTCGTATAGACATAAAATGTACTAATTTTCATTCGTGGAGATTTTAAAAAGGTAAAAATTTATAAGTCCATTCTCTTGAAAGATTAACTAAAATATACTAAGTTGAATAACACGATGTTTTAAAAAATTCATGTCTACATATTTGGCACTTCAGAAAAAAAAATATTAAGTTCTTAAGATTTAAAGAAAATACCAAAGTTCATACCTTCTATGAAATTAACAAAGTACAGATGTGCTAGTTCATTTCATGAAAATATTCAATGTCCTGCCAGAACATAAAATACAATTTTAATTCAAAATATACTAATTTTGAACACATAACTCAAAAATTAAAAAAAAAAAAAGCATTATTTTTTTTCTTTTCTAAAGTTATACTTATCTAAAAATTCTTTTCTTTCCTATGTTTGTAACTTGTAAAATGAAAAGATCACAACTTCAGCAGATGTAGTGTCTTCATGTTACTTCAGAACAAAAAAATTAAGTTCATTCACATCAAAAATATTTTAAACGTACTACTTCTATGACATTTACAAAACTCGAATTACTATTAGTTACTGTTAGTTTATTTCTGGAAATAATTTCATAACATGAAAACACATAAACATGTCCAAATTAAAAGTTTACGAAGTTTCAACAAGTAGGATGGATAAAAAATAACCTGAGTTAATACTTCGATGTTTTAAAAATTTAAAAATTATAGTGTTTGATTTAAAATACTCGGTTACTTCAAATAAAATATACCAAGATTTTTACATTATAGAGGCCTCACCATGGCACAGTGGTTATGTCACTGGAAATGGTAGACGGGCGAAGTGTGAAGGTCCCCGGTGTGAGTCCCATCTCGCGTCCGTCGACCTAACCGTTCGGAGTTTTCCGTGGTTTTCTCCGAAACATAGCGTAAATACGGGTTAGGATCCCTTAAAGACCCCCACGGAGGCGCCCCACCTATAGGTCTAGATCCCTCGTGCAGATAATTAGTCTTAATCCTACAACACAAGATTTGCATTATAGAATACCTAAAAATTCCTTATATTGGTAACAATTGCACAAATCAAAAGTGTACTAAGTTTGAACGAGTATTATGTGTAGCAAATGCACAAATCAAATGTGTACTAAGTTTGAGCAGGTATTATGTGTAGCAAATGCACAAATCAAAAGTGTACTAAGTTTGAACAAGTATTATGTGTAGCAAATGCACAAATCAAAAGTGTAGTAAGTTTGAACAAGTATTATGTATAAAAAGTAAAAAGACATTTATTTAAAATTTGTAAGTCTAAGTAGATCAGTCTGTAAAATATGTAACACGTGCAATTAGTCGATATTTTCCAAAAACAAAAAAATATATACAAGTCCGTTACTTTAGAAAAATTGCAAGAAATAATCTAAGTTAATACTCTGATGTTTTAAAATTATGGTAACACGTTTTTTTTTATTCAGATTTTTTGAACGTAAAACATGTGTGGTAAGTTAAAATACTACGTTTTATACACACCAAAGTATTGTGGGAAATACCTTTTTTTTATGTAAGTACATTTTACAAAATATTACTACTGTTGTGAATTCTCATGTGACAAACTTACCTAACGTACTTAGGTTTATGCTTTTAATCAGAAGATCACTTTATTTCTATACAGTTGTTTAATATTTCATAATATTAGTTTCAATAAGTTTTTGTCAAATTTCTAACTGTCTATAAGTTATGGTAATAGAATTTAAGAGATAAGTATAAAAGAGAATCTGAAATCTTGTCTACGTATGTTAACTTTATCACTTTTTGTTTTAGTAAAATTTCAGAAGTATTTATTTTGCAAGTAATCAATGCACACATAAAGAAAACACATAATTTTTTTTCTTATATAAACTGATTTATTTACAAAAAAAATGTATTTTAAACTACACAAACTATTAACACAAAAGAAAATAATAACTTTTCAATGAGTAATCTATAACTAAGCATACATAAGTCAGTAAAAACTCACTGCTGTAGAAGCAAGCATACCTTTTCTGTATAATCACAATGGTTTTAATAATTTTTTACAATTGTAATACTAGTTATACAACAATAACATCACATAATTACACATGATTTGGCATCCTTGGGATTAGAAAAATCTAAAAACGGTTGAAAAAATGAACGAAGAAATACATTTTGAAAATACTCTCCGTAGTCTTCGAAGAAAATGTTTGAAAAAAATTCTCCGTCATAATGACAAGTACATTTGTTCTCGCATATCTCTCTTGCAATATATGGCACTTCGAGCATAAACCATGCTTTAATGTTTATAAGACCATCTCTCTCATCAACATGTGTTCTATTCGAACAAGCATGTATCCTTTGTGAAGGATTATCCCGAACTCGGTCTATGCAATTAAATTGCTTCTTTAAACTTTTGTGAATTTCATGAGATACTATATCCATTAATTGATCTTTAGCCATTTCATATTCACAATGCGGTTCACGGTAACACTTTTGCGGCTTTAATTTTAGTGTCATATGAGGCAGGGTGGTTGTGTACAATGTTTTTAGAATGCATTCTGATATTTCATTTCTCATTTCACAAAGTTTTAATACTTGGTCATTTAAAAGTATCAAGGGGATTGGATTTAATGTAAATGAATCTCCGGTTTTGTAAATTTGTTGTAGGATGCATTTTCCATCGTCATTAAATACGGATAATTGATTATTACAAATAAAAGAGCTATTGTGATGACATCTAGTAAAATCTAATAGTTTTACAATAAATTCAATCCATGTTGAAGGGTCCATCATGACTCCCTGACTGGTTGGTATATAATCTAATTCAGCGTTCTGAATAAATTGTCTAATATGAATCTTCAAGTCAGTTTTTTCATCGTGGAGCGAAACGTAGATAAGTCTTTCCAAGTGCCATGTACTATTTACAGAAGCATGTAAGCTATGGTAAGCATGATCCGCCCAATCGTCCAACTTTGGTCTTTTCGGCGCAGGTTCATAAATGCACATTTTGACGAATGTTAGGTTAATGTGTGGATCTGTCACATGAGGCTCAGAAGGAATACCATACGTTAAAAGTTTGTTGGTTGGGGGATATATCTTGCACATTGAACCATGTTCTAATTTAATGGTAGTGGTTTCACAGTTCGCTGGTTTAAAATCTAAAGTTCGTTTAGATCCAAAACTTAGAATGCATACACATGATGATAGGTCCAGAGAAAAATCTTCGTAGTTACCGTCTTCAATTTTAGATTGCCCATCAGAGGATAAGTTTACTTGTACCAAATTAAATTCATAATTCGTTGTTTTCTGTAGATCTTCACGTAGTTTTTGCAAAATGGGTAACCAAGGGAAAACAGAGACAGTCACTCCAGAGAAACTGTAATTTATCCCCTCATCCGCGAAAGCAATTACTTTCCGAGTCGAAGTATTATCCTTTTCACCAGTTTGCAGAGGCTTTGCATCAAAAGGTAATTGCGATAATTCTTGAAGTAACACATCAGCATCACTTTGAGTGTAAAACTCAGGAGTGTATTCAACTTTAAATGTATTTTCGATCAATTCAAGCAAAGACATTTTTTAAAACACGGTGAAAAAAATCAATTAAAGTATAAAACTAGAAACACACGTCTAAAGTGAAGGTACTCACAGCATAATGTGAGCCTCGCATTCAACCGCTTTATCTAACATAGATGAAATAATGTCTTTCACTGGCTAAAAAAAAGTCATGTGATCATCAAAGAGGTCGTTTCAAGGTTATGCCGGTTCAAGGTCAAAGCTTCAAGATTAAGGTTAACAGAACTGGTTTGGCAAGGTATTTTTATATGAAAAAAAAATTGTTCTCACTCTACCTGTGGTGGTGGTAGGATGCATTTTTTCGATCGCTTATACTAAGCCTAATTTAAATTAGTTCACGTTATGAAAATACACTGATGATGTATTTTATCGATCATTCAAGTAATGAAGTAAGTGCATTTCTGTTTAAATATTTTCTAGTATACGCAAGTATATTATCTATTATTTGATAGTTATGTTAGACTTTTTTAAGTGTATTTGTAAATATTTGAATATGATGTCTTGATAATATTATTTTCTAAAATGCATTTCGCTTAATCGTAGAGATTTTTACAAGTATGGTATTGACTATTAGTGTCAGTTATTCCTTTTAGTATTTTGTTTAGTAAGACTTGCAAAATTTTTTTGTTACTTTTAATATGTTTTGTACTTTGTTGATACATGATTTAGAAAAAAAAAAAAAAAAGTTTCCTTATTTAGTGAAAGCATATTTGCTGAACATTTGTGGTTCAGTCTTTGTGCAAATACCTTATTAAGCGCAAAAATATACAGCAGCAAGATGCGATGACACTATTTCGGTCAAAATAATATTTTTTCTGAGTTAAATTTATAATACTTAACGCTTTTGAGAGATCTTATAACATAAAATGAAACACATGTGTAGTCTGTATCTGGATAAATGCTACTTTTGTACCTAAAATATAAGCATTCTTATTATTGAATTGATATATTATTACTTTATAACTATAATATCTTGATAGTTAGATCTAAAACTGCAATTTTATTTACAAGCTTGTAACTTATTTTATCGTAAAGTTCTAAAAAAACGTATCGTAAAGTTCTAAAGTCATATAAGGAAATTACCATGTAACCGCGATTTCCTGATCGGTTAGTATAAACCTAAACTTTATTTTCAATGCTATAGGATTTTTAAAAATTCTATCAATACTAATACTTGCTTAAAAGGTTTAAAGATATAACCAATGTCATTTTATCACGAAAAAATTCGCAAAGTCTCATCCTAACATTAAACATAATTATTTCTATTATTCTGTAAAAGGTTTACATGATAATGTGGTACCTATTGTAGGGTGGAACATGATATTTTTACACGCATAAGAAGAATATAGCTATATCTTTACAGTACAGCTGTTAAGTCAACGGGTGTACTGTGAAGTTAACTTTTAGGGGCAAATCCCTACAGTAGATTTCGCTTTCGCTAAAATAGTTTCTAAGTTTCATTATTAACCAGAATTTTACCATAATGATTTTTTTTAAAATCTGAAACGTATTTTTTTTTTTTTTTTTTTTTTTTATTAAGATGGTAGACACCAATAATTTTAACTCTTTCTAGTATCTGAAAAAAAAAAATCTAAAGCTAAAAGAATGGTTATCCCTTGTAATTTCTTTTACATCTTCCTAGTTCATATCTCTGCAAAATTTTCTATGTCTGAAAAATTAACATTCAAATTTCCAGAACACATAAATCCAAAATTTTCTATGTCTGAAAAATTCACAATCAAAATTCTAAACACAAATCCAATATTTTCTGTGTCTGAAAAATTAACATATACCATTTTATGTCAGAAAAAATTCGCAAAGTATCGTTATCCTAGCATTAAACACAATTCTTTCGACTATTCTGTAAAAGTTTTCATAAAACATATATCATTCAACTCCCAACTTTAATTTTTATTTTCAATAATGAAATCATTAGCTTGTAATTTCTTTTACATATTCTTAGTTCGTATCTCAGCATAATTTTCTATGTCTGACAAAATAACATTCAAAATTAAAAAAAAAAAAAACATAAATCCAAAATTTTCTATGTCTGAAAAACTAACAATCAAAATTCTAAAAACACAAAATAAATTTTTTTCTAAGAGTCATCCTTACAATTACTTCCTATTTCATAATCACATCTCTTTTATACTTTGCAAGACGGTCTCTGCATAAATAGTTGTAGTCAGTAATTATTAGAAAAAAAAATCAAACTTTTTTTCCGAGTCCCCTCTATTAGGAATGATGCAAGAAAAAAAAATCTGTACCCTTCTGTCTTATCTACCAACTGCCACTCAACTCCATCTCCCCTGCTCCGGTCGAATTCTCCTCCATCAGCTGTCACTCAACTCCACCCCCCTCTTAGCACATCGTGGATTATGTAACCTCTGCTTCACTGGAATGCAATCCGCAATCCGCCCGGATTGGGGTGGCGCAGTACTGTCATTTTCTCACTACTGACATGAATAACCATGTTCGATATGCACTTATGTTGCAATAAAATAAAAAGACGTTAAATACTGAAAAACTATTTTATTAAACACTAGCTGAAGTACCCGTCGTTGACGGGTTAGTACTGAATGCAAATTTCTAAAAGCAAGAACTTTCGTCAGCATTGTTGGAGTACACAGAATGGATGTAGTATGTAGCCAAAGTAAAGAAAGCGCAATTATAATTTTTATGTATTGTTAAAATATTACAGGTTAGAGAGTAACTAAGTAATATCATTTCATTCGCTTTAGTCGTAATTATGGGATGCGTGAACGAATATTTACACATATTCAAATAATTTTCGCAAAATCTCAAAATCTAATCAACATTTTTGAAAAATTGGAAGCCTAGAATTTAAGTTGAGTGACAACCTATCATGTCACCCAATTTTGTTTAATTCCCTGCTGTCTTTATTTCGTGATGCTGGAACAAACATTTTAGCATTTTTAATCGATTTTCACAAAATCTCAAAATGTAATCAAAATATTTTAAAAATTCAACACCTATAAATTAAGATTAGCAACTACCTATCATATCACCAAATTTCGTATTAGTCGTTATTACGCGGTTCTTGAAAAAATATAACCGCATTTCGGGAGAATTTTCACAAAATCTCAAAATCTAATAAAAAGTTTTAAAAATTGGACACCTATACTTTAATTTGAACAACAACCTATCATGTGACCAAATTTCATATCATTCGCTTTAGTCTTTATTACGTAATGTGTGAACAAAAATTTACTCAGTTTGAAACGATTTTCGCAAAATCCCAAAATCTGATCAGTTTTTTTTAGATGCTTATAGTTTAAGGTGACCACCTATCATTTCACCAAATACCATTTTTTCACCTTTGCAGTTATTACATGATGTGCGAACACAATACGCAGTGTGAAACAATTTTCGCAAAATCTCAAAATCTAATCAAGATTTTTTTTTAATTCGACGCCTATGTTTTAAGTTGAGTGACCACCTATCATGACACCCAATTTCATATCATTCGCTTCAGTCGTTTTTACGTGATGCTTGAACACAAATTTACGCAGTTTGAAACGATTTTCGCAAAATCTGAAAATCTAATCAAGATTTTTTAAAAATTCGATGCCTATGTTTTAAGTTGAGTGACTACCTATCATGACACCCAATTTCATATCATTCGCTTCAGTCGTTTTTACGTGATGCTTGAACACAAATTAACGCAGTTTGAAACGATTTTCACAAAATCTGAAAATCTAATCAATATTTTTTAAAAATTCGACGCCTATGTTTTAAATTGAGTGACCACCTATCATGACACCCAATTTCATATCATTCGCTTCAGCCGTTTTTACGTGATGCTTAAACAAAAAAAGCGTCACGGACAGAATGACAGAAGGACAGAATGACAGAATGACAGACAGACAAACTTTTTTTTGAGGGTCGCATCGGATTCTCGGGTGCTTGAAACGGATAGAAATCGCAAAATTTTTGAATTCCAAGAAATGTACAGACAAAAGTCTAATTTTATTTATATAGATATGCTATTGAAATATTATTATAACGGCGGTGGTGTCTCAGCGAAAACAAAATGACGTCCTATATGGACAGTGAAATTAAGGTGGAATAATTTAAAAATTACGCCAGCACAGAATTACACATTGGCAAGAACAATAACTTGGCTGAGATTAATAGCGCCAATTCCAGAGCAACTCTAACAGTTAATCCAATAAAATTACAATGACGTAATCGCGAGCAAATAATTTTAAAGTCGTCGCAGGGGAACAACTAAATAACTTACGCCAGCAGGATGCCAAGAGGAAACTCAAAAAGGCCGTTAATTTTGCAAACGGATGTAATATAATCTATTTTTAGTACACCGGTGTGGAGAGACGAAACAATTAAGAACAAAAAGAAAAAGAATAGTGCATACGGGAAAAGTGAAAATACAGATTTAAAGCCGAAATGGCAGAAAAATGAAAACAAAAGTGATTTAGAATTCTTGAATTTTGGATAGATTGCATTAAAGAAAACCAAATTAAATGATTTTTAAATTAGATATGTGATCTTCATCACATATATACTCCCCTCAACCAGGAAAAAAAAATTTGAAGAAATTTTTTTTTATATTAGTTACAATTAATGTCTTTAAAAAAATTTTAATTAAATGCTCTGTTTGGCTGGCATAAACAATTAAGAAAATCTTAAACATATTCAGACAAAATTATACAATTGCAAAATTACTGCTGACCACCACCTAAAAAATGTTTACAGAGAAAAAAATTGTCATGACAAAAATAAAAATAATAAGTGCTAGCAATAAAAAGAAATGTCGACAAAATAAAAAGGGAGCATTTAGCTCACAATACAAAGGGGCATTTTAGCTCATCCTTTTTTTTTTTAATAAGGGGCATTTCAGCACATCCTTTTCTCTTTAATTGAGCATCTCAAGCTCATGTGCACATCAAAGATATACTGCTTAAACTTGCAGTGAGTACTCAAAATTATAATTATAAACCAGCGCTGTTGAATGGTTTGCATATATATATCAATAAGGCCTTCAAATGTCAGAATTATGCATCAAAAATACTTCACTCAATTGACAAAATAAAACAATACATTCAAATTATAATATGATACTAAAAAAATTTTTGTCTGTTTGATGGTAATTTTTCACACAGTTCTGTACCATCAGAACTGTAATAATGTTGTAAATAGTACATGACATAACAGTATCTTGACATACATATCTGTATATCATAAGAAAAATAAGCACATTCAATTGAAAAAATTATACTTGCACAAAATGAAAATGAAAAAAAAATTTAAGGAAATTGAATATCAATCTGTACAATACCATCAACGAACATCAAACTAAGTACAACTAAAAAAGGATCTCAGTAAAAGGTTTAAGTGTTATTGGACACTCACATATTTATTTATTTATTTTAAATTTTCAAGTTAGAGATAATACTAAATGAATCATTTAATTTTATTATTAATTATTATTTTATGACTGTAATTATTTACTTTAGAAGTCATCATTTAATAAGTGTTAAGTTTTAAGAACATTATTGAAGAAATGATATATTGACAGACACGCATAAAATCCAAATACACAAGTGAAAACTGCTGGACCAGCCAGGCAGTACACAAAAGCAATTATACCTCCAAGCTTGTGGGTACCACACAAGCGAGGAAACAAGCATTCAACACATGCACACAGCAATATATCCGTGAATGTCAAATAAACATGTTATTAATTATGTGGAGGTAATAGAAAAAAATTAAGTTATAAAAGAATGAAATTAGTTAACTTGCAAGTCTTGAAAATGTAGGTTTAAACTTGGTAACAAGTACGTAAAATATTAGTTATAGCTTAAAAAGAAAATTGAAGGCAATTGTGGTCATACGGTAAAAAATAACAAAATTAAGGATTTTTTTTTTTTTTTTTTTTTTTTTTGTTTAAGAAAGGAATGTTGTTGTGTCACTTACAAACACACTAATATTTTCAAAAGTGACAAAATTGGGAAAGAATAGCACACAAAAGTACAAATAAAAATACACTAAAATGCAATTACTAAAGTATACAATATACTGATACTCTGAAATTATATACCATCAAATTTCACTTATTAAAGTCTTGAGTTAATCTGATCACTACCTATATATTTTATTATGAGCCTAACTAAACAAACAATATTTCACAAAATAATCACTAAAATAAGAATAAATATAATTCAAATAATAAATTAACTATAAGCACTCAAAATGTAAATCAACGTAATTTTTTTTAATAACTCAGTGAGTACTTGATACCTTAAAGTTGTATTAATTTATAGTAAGGTACAGAAGAGATTTAAATATCTCATAGTATAGAAAAAAAATTTCAAAATAAAATGTTATGTTTGTGTATGTGAACACAAAAGAGTGACAAAACATATACAATGTGTTTAAAATATTTTTGAAATGCACTACTGTACACCATAGTGAAAATGTGGGAGAAAAAATGTAACAAATATTCAAAAATTTTGTGTAGCAAAATGCTGAAGGACAAGCACAATGAACTCAAAATGAGCATAACATCAGTGTGAACGTGTTTGTGTGTGTGTAACATGTAAGGCATAAACACAAGTGTGATGGAAAAAAAAACAAGTATGAAAAGGTTGACAGTCAGCAAGTGTAAGCAATGTAAATAAAAAAACAACATGAAAAATGCAAGTAAATGTGAAAAAAGTGTAATTGGGGACAAACACAAACTTCAAAGATCAGTGACTATTCAAGTATGAATCATATTTGAAGTACAACAAAAAATGTGTCATATTGTGTGTTTTGAAAAGAAAAAAAACAGGTAATCAAATGTAAAAAATATGTGAACAGTACAACTTATGGTAAACATGTAAAATTGTATTAAAAAGGCCAAAAATAGAATGAAACACAAAACATAAAGTACACTTTTAAAAAAAGTGTTCAAAACAAATAATGTGTAAAAATCAGTCAACATGGTGACTGTAAATAACAACATGTTCAAAGAAAAAAAAATGTGTAAAAATATATGACAAAAATAGAAACAGTATATTGTGAGGTAAGAAAAAAAAACTGAAAGAATATGTATGCTGTGCCATGGACTTTAATATACAAAAATTCAGTGTGTAAGAGTGAGTAAAAAGTGTGTGCCTTGGAAAGGCCTTGCCATGGACTTAAGTAATGGAAGAGTGTGGAAAGAAATATAATTGAAGTCTTTCATGATTATAAAAAGAGTAAAGAAAAAATTAACGAAGTATGTGTACCTCATAGAAACTGTACAACGAGCATAGTAATATAAAATATAGCACTAGAAAAAGTTCAAACATTATAAAGATCACTAGGAGGCATATGTAAGCAAATAAAAATTAAACAAATAAAAAGATATATACACAAAACATATAAAGTAATAAGTAAAACTGGTATTCATCTTAAAAATTAATAGGTCTTATCTTTTTGCAAAATTAATATGTAATTGAAAGTAACGCCATGTACTAAAATCTCAAATAACGCTACATTTACTCTATTTAATACTTAAGAAAAATGCGCATTTTATATAAAGCACTTAACTTTCATAATTTAATTTTTAATGTATACATAATAGTAATAAAGGAAATAATCATTGTTAGAAAACCCCAAAGTTATGTAGAATTATTCTATACAGTATGCATAAATACACCAGTGAAACACTCTTTCTTTTTTTTACACATATAAAAAATTATCGTCACTAAAATATCGCTATGCTAAAAATATTGGTAAAAAACCAAACTATTCAGTGTTGCTTTTCAGCACTGTTATTACAATTTTGTGACGTCTCAATAAAAAAAACTACTTTTACCGTTAAATAAAATGCTGATCTCTATTTAAAAAGGAAAACAATGCTACATACTTTGTTAAAAATGATTATCCATTATGTTAAATCAACGCAAACACTTCAATTTTTATGTCACATTTTATGTAGCTGACCAATGTCTGATCAGGATGTCATTCATGCGCACTGAGAAATGTTGAATATTAGCTGAAATAACAGGACAGTAGCACAGCACATGCTGCGACGAGCTAATAGTTTCATACGCACAGAGTTCAGCTTCCGTCCAAAAATCAGCCTCATCTCGAATGGCGGGTAGTAAAATATCCAGTGGCATACGTTTTATACACATCTTTAGAAGACGAAACTCGATAAAGTATCGAAAAAAAAATCCGCACAATTCACTAAAGCGATGTACTGTCGGGATTGAGCCACCACCGCCCGTTATAATAATGTTTCAATAGTATATGTTTAATAAAATAGTTTTTCAGTATTTAACGTCTTTTTATTTTATTGCAACTATAAGTGTAATTGAACCTGGATTATCATGTATCACAACGCAGTCTTTAAATTTAAATCAGCTCAACCAAATAACCTTCTTTACAGCCTCCCTCAAGAATTACACCAAAAGTCGCCAAGCTTGACGACTTTTGGTGTACGTGTGTGTGTATTTAACTTTCAAATCTCAAAAACTATTAGTCGTAGAATGTTGAAATTTCATATATAAGATTTTTGTAACATCTAGCAGTGCATTTCGATTTTTGGTTCCAATTTACTGGGGAGTTTATTTACAGGACCCCAAAAGAATTTCAATACATTTATGTCTATGGACATCTTCAATACATTACATCTGTAGTCAGTCGTTATTTGGTCCATGCCCAAATTCTCGCTATTTGTAATCGACCTTGGCGAGCCTTAGCGAAATGTCGCCAAATTTGGCACATGGTACATGAAGTAGTAGAAAACCTTCTTTCGTTGGGAGACAAGCACTCAAGTGAAATTGTTCAAAGAAGTGCACTACGAGCAAGGGTTTGTACAAATCAGCTAATCCACTTTGTAATTCAAAATGCCAACAACAAATAAGAGTCACTCTTTTCTTAACAAGTAGTAAGAAATATTAAAATAGTAGTATTAAAGGAAAACACACTACATTTTTGTTATTTTTTTAAATTCCATAATTTTTATTTTATTTTGTGAGCTATCAATATATATTTTTTTGACTATTGCCAAAATTAGTTTTGAAAACTATTAAAATCTCTTCAGACGTTAAAGAGAGAATTGTGCATTAGTTTAGTTTTTCCCGTGGGATCTTATTTGTAAATTAATTTGTGAAAAAAAAAAATTGTGAAATTTTATTTATGTCGTGTAAGTTTCCGAAAAGTAATTGTAAGACTACATCAACATATTACTAAACCATTCCTCATTTTCTTTACTTTTACATTTTACATTATCAATTAAAAAGCTAGTGTGTTTTAATCTTTTTGGGATACACTTTATACAGTATATCTGCGAATGGAAAAATCATTTCATAAGTGGCCCCACCATAGTCGAGTTAAAAAGACACTAAGCCTGGTAGATGGCTGATTTAGAACCATTTAAAAAATTCTCCGCCCATGGCACCTCACACCTAGGCAAATGCCCCATGTGCTGGCTTGCAATAACACACGAACAGTATTGCAGTTTTTACTTTTTATTTTTTGTAACTTTTCGAAAAATAATTGTAAGACAGATTTATATATAATTCAGACTTCGAGTAATCGTAATCTAGTCATGATTTAGGTAGTTAGTTTTAGAAATCTATATAAATAAAATTAGACTTTCTCTGTACATTACTTGAAATTCAAAAATTTTGCGATTTCTATCCGTTTCAAGAACTTGGGACAACCCTCAAAAACAGTTTGTCTGTCTGTCATTCTGTCATTCTGTCACTCTGTCCGTGCAGTTTTTTTTTTGTTCGCGCATCACATAAAAACGACTGAAGTGAATGAAATGAAATTTGGTGATTTTTAAAAAAATCTTGATTAGATTTTTATATTTTGCGAAAATCGTTTCAAAGTGTGTCAGTCTTTGTTCACGCATCACGTAATAACGACTAAAGCGAATAAAATTAAATTTGGTGACATGATAAGTGGTCACATAACTTAAACTGTAGTCGTCGAAATTTTTCAAATTTTTCATTGGGTTGAGATTTTGCGAAAATCGTTTCATACTACGTAAATTTTGTTCAAGCATCACGTAATAACGACTAAAGCGAATGAAATGAAATATGGTGACATGATAGGTGACCACTCAACTTAAATTGAAGGTGGTGAATTTTTTAAAAATTTCGATTAGATTTTGAGATTTTACAAAAATTGTTTCAAACTGCTTAAATGTTTGTTCGCGCATCACGTAATAATTACCAAAGCGAATGAAATGAAGTTTGGTAACATGATAGGTGGTCACTCAACTTAAATTATAGGAATCTAATATTTTTTTAATTTGATTAGATTTTAAGACTTTGCGAAAATTCTTTCACAAAAAGTACATATTTATTCGAGCATCACATAATAACGAGGAAAGCTAATACTATGAAATTTCGTGACTCGATAGGTAGTTTCTTAACTTAAACTATAGGCGCGGAATTTTTTTAATATTTTGATCAGATTTTGAGATTTTGCGAAAATCGTTTTAAAACGCTTAAATTTTTGTTCCAGCGTCACGAAATAAAGACTGCTGGGAACGAAAGGAAATTTGATAGCATAATAGGTGGTCATTCAACTTAAACGATTGGCGTCGAATTTTTCAAAAATTTTAAATTGGATTTTGAGATTTTCCGAAATTTATTTCAAAATGCGTACATATTCGTTCGCGCATCGCCTAATAACAGCTAAAGCGAGTGAATTGATATTAAGTTCATGATAGGTGGTCTTTCAATTTAATTTTAAGTGTTCAAATTTTAAAGATGTTTTAATTAGATTCTGAGATTTTGTGAAAATCGTTTCAAAATATGTAAAAATTTGTTCCGCATCACGTATTAACGACTAAAACGTATGAAGTGAGATGTTGTTGTGTGCGAGATTATGGCAACGCTACACTAGGGCGATCTGCCAAGGGGGGGGGGTGCCTTGTTAGGATGACTTTCTAAGGGGTTCTAACGCGTATTCACGTAACATCTGGAGAAAACCTACCAAAACTCCAGACCGTTAGATCGACAGCCGCGCGATGGGACCCGAACCGGGGACCTTCACACTTCGGCCATCTACCATTTTCAGTGGCATAACCACAGTGCCATGGTGAGGCCGTATGAAATGAAATTTGGTGACATGGTACGTGGCCACTCAATTTAAACCATAGCTGTCGATTTTTTTTAATTGATTAGATTTTGAGATTTTGCAAAAAAATTATTAAAAATGTGAAAATATTTATCGATTACGTATAAATCACTGAAGCGAATGAAAATAAAAATTAATATCGTCACAGGTGGTCCCTTAAACTATAGGCGTCAAAGTACTTTAAATGTTTTTATAGATTTTGAGAAAACTCAGTACATGCTTAAGTAATTAAAAAACTTTGTAAAAAACACACATAAGAAGTAAAAGGAAAAAGGATTTCCTTTTACTTCTTATGTGTGTTTTTTACAAAGTTTTTTAATTACTTTATCGTTTAACACCAGTATTTTGAGTGTTTTTTCAGTCAGTACATGCTTGTTCCATTCCTGAAAAATGGCAGTGGAATGGAAGGAAATTTGGAATTATGTTGGATGCAAGTTCATTTAAATCCTAAATGCCAAAACTGTTTCTAATATTTCATAGATGATGGGATTTTGATAAAATCGTATGAGCGTTTGTTCGCGCATCCCTTAGAAATGGTTAAGGGAATACAATGACGTTTAGCAACATGAACAGCAACGATTTAAACAACAAATGTCGGAATTTTTTGAAAAATTTGAATGAATTTTAAAACTCTTTTTAAAATGTTTACTTGCTCTTTCTGATTTTGTGAAAACTGTGCAAAACTTTTTTGATGCATAAAGCTAAAATATCTACAGTGAATCAAATAAAATTTAGTTACAGGTTAGGAATGACCTCTTGACTTGAAAAGTTCATCCAACCAGAATAAAAGTTTAATTTTTAAAATAAAAATAAACTCTATTGATCACTTTGTTACTCTCTAATCTGGAATCTTTTAACAATGTGCAGAATTTAGAATTTTGCTTCGTACTCTATTGCCAATATACTAATTTCAATCTTTGTATGCCTACAATGCTGAAGAAAATTCGGGCTTTTAGGAAATTTGCATTACGTACTAACCGTCAACGACGGGTACGGTACTTCAGCTAGTATCCTAATATAATCGTAACCTTAAAACGTACAACCTGTAATCATAATTTATAAATTTATTTTTCTGAATAATCGTAGCACAGTCGTAATCTAAGCATTTCCGTATTCGTAATCACTTGAGACGATTACAGGACAACATTCACTCAGTTTTAGTTTTTACGTGAAATGAAGATAACAGAAAAACTCATTAAACTCTGAGTTAGGGAGTCTTCGTTAACTTTCTAGGCGCTCCTATTTTTGACAGTCGATTCAAAATGCTGAAAAAATCTTGAACACTGGTATTACATGTTCATTAACACTGTTAAAAAGACGTAAAGCCAAAAGTTATCCTTTCTGTGGGCCATAAGCGTAAAGTTTTCAAAATTATTGGGGGGGCCGGGCCCCACAACCACATATATTTACGTCAGTGGCGTATATACATATATGTGAGTTGCAAAAGTCGTAACCCCCCCCCCATGAAAAATTTCTGGCTACGCAACTGATTCACGTAGATATAACTTACTCATAGTTGCCAACTACTATGGAATATAATTATCCACTTTTTCCACATGATTTTTCGGCTTAAAATATAGCAAAATTTTTGTGATGCGCGCGCGAGCTGGTTACTATTTTGAAAAATATAATTTAAAAATATACTGTTTACAAAAAGTGGTTAGTTATATTCCGTAGTAGTTGGCAGCTATGACTTACTATATATAAGTGTAAATTATTGGAGGCGCTCGATCTCTATGGGTCCATAGAATTCTACACCAATGTAAGGTAAGTATCCATGTTAGTATCTTCCTACCATGTTATAAGTTAAAAATAGAAGCAAAGTAAAAAATCCAAAGGAGGGAAAAAAAAAAAAACATTTTCGATGAGATAGTGCATTTTAGACACATCTGAACTTTTCTTCATTTCATACTTTACATTGCATAATCTGATTTTAATTAATCAGAGCCTGGCGACGGCAGCTTATAGTAACATTTTGTGTTACAGGGCGTCACAATGAATACTAAATCATGATTGAAATCAAAAGATGAAAAATTTTTAAAAGTAAAGGTTTTTTTAAACATTTGTAAATGGCTTGAATACTTCTTTTTATGCTAGTATAAATTAGTTTTCTGCATTTAGTGATAAATTATTGGGTGGGCTCAGCCCCTATTCGCAATTTATTGGGGGGGCTCGAGCCCCACGGGCCCATATAACTCTACGCCTATGCTGTGGGCAGTATTGTTTACGAGACGCTGGGCAGGCCGGATTAAAGTGCTCTCTGGCGATTTGGCGTGCACCGGATTAAAGTGCTCTCTGGCGATTTGGCGTGCAGTCAGACTCCTTTGGCAAGAGTCGTTTCTCCCGCTGTTATACACTCCACGCTAGGGGTTGCCGCCCGCACCGCAAGTTGATCCGCGAAAAACAGTAGAGTTAGAAATTCCACGTTCTTTTCCTAATATTTTTTTATTTTATTTGCTGATTAATTGTTCTAAATATATATTTTAATGCATTTAAAATTGCAGTCTAAAATTACAAATCTAAAATTTTTAGTCATATTTAAATGCATGTATTTAAATATGAATAAAAAATTTTAGATTTGAAGGTAATATGTTACGGAAATAAAAAAGAAACAGTGGACAGTTAAAAAGCAATCATCATTTGGCTTTTATATGAAATTTACATACGATTAGAGAAAGCCCTTCTTTATTAAATGTTTAGTCCGGGGTTTTAGCAATTAATAGATATGGATTACAGATGCAGATAAACTCTTCGGGTTTAAACCTATATGTTCCCATGGATGCAGATTGAAGCGAGGACGAAAATTGCATTACTGATTCTTGTAGGATACTGAAAGATTAATATGGGCTAGCAATAATGTGTGTAACAACAAAGAATAATAACCGCTCGTCTTTGTAACGGTAAGAAAGTAAATGTTAAACTTTGTGTAAAGTTCATTTACATATAATCTATATTTATAAAATGCTAAATTCTTTTAATCAAGCACAAACTACTAATTCAATGAAAGAAAAAACTAATTCGTATTCAAGAACGATTTTTTAAGACTTTCTTTGGACCATTTTGTTTCAATGAAAAATTAATAAGGTAAATAGCTAAAAACTTAAAATTAAATGAGAAAGCAAATTCTAGATAATTTTTTTACTGTTGACTTTGTTTTAAACCGCAAAAGATTTCTTATTTGTTTTAAATACAACTTACTGTAATTCAGTCAAAGTGAAAATAAAAATTATGATCTTCAGCACCAAATATTCTTTTAAAATGCTGTTAAACACTTATGGCGTGATAATATTTATTTAATCATTTATTTTGAGTATGAATTAACGTCGGTACACAGGATATGACAGGAAAACTAAGCATATAAGGCATTTAATATGCACGTACAAATTCAAAACAAAAATCATTTATGAAATTCAAGACATACCTATGAAATCTTTACGTTAAGTGTTTATAAATCAATAGTACAAAACACTTAGCAGGCATATGACTTTAAAAGTTGTATGTTATTACCCAGCCAGCCCCAGCACATCGAGTTTCGAATATTATTTTCAAATATGCTTTTTATAAAACAGAAAATATCCATTATAAAATGTAGGAAAGAAACTTTAACTAATGGCTATTTTGTAATTTACATATAAATGAAAGTAAGTTTTCGGAAACATTCTGAATGTCTCTCTGAAAAATACAATGCTAAAGTGCGGAAGCAATGCAATTATTTGAAATGAAAAATTGATGAAACATAACTGATGCAGATCCCATAAATTGCATCAATCCATAATCACCCCACAGGCCTCAGCGTAAGGCAACGTTGAGCGCTCTATTTATAAATCGAAAAGAGCAGAAAAACTATTTCGTTTGCATAGATCAGCCTTTCTTAAAATGTGTTCCAATTTTAAAGTTTAATATCTCTTAAAAATCACTTATCATCACCAGTCAAAACATTGTCTATGTATAAAGACAGGAAAAAAAAAAAAAAATTGAACGGTGAAATCTGGAAATTTCTTGTATTGTCAATGACATTTTCTCTTTTTTTTTTCCAATGTTAAAGGCAAGACAAGGGAAAGAAGTAAAACATTAAGAAAAAATAAAAAGATAACAAGAAAACTGTAAATAGCTGCGAGATAAAATTTCATGCGGGTGGCAACCCCTAGCGTGCAGTGTATAACAGCGGGAGAAACGACTCTTGCCAAAGGAGTCTGACTGCACGCCAAATCGCCAGAGAACACTTTCCGGCCTGCCCAGCGTCTCGTGTATTGTTTCCTCTCATCTGCCCTCTCTGATCCCAGCAAGCATACCAGGATCTGTGGGGGGGAAGCAACGCTGGAGACAGATAAGAGACAGTGTCAGATGTTTTGTTATTGTAGGACATTGCTTAAACAGGTTAAACGTGTATTCAAATATGAGTTAAACAATCCTTCCAAAAGGAGGGGGGGGGGGGTCAGTTCACAAGCAATCTCTTCCAAGGGCCTCTTTTCGGCTAGTGTTAAGCTAAAATAAGCAAGGTCATGTTTAAATAGAAATTGGGACGCATTAAATAAATAAATAAATAAATAAACCTCTTATTTAAAACAAAATTGACCTCCTAGGAGGTCTCCTAGGTTCGCCATACAGTAAAACTGGCCATATTATTCGATATTTAAAATATATTTTACAGCATAATTAATTTTATTTGGATGAAAAAGTCAAGCATTCTAGGAAATTGAAATCGATTCTTGTATTTTCTCTTATTTGGTGTTTCCTTTCTAATAACCTTTCCTCACAGATGAACTATTTACTCAGCAATAATTAATTCTCACCTCTGCGTAAAAATTGCACAATTAAAAAACTATGACTGTTCATAAAAAATTTCTTTCAATCGTAATTTAATCGTTATTTCACTATGCATAATCGTGATCGAAAGTTTTGATTGGTTTGATTATTGTAATCTAATTGTCAATGGCAAAATTAATACCTGGGATTACCTTAATTTAATCGTAATCGAGTAATTAATATTTAGGATTACTGTAATCTAATCGTAGTCTCCACCTGAAATAAATATAATCGTAAACTCAATCGATTATACGCATCCGTGTATTTGTTTCAAAGTCTGTTTCCGCTGACTTATTCTTACCTCATTTCCATCATAACATGGAATAATACATACATTTTACAATTCATACTATCAATTAAAAAATTATAGTGATACACTCTGTATACAATATAGCTGCGGACGGAAAATCTTACCATAAGTAATTCCTCGTTTCAGGCTTTTACTGGATGGCGTTGGTAACTCCTAGGTTTTATCGCAAAGTCTTGGTAAAAGCCCGAAATGGAATCATATTAAAGCGCACTTCGGACGTTTACCAAGCCACTTTGGTAAAAGCTAGTTTTAACCGGTATTTACCAGACTTCGGGCTTTTACTGAAACATACATACCGTACTGGTATAGTACATATATAACTTCTGTAATCCGAACACCCCCTGTAGCAATTAGTTTAGTTTATGGAGAGATCCCTGTGCAGTTTAAAAAATAAATCTATTGCGTTATCTAAGCATGCATTAATAAAATATTTTAGCTCTACTCCCAAAAAAATAATAGTGTGTTGCTTTCGTCTCGATCTTGCCAAACATTTAGTAAGTTCTCAAACTGAAATTTAATAATCGAAATTCGGAGTAGAAATTTTCTCGTTCATCCGTTGAGAGCGAGCCGTCGGAATAAGCAGATGAAATGTTTGCCCAGCATATGCATAATTAGTTTGAGCAGAGAATTTTCATTTGTGAGTGATTAAAATTCTTAAAATACTCGTTTTACACTCAAATAAAATTCTCTCTGCTTTAATATTAAAGTGGAAGACTGCCTGAAACCAACATTTCATTTGTTCCATAATAGCTTGAAATAAACGAATGCACGGAGAATAAGCTTTACCTGCCGCTTGTTTCAACATAAAAATTTCTTTTTAACCCATTTGTGCCCAGATATTTTTGCGACTTTCTTCAATTTTTGCTAATGTCAGCAATAATAGATAAATTTCTGATGTCAACTTCTTGAACAAGGGATGATTTCTTTTAAAATCATTGTGTATAAAAATGAAATGTCAACATCATACTGGGTCATGTTAAAATATTTTGTGGAGTTGAGGTGTATTACGTGAATAAAGGCTAGGGAAAATAAATAAGTTTTTGAATGATAGCAAAAATGCCGTCCCAAAAAAGAGACACTAGGCCAGTGGCCGGTCCTCTATTTGAATACATGAGCACGTGAACCCCCAAAGGAAAAAATAGAAAATAAACACATTAAAAAATTAAATTAAAAAAAACATTAAATACACTTCTACATTTTTGTGAATTTAAAATGTGTGTTTTTCTACTCCCTCCCCCAACTATTATTAAATACGCTCATCATAGCTAACGCACTGTATTGCAGGTTACTACAGCAGAAAACATCGGGTCTTTTCCCCGATCGCTCGTGCGATCGGAGAAAAGGCCTCCTGAACCGGTCTCTGAAAACAGAATCGGCAAGAGTCGCGGGAGTGGTTGGGCGCTGCTTATATAATTCCGTTCGCACATGTTCAGTGTGCGCAAGGACCATTTTTTTTACTGTATCTCTTTCAAATTCTCCCTTGGTTTGTTGTGTTCGGTTTGTTAATCTATTTTTTTTTTTCCTTTTCTTATTATTTTCTTTATTGTTATCATTTTTCAGTACAACATTTTTACGAACTAGTATAAATAATTAAGATGTCAGTAAAAGAAAAGTTTCGGAAGCAATGGTTTGGAAAGCAATGACATTTTTCAAAACTGTCTTTGAAAGGAAAAATTTAAATAAAATTACTTAAGCCAACACATTTGCTAAAACTTAGCCAGATGGCGAAATGTAAGAGTTGAAATTATTATTATTAGCACCAGAGTGCTATTAATTTCAACTTTGCTTTTTGTGTAGACTTTTATTTTGGTACAATTTTCGCGTCGAGTCACTTTTGAAATGTGTTTGCCAGATAATGTGGAGAGGGGAGGGGGGCGTTAATAAACTGTTGAAAGTAGCACAAGGTTTGCAATTTTTGATAATTGATCGCTAAATTTGGCGCCAAAACGCGACAATTTATTATAAATATATTTCGAGTATAGTAGAAAACGCCTGGCGAATATTGTAAAATAGTTTTAGCAGGCGATTTTAATATAGATTTTAATTCCGAAGAAGTGTTTTATAGAACAGAGAAGGCAAATACGGTACACTCATAGATTATGATACACTTTCCAAATGGTATTTATAAAGGTGAAGTATGGTTTGACTATGCCTGGCGAAAATTGTTAAACAGTTTTGGTAGGCGATTTCAATGTAGATTTCTATTCCGAAGAAGTGTTTTATGGAACAAGGAAGGAAAACACGGTACACTCATGGATTATGATACCCATTCCAAACAGTATTTAAAATGTCTACAGGATATAGTTGGAATATGCCTTCAGAAGATTGTAAAACAGTTTCAGTAGTTGATTTTAAGATAGATTTCGATTCCAAAGATGTGTTTTACGGTACAAGTAAGAGTTGATTCCTATTTTAACGCCCACGCTCTCGGAAACCTAAAAAATCCCGCACTTTGGCGAGCTTTGCAGTTATGGGTCTCTAGGACATATGGACAAGTTTCAACGCTCCCAAAAGAACTATATGAAAACTAAAGTGAACAAATTAGCGATAAACGCACCTGTTAACGAATTTGAAGACACTTAATTATTAAAACTACATTAATTGGCAACCCAAAATAAATAAAAATGTAACGGAATGCTTTACTTACTATTGTGCTAAATCGCCATTTTAATTCTAAATTACGATTGCCACATAAATATAAAAAATCGTCATAGTACCTCCATATGTTTAATGATCGCCACCTTGGCGAGAGTCGGGGCGTTAAAGTAGGAATCAACCCAGAAAGAGAAACACGGCACACTCATGGATTCTGTGATGAACATTCGAAACAATATTTAAGACGGTGAAGTATAGTTGTAATATACTTGGCAACGATTGTAAAATAGTTTAAATAGGCGATTTTAAGATAGATTTCGATTCCAAAGATGGGTTTTATGAAACAAGGAAGAAAAATACGGCACAGTCACGAATAATGATACACTCTCCAAGTTAATGGAATAAGGAAGAAAAATAGGGACGACGCATAAACCATGATACGCTTTTAATATATAGCACTTTGGTGCGTATTTAAAATCTGAAAGTGTTTCAGATTTTCTTCCTTTTTATTATTATTATTATTATTTTAAGTTGCATGCATTGTTTTCCTTTAACTACTGAGAACGCAAATATATTTCAACATGTAAGTAACGTCATATCTGTATATTTAATTTTCGAAATTTGTGGTGAACCTCTACTTAAATAACCCACAAGCCGCTATTGCACTAGGTGTAAATAGGTTAAGATTTTTAAAAGTGCGTAGGTCAAGAGGAGAGAGACAGATATAGGCCCGTTTGAACAACTTTTTGAAAAATCCAGTTTTTTTTTATTGATACTAGTCGTGTACCCGTTCTTCGCACGGGCAGAAGCGAATATTTTTCTAGCATGATCGTAACAACCTATAACAAAACAGGAATCTAGAAAAAAAAATACTCGCAATATGCATATATTACGGAAAAAATATAGTAGCAGCATAATTAAATAAAAATTTAAATAAGTTAACAGAAATTTTTTAATACATAGCACTTTGAAACGGATTTTGTAACATTTAAAACGAAGAAAGTTTTGAGCTAAGTTAAAGCAATTAAATTTTTAAATCTAAGCAACGGATTAAAATATCACATATTAATTAAATTCAAGACTTCATACGGATGATAATCTGGGTAATTTCGAGACGCTTTTTACAAATGAACTCTCTTGTCATATTACACCAGTTTCAGTGGCGGCTTGTGGGATACAGCAAGTACAGCCGGGCTGCACTTGAAATTATCAGCACATACTTTAAAATAATTTATTCTACTAATTTTCCTAAATTCAGATTAGAATTATGGAATTCCTACGGTAAATTAAAAAAATCTCCAAAAAAAACCAAACAAAAAAACCGTATTGTGGCCGGATCGCTCATTCAGAAAAAAAGCACTTTAATCTTCCCGCAAATCAATTGGGAAAATCTTTGGTTCAGCCCAGAGCGCTGATAAGAAAATTGGCAGTACCGTTGCCATGACAACAATTACGTAAGCAGTCCCTCCGGCATAGGCTATAATGGGGGTACGCATCTAAGACTCAGCTGATGAAAGATTTTCAAACGTCGGCAGCACTTGTGAATTCGACTCACTGATTGGCTCGAGAAGTGAGGAAGGGGGTAAGGAGAATATATGTTCGGCAAACTCTCGACTTTATATTGCTGAATTTATCAAGAAGGTAAGCCTGAATAGACGCTTATGAATGGACAATTACCCATCAGAGCAGTATTGTTTTTAAGTAAGCAAGAACTGGCATTTAGAGGACATGGCGAGCGAAAAAATTCTTTAAACATGGGAAATTTTAAAGAGCTTTTAAAATTATTGATATCTGAATTAAAACAAATCCTTTTTATGAGGGCATCACTGACCGATTCGCAAGTTTAAAAGAAAGGAAGATTGATTTGACTTATAAAAAATAAGTAAGTTTTCTTTTCTTCTCAAGTTATCGTTACAAAAGAAAATTCTAAGGAAACTTCAAATCAGACACGGATTAATGCAATTTTGAGGATAAGAGCGGCTGGTTGAAATTTGTGTCCATTTTATAGAAGTAAAATAGGATCTCTTACATTTTTTATGTAATTTCTTTTTTTTTTTTCCTCGGTGAGGGCTTAATCCGCCAGCTTTCGAATTCAATAACAAAGATTTTCCATTCCTGTCCGGAGGAGGGGGGGGGGCTCATATGCTTCCGGCTGCACTAACAGTTTTGACCACGGGCCACCACTGACCAGTTTAACAGACCTGTTAAAGTAGCTAAGTTATTATAGATGTATACTAGCAGCGTGCCCGTTCTTCGCACGTTAGGGAACGAAAACTTTTCTTACATGTGGAATTCAAATTGATTCCAGCGATGTAGAACCTAAAAATAAGCAAAATTATTTTACTCTTGGCTTAAAGTTATTCATTAGTTACTCGTAAAGTTGCTCTGAGTCAATGAATACCACGTTAAAAATAGAGAGGGCTATGGTGAGTCATTCAAGAAAAGAATTGCTGAAAGCTTTTACGTTGATAGCGCCGTTACCAGTGTTGAAAGTAAAGAACAATTAAGAAAATTCATCCATGATTCCACTGCACTAATGTCTAAAGGATGTTTTGAACTAAGAGAATGGGACTGCTGCTGCGACATTACACATCAGAGGAAAGAGACACACGTTCTCGGTTTGATTTGGAACAAAGGATTTCATACTTCGAAAATAGATATGAGCTGGAGGCAACCGGCTTCGGATGTCATGTGCTCACTAATCGCGACCCTTTCTCCACGGCATGTTGCATTTGCATGATACTACGTGCTGACTGGAGTATACGCCAGTCTGTGAACATGAGCGCCATTTCCTCCTCGGCGTGCACGTAGACCTTCCTGAATCGGTCGCGTGACACAAATGAGAAGGTAAAGTTGCTGGCCTTTATAGCCTGGATATGAATACTACGTAATCAGATGAGCAATTTCACTTTTGAAGAGTTTATATTCAATAGATCTCCCATCACACAGTGTTTACCATGACCACAATTTTTTCTATAAAGCTTAAGGATATCACCAGAAAAAGTTGCAAGTTGAAGCTAAAACTTTCATCTAAAAACTAAACCATCAATCAAAATTATAAGGATAGACGATTTTTAACCAAAAATCTAGAACTTTTGTTCCTGCAATCAATGGCTGCTGTATATATTGACTCTTTAAGTCCTCACCTTTAGAAATTTTTACAACGCTCAAACAGTTGGTATTTAAAGGTTTAAAATAATTTTAAGATATAAATATCTATATAAATAAAATTAGACTTTTGTCTGTACATTTCTTGGAATTCAAAAATTTTGCGATTTCTATCCGTTTCAAGCACCTGGGAATCCGATGCCACCCTCAAAAAAAAGTTTGTCTGTCTGTCATTCTGTCATTCTGTCCGTGACGCTTTTTTTGTTTAAGCATCACGTAAAAATGACTGAAGCGAATGATATGAAATTTAGTGTCATGATAGGTGGTCACTCAACTTAAAACATAGGCGTCGAATTTTTAAAAAATCTTGATTAGATTTTCAGATTTTGCGAAAATCGTTTAAAACTGCGTAAATTTGTGTTTAAGCATCACGCAAAAACGACAGAAGCGAATTATATGAAATTGGGTGTCATGATAGGTGGTCACTCAACTTAAAACATAGGCGTCCAATATTTAAAAAATCTTGATTGGATTTTGAGACTTTGCGAAAATCCTTTCAAACTGCGTAAATTTGTGTTCAAGCATCACGTAAAAACGACTGAAGCGAATGATATGAAATTGAGTGACACGATAGGTGGTCACTCAACTTAAAACATAGGCGTCGAATTTTTAAAAAATCTTGATTAGATTTTCAGATTTTGCGAAAATCATTTCAAACTGTGTAAATTTGTGTTCAAGCATCACGCAAAAACGACTGAAGCGAATGATATGAAATTGGCTGTCATGATAGGTGGTCACTCAACTTAAAACATAGGCGTCGAATTTTTAAAAAATCTTGATTGGATTTTGAGATTTTGCGAAAATCCTTTCAAACTGCGTAAATTTGTGTTCGAGCATCACGTAAAAACGACTGAAGCGAATGATATGAAATTGGGTGTCATGATAGGTGCTCACTCAACGTAAAACTTAGGCGTCGAATTAAAAAAAAATCTTGACTAGATTTTGAGATTTTGCGAAAATCATTTCAAACTGCGTAAATTTGTGTTCGCACATCACGTAATAACTGCAAAGGTGAAAAAATGATATTTTGTGAAATGATAGGTGGTCACTCACCTTAAACTATAAGCATCTAATTAAAAAAAATTGATCAGATTTCGAGATTTTGCGAAAATCGTTTAAAACTGAGTGAATCTTTGTTCCTGCATTAAGCAATAATGACTAAAGCGAATTATATGATATTTGGTCACATGATAGATGGTTGCTCAACATAAACTATAGGTGTCCAATTTTTTAAATATTTTTATTGGATTTTGAGATTTTGTGAAAATTCTCTCAAAATGCGCTTATATTTCTTCAAACATCACGTAATAACGACTAATACGAATGATACGAAATTTAGTGATAGGATAGGTAGTTGCTAATCTTAATTTATAGGCGTTGAAATTTTAAAATATATTGATTACATTTTGAGATTTTGCGAAAATCGTTTTAAAATGCTGAAAGTTTGTTCCAGCATCACGAAATAAAGACTGCAGGGAATGGAACGAAATTGGGTGACAGGATAGGTTGTCACTCAACTTAAATTCTAGCCTTCAAAATTTTTCAAAAATGTTGATAAGATTGTGAGATTTTGCGAAAATTATTTCAATATGCGTCAATATTCGTTCGCGCATCACATAATTACGACCAAAGCGAATGAAATTATATTACTTAGTGACTCTCTAACCTGTAATATTTTAACAATACATAAAAATTATAACTTCGCTTTCTTTACTTTGGCAACATACTACATCCATTCTGTGTACTCCTACAATGCTGACGAAAGTTCTTGCTTTTTGGAAATTTGCATTCACTAACCCGTCAAGGACGGGTACTTCAGCTAGTATATATATATATATATGTATATATCTTCATTAATTTAAACCTTTGTACCTTTGTATCAATGTATTACATTTTTGTTATACTTTTGATAAAAATAAAACTTGGATAATTTTTTATTTATGTACGATGTTTACAAAGTTCTTAAATCACTTTTATTTTTACAACCTTCATTCTTAATTTTATATTTTTTATTATTTATTATCAATTAAGTTGTACGGCTATTAGCAACCATTTTATAAGAGCACTAATCAATATCATGAAGTTATTGTTTTTCAATATATAAATATAGATGCAATACCTATTTATGGAAAGATATACATGGACACACCATCCCATAGGCGCACCCACGGACGGGGCTATGGGGGCTCAAGCCCCCCCCCTCCCCCTAAAGGTGGAAAGTTAGAAGTGAAAAGCATTAAAAATTGAAAATTGTCCCCAATTAATTAAATTTTTCTTTTTTAAAATTGTCTTTAAATTATTTTTGACGATCTTTTTACAAAAAAAAAAGTTAGTTTTTAAATAAACACCTACAGTTAGTGTACGAAGCACAGTTAAACTCGGTTTCAAGGATGCTGAAAATATCAGGCAATTATTTGAGTATAACGAGTTACATTGCCTGTGGGCATGCTGTTCGATGGGCAAGTCAAGTGACACATAATATTTTGACGTTATACGAGAGTTATAAATGTAATCGAGGACACTATAACCGAATTCAGCAGAATTTGTTGTCCAGCCCCCCTAAACTAAAATCCTGGGTGCGCCACTGCACCATCCTCTCCCTTTTTTTTAATTTACGTGTGCGCTTAACATACATTTTAGTGTTGATTTACGAAAATATGTAGAATCATGAATATCATGGGGCACATAGTTTAAAACTGTCAAAATATTTTTAAAAGTTTCTTCGATAAGAAATAGCAATACTGCAAAGGTTTTAATTAACTAACAATGGGTTCTATAAAATGAATCAGCCATTTAAAGAAATACATAAATCATGAAATCCTAAGTTTTTGAAGCACGGTCAAATACCGTTTAAATATTTTATATCATTGATCACATAAAATGAAAGTATCACTTACTACGGAACCCAATAACTAAAGATAAGCCCAAAAGTATTTTTGAAAAAGATCTATGTATTTGCGTGCTGTACAGTTTGTATTTATTCCTATCCTGTAATGAACCCCGTCATTGTATAATTTTTATGTTCTTTAGTATTCCTATCACTATAATGAGCCCCAATAAGTCCTTGTAAATCCGTGTATCTATGTGTTCAGTTTTTATTGGTTCCTGTCATTATAATGAACTTCAGCAAGAACTTTAAAATCCGTGTATCTGTATGTTGTACAGTTTTTTACTGGTTACTGTCCTTATAATGAACCCAGGCAAGAACTTTGGATATGTAAGGAACAATAAATTTGCGTATGTGCGTGCTATACAGTTTTTATTGATTCCTTTTATTGTGATAAAACCCATCAAATCTTGAAAATCCGTGTGTTTTTTTTTCCACAGTTTTTGTTGATTTCGGAAAGTTGTAGCTTAAGTGGTTTCTTAAATGACTGATTCAATTAATTCATACGTCGCACGTTACCCTAAATAAAATAAACTGTATGTGTTCATTTTGCATCTATGTACAATATAAAGTGTGCTAAATAAGCGATGAAACGAGTAGAATTACTTTCAAACAAAGAACTTTATTTCAATGCCACAGTTTAAAAAATAATCCTCCTGCACCAAGGAAGTACCCAAAGGGGTGGTCCAAGGGTTCCGGACCTCACCTCCTCCGAAATTTCTAGTTTTGTTTAAAATAATAATGATGACGTCATTTTTGGGAAAATTCTGTCTTTTCCACCGTTAGGACCCTCCCCGAAATTTTTTGGGGCACAGCCCTGTCCTGCACCTTCACAAAGCGTTTACATCGATCCAGTGCCGGATTAACAATATAGCAGATTTAGCAAATGCTACGGGCCCCGCGCCTTTACCTTGAAAGTTTTCGTCTTTCCCCCTCAAGATCTAGCTTTTTTGACACTTTCCAACAAGGTAGAACAGTTAAGATTTCGGTTTGTCTGTCTGTCCGTCCTTGACTCGCGTCAATAGGCATTGATTTCTACGAAATTTATATATGTTATTCTTATCTGCAGTACCATGTACCCTATTGTAAAGGATCTATGTAGCATTTATAGATTTTTTTCTACAGGAGCACTCAAAATAGTCCCAATACATTGCGCTCTATGGGAAGTTATTCTTTAAAGCGTATCACCCTACTAACTACAAGGGGTGATCAAATGAAAAGGTACGAAACGACACTTTGGGTACAAATGTAGACTTTATTCAAAATATACACCCCAGGCCTGAGCACAACGATCCCACTGACGAACAAGCCGCAGGATTCCTTGTTCCCAGAATTCCTGTGGCCGTGACGAGATCCAGTCCGTCACAGCGTCCTTGAGTACGTCGTCCGAGTTGAAGCGCTTCCCTTTCAGGTGGTTTCTTGAGTGGAACCAACACATGGAAATCGCAGGGCGACATATCCGGACTGTAGGGCGGATGGTCCAACGTCTCCCACTTGAACGTGGCCAGTTCCTTGGCGAAAACGGACATTCCATTTTCTCATTGACTTGTGGGACAGACAGCCTTCCCAGTATACGATCATCCTCCTGCGATGAATAGTGGCCGATTTAACACCTTCCGCTGTCAGAAATCGGATAACGCCTCGCTGCCCCTAAATCGCCGAATTTTGCAATGTGAACACCATCCTGTCCTCACATCCACTGCCGCGTCAATTGGACGTAGGAGGGTGCTTTTTACAAGAGCTTCTGCTCTCTCCTGCGGGCCCCCGCATGTTCCTATCCACACAAAAGGCACGAATCGCATTACTAGATGTCTCGCTACGTGCTCTCATAGCTGCATGGACAAATATGATAACGGTTAGGTTGTTGCGACGTTTCGTACCTTTTCATTTGATCACCCCTTGTAGTTGCGCTGAACCCTGACTTCAAGATAAAACTTTTTCCTCTATGACTGCAAAAAGATTACAAAGTCAAGGACAAAAAACCTAACAACTTCTACATCGTTTGTACGATCCGCTTGAAAATTTTCACAAGTTTGTAAAAAAATATAGAAAACAATCTGTCAATTTTAAAAATCTGAAAATCCACCCGTTCCTTCATTTTTAAGCGATTTTTCGCTATTTTCAGCACCATTTCGTTTCCGAGAGTCAGAAAAATTGGATCATTTGCGTGACAAAATGACCTATTTTAAGTGAAAATGACGTCATACAATTGGGGGGATTCCAATACGTTTAAAATAATTTCTCCCGATTACACAGTTTATTATTTTTTTCCCCACAAATAAATCGTCTATTGGATATTCGAATGTTTATGTATACAAAACGAAAGCTTTCGACTGCGAAAAGATTCCGCGCGTTTCCAGATGAGCATGAAATTCGATTTGGGTCTGTAATAAAAATTGAATATGAACTTATTTATTTTAGGTGGATGAAAATTAAATATATTGAATGAAAGACAAATTTCCTTAAAATGTTTTTTCTCTCACCCGTTGTAATTGCCTTCACAACAGGCTTTGACTTCTAGTTTTAGAGATATTCTGCTCTTTGAAATGAAACAAAATTGAATGTTATTAAGGATTACAAAATGAAGAGCTTTGCATCGAAAATAGTGTCTGTATAGTTAAAAGTTTTTCCATACGGGAGCACTCAAAATAATTTCAATACAATACGGTCAATGGCAGTTTAGAGACAGGCATCTATTTTAAGCATATAATACTATTCTGCAATAGGATTAGCTAATAATCCGACGACGATCGTGTGCCTCCTTCAAAATTTGAGCCAAAAGCCGGCAATGTTGGCGACTTTTGCGATAAATTGCCAAATTGGGTGCGAAAAAAATGCTTTGAAAAATGAACCGAACTTGGCGATATTTTTATTATTTTACGATAAATCGAAAAAGGTATTTACGTATTATCCCGGCGGTCATTAACGCCAAACTATTTTTTCCTCAAATTTCCTGGCAAACTGTTGGCAATCGTATTCCCATTCATCATTAATTTCATGTGTCCGGCATTTATCTTTGCGAAAAAGTTGCTCGTCTTGGCGGATCGCCTGGATTGTAGTACCTCGAAAAATGTCTAATGTAATTATATTAAGCTATGTCGATTTCTTTGGAAATTTTGAAAAGTCGTTACTCGCACTTTAATTAACTGATTTATTGTATTGTGTTTTGTTAAGGGCTATGTGCCTAGGAGTATGAGGGGGTCTCCGACCGACGAAAATTTGTTAATGCATTAGAACCCAAAACGGGTTAACGTCCTATGATTTCAGTTATTTGTCTGTTCTGATGTCCACCCATCCAGTGCTCTAACTGCTGTGGATATACATCGATTTGTGCGAAATTTATGTTTTTTCTATGTACAGTACCACCTACCATATTGAAAATGGTGTACGTAGCATTTATATTTATTTTACAGGAGAAAAAAATCCAATGTATAGCACAGTCTAAAAAACAGAACTAAAAGAGGGGGGTGGGTTCGGGGGGGGGTCTCCCCCTGTATCTGTTGATACAGGAATGACTGAATCAACAGTCATTCTTGGAAACATATTTTAGAGATATTCGATTTTTGAAAGAAAACAAAGTTGGCATATATATTACTAAGGCTCTCAAAATGATGCTCTCCATTGAGAATAACGTCCGTATTATTAATAGTTCTACAGGAGCACTCAAAAGTATTCCCATTGCAGTCTGTGGCATTTGAGAGACACTAATACATTTCTAGCACAAGACAATGGGTATAAAATTTTTATATTTTTCAATTAAACGCTAAAAAAAATTAAAGGTCTTTTACAGGGTCTCATAAAATTGCATTTATAGTGATAATACAACATTTTTTTATCTACGAAATCTCGCCAGTTTTAACTAAAAAACATAGCAGATTTGGCGCAAAAATACTTTGTATTGGAAAGTGTTATATAATCTATGAGCTTGGCATGATTTATCTTCCTTGATTTTATAAGGCAACAGATAAATTTTGTAATTCTTTTTTTCTTTCTTTCTTTCTTTTCATTTTCATTTATTTATTTTTTGGATAAGACAATTTCTAAAGCTCTATATAGTGGAACTGTAAATCAGTTGTAGACAACTCATTGAAAGAATATATGTATAACTCGGCTGTTCGAGCCTTGTCAATGGGAGACCCCCCCTGAACCCTCCTAATTTTTTAGTTTCATGATTGCCATATTAAAACGGCATTAATGGACTATGTCATTTTATCTCTCATCTATCGTGTATTTCACCTGGTAACCCCATGTTGAAATTTTTAGGATTGTAACCTATTTATAGAAAAATACATGTGATGCACATTCTACAGCTTAGTAAATATTGTAACAATAGATTAAAGCTCTTGTGAACTAATAGTATTTAAATATATGTAAAATATACTTGTGATGTATATTCTACAGCTTACGAAATATTGTAACAATAGATTAAAGCAGTTGTGAACTAATAGTATTTAAATAAACGGATGAAATTTTTAAACAATCATTTTATCAAATAAATGCAACCTTACGGAGCTTATAGAAAACGGTGGTTTACGTAACACATACAACATTTTCAGCGGACATTTATTCTTACTTTTATGTCGCGTTTTCGTAACGCATTTTCGTGTCTTATTTTTATGTTACATTTTCAAAAGGGGGTGAGAGATAAAATGACATAGTCATTAATATATTTAATGTGGCTGTTGCATGCCTGCATTATTTAGTCAACTCATTACCTAGGCGAAACTGAATGAGTATTCTAAAGTCAGCAATAAGAACACACACAAGAGTATATCCAACAATACTGTGGAACAAAAACACAGTTCTCAGTAAAAGAATTTCAGGGAGCATCCAAAAGGGGGGAAATAAAAGAAAGACAGAAAGAAAGGCTGTATCATTATCTTTTTGTTGACTAAAAGCGAAACTCTGACAAACGGAGGAGGGGTATCCAGATCCTTGCACCACCCACCTATGGCCTTTAGAAAATGGATTCCTTACCAATAATGTTACATTTTTGTCTTTATTTGAAGAATGAATCCAGAAATAAACAAAATATAGAAAGAAAACTAAGTGCCGAAACAAAAAAACAGACTCAGGGTCTGATCAAGGTCGGATTAAAGGGAGGGGGTCGGAGGAGGTGACCGCCCCTCCCGAGAAAAATGAAATTAATGTAAACAATCCCAACTTACTTCCATAAAATTTATATATATATATATATATATATATATATATATATATATATATATATATATATACACATGAATCTTCCATCCAAGCCTCCACCCACAAAATTGTATTAATCCGTCAGTGGGCCGGATTATTCATTAGGCTGTAGTCTATCTGTCCCGATCATTTCAGGGACTTTTCAGTAACAAGTTGAAAGAATTTTTTAATGAAGTTGTATAATCAAACTTTTTCAAAATGACTCAATAGAACGGAAATATTTGTGGCTATTTCTGAAGATGTTCTCTGGAACGCGAGTTGACCTTCTGCATTTCCCCGAGAGCTGAGATCCATAGGATTAAGATTGTAGGAAAAACGCGCCGCATAATCAATAATCCCCCACGAAACAATAATTTTTATTTAAATATTGGACATAAAGTTATTTTGTTTTGCAGTAAATATGAGGATGGTATTTTAAACGGATGTTGGGCAGCCCCAAAGTTCTTTTATTTTACAGTAAAGGCATTTTACAGGCATCCACGGCATTTTACGGCATTTTACGCCAAAGCCACACATCTAAAAGGTATTTTACAGTGTGGCTTTGGCGAAATTCTAAGGTGTACTAGGGTGTAAACTATCTTAGAAGGCTTTTGGTAGTTGGCTTGCTTTGTTTTTACTTAATTATTTATTTTACATTTTACAATATTTAAACAAAGGCGAATTATTTTTTGAAACAATAATAATATATAGAATGTAAGTCATTTTTTTATAGTTGGGAAATCCACTATTACGATAAATTATCTTATTAATCTCTGAAATTAACCACGTTAAATATGAAAGAATTGATTTTTGGCCGGTCGAAACCACAGGTCAAGTGCGCGAATGCCAGTACGTTCGTTCAAATAAAATAATTAGAACCGAGAGGATCTTCGCACGGTCGGGGTATCCGAGAAGCCATAACCTCAGGCAAACTGAAAACAAAAAGAATTCTCGGATACTCTTGACCCACAAAGAAATTACTTGTCACATTTAAGATTATTATGTCTTGCAAAAACATTTGAACGTAATACGATAATGAATGTTTTATCCGAATTTTTTATTATTTATTATATAGATTATTCTATTCCTCTTATAAAGATTTTTTTTGAGCAAAATATTTTATATCATTTTAACGAAGATAAGTTGAAAAGCAATGTACATATGCTTGTAGAACACTAACGAAATGACCTTTAGAAGTGTTCCAAGCGGTATGTGGAAGTAACAGTCCCCCTGTACAAGCGTGTACAGTTTAAATGCCTTCCGTGTATGCAGTATATTTTGAATGGTGGAGGTATTATTGTGCTAGATCTATCTATCCCCAGTTCGATTTCTTATGAATTAACCCATTAAATAAATTAAGAGAAGTTAAAAATATGTAACCTATAATTAGTAAAGACCGTCCAGATAATGAAATAATTTTACAAGCTTGTATTTTTATAGGGGAAAAAATAGTGTTTAAGGGCGCAGTTTAAAGTACATATTGTTTTCGATGGTTTTAAAAATTTTACAGAAACAATTATTATTTTATGTGTGTAAACTTGTCTAGTTATATGTTTGCATATGGGAAAGGTGGGAAGTGTTAGAAATTCCAAATATATATCCATGAACATTAACATTCATTAAAAAAAAACCTCAGTTGTACGAATAAATAAACATCGCCAGTCTCACTATCTATTTGCCCTCCCCCCCCCCCACACACACACTTTATTTTGACGGGAATTTTTTCCGCACACTAATTTACTTGGAGAAATTGATTTGTCTAGTGTTAACTCAAATTTGTTCATTTTGAATTAAGAAAATTCGTAAAAGTTGTGTTTTATTTTATTTCGTACAAAACCTACAGATTAGCTCACCCAAGGTGGAGGAAGGGCTGGGATAAACCTCTCGCAAATATAACACGTGGGACCTTTTAGTTTTGTTTACATCTAATTAGCATTAGTAATACCATTAATTAGCACTAAACATAAATTGTAATATAATTAGCACTATTTATTTTCTCATTCAATTTAGCTCTATTACTTTAATGTGTGGGTGAACACGCACATATATATATATATATATATATATATATATATATATATATATATATATATATATATAGGTGCTTCACTGAGCAGGGGGCCCCTTGGTAACATTTGCTACGGGCCCCGCGCTGTCTTAATTCGGCACTGCATCGATCATACGAGTTGCTGAAACAATATTGGAAGTCCTGAATTGTGCATCTCTTTCAGTCTGTTGGTCACAGCACGTTGTCTGCACTTCTCTATGTCACTTAAATGCTTCCCTTTTAAAGCACATTTCATTTTACGAAATAGAAAAAAAGCTTCTGGTGCCAAATCAGGCGAATAGGTTGGATGTTCGAGCACTCAGACCTGTTTTGATGATAAAAACTGCTCACGGGTAGAGCGCAGTGAGCCTGGACATTGATAACAATTGTAATATAAAGTGACCAGCAGACTGAAGAAGCTTACACAATCAGGACTTACAGCGCTCTTTCAGTAACGTGAATGATCTATGTAAAGGTCCAGGGGGATTATTTCGAAACCATGCCACTGCAAAATTGAAATAAAGTGTCCAGAACTTAGAAAATATCATTTTGGAAAATTTAATTCTATAAAATCAAGTTCTGCTGCATAAAAAATTTCATAACAATCACGAAACTCATACTAACGATATCGTTTCTTCCTCTTCTTTTTTTTTCAGACTAAATAAATATTATCCAGCACATAAAAGCCAAAAAGAAAAAGAAAAAATTCAGAAGAAACAAATAATAAAAGAACAGACAAGAAAGAAAGGAAAGACAACAACATCAAGAAAGAAAATCTGTCAGTAAAAAAAACTCGTCATTTGTGGTATAAAAAATGGAACATAAAAAAATTACTCGAGTCATTTATTTATTTTTTATTTTTTTATTTTTTCAGTTTTGAAGTTGAAATGTGCTGAAGAAATAAATATCTATCCTATTCAAATATAAATGTATTTTACTGTCAACTGTTTCTAGGTATGTGTTGGGTTGTTTAAAAAGTTGTACGTACATTTTTTTCCTTTTCAAAATTAATAAAGCAAAAATCTTTCTACATTTCTTGACTTTGTTTTTTTTTTTACATTGTAATTTCTATTTCCCCTTGTGATATTACAGAATATCATAAATACCTTACATCGATCACCATCATTTAATCTAAATTTTCTTTTAGTTCAACAAAAAATAAATTTATGAGTTAAAGAGAAAGCACAATTCAAAATATATATTATTAAATTCTAAGGGGTATTTTTTAATCCTAAAGTATAATTGTGTGTGTGTAGGTATTAAATATATTCATTTAACATTTTTCAGCACAGTTAATTTAAATCTATCAGTTAATGCAGTCAGACATGTTTAAATCCTTACACAAAGTTATGAAAAAATACATAATAATAATGTAAAAGTTTTTTTTTTCGAAAGCGCAAGCATTAAAGTCTAAATACATAATTTTTTTATTATTATTATTTACTGCATTTTATTATCTACCATTAAAGTAAATATTGTTCATAACTGTTTGAAACAGCTTGTGTGAAAAGAAGGGCAAACACTGTTTTTTTCAATCAAAAGAAGAAAACACTTTTACCTCACAGGCTATTTTTATTTATATTTTTTAAATTTATTTCATGTTTAAACATGGGATCACAAATGTGATCCCATGCAATAAAACAGCATAAAGTAAAACTATAAAAAGGATATTATTTTTTGTTATTATCATCTTCATCCTACAAAACATGAAAAAATCATTTAAGAAAGTTTAAAAAAACAAACCATAAAAGTGAAATAAATAGACGATGAATTCAGATTAAATTGCTAACTATGTTTTTCAGTAAAATATTTCATACCGAAAAGTGTTACATTTAAATTCATAAGTTAGTTTAATTGGAGAAGTAAAAAAAAATGGAAAACATGGGCATTTATTATGTAAACATGCTTTCATTTCAAACTTGCATTTTTAAAAGGTGCCTTATTGAGTTTATTCTAATTTTAAGTTTATGATTCTCTTAGATTTTATTTTTCCATATTTTCCAGCGATCCATTTACTTGTTGAATGGAAAGTACGGTATTAACGGTTTTTATAATTTTTTGAAAGCTCATGAATTTGAACTGAATCTAACCCAAAGGGGAAAAAATGTGCTTTTCATCTTTTTTTTTTCCACTCCACAATATTTCTTTCGTTTTACTTCGTTATTTCTTATTCCTTTAAAGCGTGACGTGATTTTTCATCACCTGGTTGGAAAAGAATGCTTCTGCAAGTTTTCTCGGTGCTTGACTTTTCACAAAATTTGAGGGAAATAAATGTTTACCTTAATATTTTTACATGCATAACTTAAATTTAACTTAATAAGAACAAGAGGGGTCACCCCCCCACTAAAATTCAAGAAAATTCCGATATTACCGATTTGAAAATGGTATTTTCTACAATAGGAAACACATTTTCCACCACCTCCCCATATTACATGCCAATTTAAGCTAGTGGTAATTACTATAGCCATGATGTTCCCAAACTGTGTGCCGCAGTGTGTGCCGCAAACTGTGTGCCGCTTTTAGCACCCTGGGATGCCACGAACGTATACTAGGGCTGCCGTCAAGATAATCAAGGAAAGTCTAACTTTTGAGGCAGCATAGTAAAAAAAATCCCTCTGAACCGATATCCCACAAAAGAGTTGGCCAAGCCAATGACCAACAGGCGAAAACAAAAATATTTCAGTCAAGTTCGAGAAAGTTCAGTGAGTAGTCGCCTCTCTTTTACAGGAACTGCTTGAGAGAGGTGTGTGTGTCGGGGGGGGGGATTCTATATCCCTTTCCCAAGAGAATACTGTCTTGATAGTTAGCCCTATAAACATAAATGAAATAATGAAAAATACATACTAACTACTTCAGTCTGACCATCATATTCATATTTCTTTAAAGGTAACCATTTCCGAAAGTTCTTTGCGTGAGAAGAGTGCCGCGGCGAAAAAAGTTTGGGAATCCCTGCTATAGCCCGAATTTTGAAGGCATTTTATCTCTCTCTCTTACTCATTTTTTTAGCTATTTTATTCTTTCAGGGCACTTTTTTTATAGATTTTATAAAGTTTTTCTTTTAGATTTTGGGGGCAATATTTTGCCTTTTATGATTTTTTTTTTTTTTTTTTTTTTTTTTTTTTTAGTTGTCGGTTATTAAAAAGGTTGAGGGTCTTTAAAAAGAAGTGCAACATTTTTCATTTTTAAATTGAAGAACATTTGTCAGTAAGTGATTCAATTTTCTTGAAATATGCACGGATCACATCTGTAGATGTTGAAATAAGCTTCTCTAAATATAAAAATTTACTTTCAGAGAAGATAAGTTCTTTCACATTTAAAAAAATTAAAAAGCACTTAATAATGCAATGTAATTCTCACCTCTTATAATTTCATAAACGTGAAATTTTGAAGTGTATTAAAATTTATGGCTATACATAGTGAAAAATATTTGTAGCAATATATTTAACCTTTCTTCTTCAGTATTTTGGGATATTTATTTCAGTAAAACATCAATATATAGTCAGGTGCAAACATATTTTTTCTTTCTCTTTTTATTATTTTAGCACATTTGCTTTATTATTAATATGTTACAACTCAATTTCTATAAATAAATATGTTTCTATGCGATATAATGTACTTTTTGTGAGGAATTACTTGTTTACAATGAAATTTTTTTTTAATTGTAAAAGGATTTATTTGATTTAAGGGCATTTTTAGGGAATTTTTAGGTCATTTAAATCCAAACTTAGTAATTACAGTTTGCATTACTCTCGCCGATTGAATGGCTTATAAATACTATTACAACTACAGTTCAGTTAAGCCAAATATTTATCATTCAAGCTACAGGGTGACCATTATTTAGCAATAGGAAATAAAAATTACTTTTTTCAAAAACTACTGAGTTAAAAAATTAAATGCATATGTTAAAAGCAACTCTAGATTTCAGATTCAGTGTATAACACGTTCGGGAGATATATTTGCCATCAATTGCTTTGATCTGGCACAGAAGAATAGCAAAATTCTGCACCTCGTTAAAGGGGTGAGATTTCTCTACACCATAATCTCGAATCAAAATCATCTTTCAACAAAATTTGTGATTGTTTTAATACTTGGAGCTATTGCTTTCAGCTATTAAGCTGAAGACTTAGCTCAGTCTATTATTTCTTCCACACGGTCGTACATTTAAGTCTTAATAGGGCTGTTATTGCTCGAATAATAAGGGACGATTGATATATACACATATACACTCAGAAAAACCTTTTTTCGACATTTTCACTTGAGAAATAGGTATCAATTAGAGCGCTCGTGTTCAAATAATAATAATAATAATAATAATAATAATCATGCTGTAAATACTTCAAATTGAACAAATAACAAAAACCACTCAAAAGAAACTGGCGTTTAAAAGATGGAATAATTAAAACGTTGTAAAATAACACACACACACACACAAAATTATTATGTTCTGCGTTCAACCGTTCAGTTTTAATTGAATCCTTTCAATAGTTATTTGTTTTTAATTTATATTAAAAAAAAGTATTTTTATGTTTTTGTTGTTCTGTTTTCTATTGTTTTTGCATATTCTATTTTGTCCACTTTTCTTTTCTTTTTTATTTATTTTTCTCTATATTTTATTTTATTTTTGAACTATATTTTATTTTTATCTACCCTCTCGCCTGCCTTCGCTTATTCTCCCTGGTTTCTTGTTTTTCGCTTCTTCCATTTGGCAACTCGCTCTTCACTTTTATTTTCTATTTTCTGTCTGCAGCCTGAGTCTTGTATGGACTGTTACTGATGAAGGTGGTAAGATTTTCGTCCGAAACAAGTGTACAGATTGATATGTACCTTTTATGTGTGTTATTTTACAAAGTTTTAATTATTTCATACTAAGCAAGCATTCAAAATATTTTTTACTTTATACTATGTAAATAACAGAGCCAAAATTCCATCTCCCAATATTTCAGCCAAGATCATTGTATAATGAAAGGATATTGTTATATTCCATATAATCTAAAATATATATGTATTTGAGACATGAATTATTAAAACAAAAGTACATGATTCGTAAATTTTCAATGCAATGAACATTTTTCACGGCCATTTACTCTAAAAGATCTGCTTACATTTTCAGACGATTTATATCTCATAAAATATTCTTTCAACACAATTGTAAACTGTAGGTATACAATAAAGTAATTAAAAAACTTTGTAAAAAAACACACATAAGAAGTAAAAGGAAAAAGGATACGCGTTTCGTTCAAAAATTGTTTTGAACTTCTTCAGTCCAAGCCCTTCGACGTAAAGAACACAGGGAACTGAAAAGTTTCAGTTCCCTGTGTTCTTTACGTCGAAGGGCTTGGACTGAAGAAGTTCAAAACAATTTTTGAACGAAACGCGTATCCTTTTTCCTTTTACTTCTTATGTGTGTTTTTTACAAAGTTTTTTAATTACTTTATCGTTTAACACCAGTATTTTGAGTGTTTTTTCAGTTGTAGGTATACAATTTACTATTCGTAAAAGCACGTGTGAATTGCTTAATGTCCTTTAAATACTAACTCAAAGAATTTCACTTCAGTGGAATACGAGAACACAAAATATCATTTATTCTAAAAATGGCACTAATGCCATTTGTGTCCAATCTCGAATATGATTCTTACATTTGCATAATGTTGAATAGCCTCTGTAAAGAATCAGAGAAGAAACATTAACACACAGAATGTAAAAAATTAGCAGAAGAGGTTTTCAAATTGCTAGCAGTTTTGTACAGATTGATAAGTGCCTTTAGTAGACTTATTGGGTAATCCAAGAGCAGCTTTCTCTCAACCACAGCTTGAAAATACCCATAATTTTACTTATAGGAATTAAAACATTATTAGGTTCGCCTAGTGGTAAATAAACTTGAAAATAATATGAAAATGACTTTTTTGACCAAAAAAGTCGCCCAAGTGGCCTAATCTTTAAATTAGTAGCAAAATCTTTTTTGACGCCAGTGGACATCCTGAAAACCTCCCTTTCAAATGCCATAGGATCAAAAAGCTAAAATTCTAACTTTGCATACAAGTCATGATTTGAGAGTGATTATTATTTTTTTTTACCAATAGGCGGGGACTGGCCACAATCCTTTGCCACTACTAAGGCCCAAAACGCAGGCCATTTTATTATGTGGGCACCCGATAAGCGGCCAGAAATATCCCCTATGAAGGGACGGACAATTTAACACCCAAGCCGGGAATTGAACCAGGACCCAAGACGTGACAGAATGGTTCCTAAGCCACTGCACTACCTGGGCAGCTTTGAAAGCAATTATAAGTACAGTTCTTTTGACTGTTAAACAGTAATGTAAAAGTGGTTTCAAATAAAAATGTATCACCAATTTTGAACTAAATATAAGTTTGATGTAATAAGTCGCTAATAAGTAAGCAATAAAGCTGTAGTTCTTAAAAAAAATTAAGTAAAGCAAGATAAGAGTAATACAAAAACACCAGGTACAGCTGCGGAAAAAAAGTCCACTTGCTCTTTATTTGGCCGTCGTTCGTCGTACAGAAAAGTTATATATACCATTCGTTTGTAAATAAAAATTTGAAAATTAATTTAGCTTTCTCTCTATTCTAAAAAAAGGTAAAGGCCGCTGTCAAAAGCTTGTCAGCGTATCTCCTCCTAAACCGTGGGGATTTGAGTTTCGACTAAGGTGCCCACAGATTCGAAAAATTCCGACGAACCTGCTAAACTGATTTAAATTTCGAAAATCGAATTATTTTAGAATATATTAATAAAAAACTGAAAAAATAAACCGAATGGTTGCCAGATTTGGCATAAAATCATTCATTCCTTTGCAACAAAGCGTTTCCAAGTATCTAGAATCGCGTAAAATTTACAAACATGAGTTAGAATTACGCCCATTTTACGCCAAAATAAAAACTATATGAAATAAGTAACTCAAAATGTGAAATTGTGAAATGTGAAACACAAGGTTGACAATTTTCAAATAGTAAGTTCGCTTAGACAACAGGAGTTGAGAATTAGCGATTATTCGTTTTTCCAAAACAGAATAACTAATATCTTGAAAATGAAAAATAATTAAAATGCAGATTATTTTAAAGCCGGTTCTCGTCCAGCTGGATTATTTGCTACCAGTAGAAATATTTGGCGGCGTTAACTATGCCATTATATCAGTTACAGTACACTTTGGATATTTGCTAGCGCGACGAGATGGTATAATTCGTGGTTCTAAGTACGCCAATCTGCAAACGATTATGTAAATGAAAATATGGATAACGGTTTTCCGGTAACCTTACATGAACAGTAATTATAGGTTGTGAGCATGTGTAAATCGCCAAATAATGAAAAGTCGCCATTGGTGGCAAGCTATCCTATCTGTTCCGTAGCTTTTATTAACTTTACATGTACGCAAGTCGCCAAATAATGAAAAATCGCAATGGGTGGCAAATTCGAAGGGTGTCCAATAGGTTTTACATTATTAAAAATACAGCTGAAACAGATGTTCTGATTTTATTATGCTTTAGCTCCTAATTAATATAACTTTTGAATGGCAACATTGAAAATCATTGTGTTTCTGAAGAGTGCAAATAATTTTTCCAGCGATTATAAGCGGAGTCCGCACTCCAGGTGTAGTATAGCTCAGGACCCGTACAACACGGATTCCCATAACAAAATATCTTCCGTGTTATGAGGGGGAGGGGGTCTACTGTAGTGTGAAGTTTAAATTTTTATGTACCAATGAACATGCAAGAACCAAGCAATGCGTAGCTCAGTAACATTCTATCTGATCCAATCTTCGGGTTTTGTCTGTTGAAATTATGTCTTTTTTACGAATAAGCCTGATTAGGGGCCGAATGCCTCATACGAAAAGCGAGCGTAGCGAGTCTGGGGGCCTTGGCCCCCAGTATTGTAAAAAAAAAAAAAAAAACTGATTAAACATTTAATACAAAATTACATCCAATATTTTTTATAAATAAAATTTCATGCCTGTTATACTCTTTTCAAATTTAGGAATTTTCATATTTTTATAACAGACAAATACTAAGAAAAAAAATTTTAACCCCTTAAAAAGATTTTTATTATTTTTTTCAATCTTTTACACTTAAAAATATTTTTCTCCCGTCTCTTCTTACAAAAAAAAAAAAAAAAAAAAGTTGATTAACAGTGCTCTGCCCAAATTGCCCGTCATCTGTGGAATAAATAGAGAAAAGAAAATAAATAGGAAAGATCAGAATTTACTTATTTATTTTCAACATAAAAATAATTAAATAAAAAAATAAGCATTAAATCAGAAAAAAAAGAGGGATTGGACAAAGTAAAATCAAACAAGCAAACCAAGATAAATCCGATAGATGGCGCCTGCAGTCTCTACAGAAAAAAAAAATATATAGTCATTCTACAGAGTCTTTGAAACCATTGTACAAAGATTTCTTTTCACTTTTGGTTACTTTTATAGCTTGCTGGGTGGTTCCCACAGCAGTTTCCGTCTCTCAAAGCACAAAATATTTCAAGTATTTGCAAATTTTCGTGAGTTTTCAAATATATAAAAATTACCCTCGAATCCGCCATGTTTAGAAACCCGAGTCAACCCTCCGATATTGCGGGGTTAGAATTTGCACCTGGAGTCAGGGTCAAATGTTGGGTTAATCCTATGATATGGCGTCGTGAATATAATTTTTCTGAAATCAAATCTATTCTTCGTGACTGGTAACAGTCAAAATGTCAGAGTTTGGTGTTCCCAGAGCGGGAACACTGCGCGCTAAAGGGATAAACAGTGTTAACACTATTACAATTACACTGTATTACAATGTTTAATTAGCACTGAGTATCTTTTAATTCGTATATGCCCTGCAAAAATTTAAAATAATTACATTGGGTACTTATTAAATTAAATCTGCACTCTAAGGTATTAATCGCTTTGTTTACTGTAAAAAAATAAAACTATCGGGAATTTTAATTTAGGATCTTTCACCAGATCATCTGATGTTTCGCAATCAAAATTAATAAGCTATGTGGCTGAGTAAACTCAGTGTTAGCCAGAATACTATCTCGTCTGTCAGTTCTCTTGCATAACAGAATATTTCATTTAAAATTACATCCATTTGAAGATCCTTTCAAAAAATCTTTACAGTTTCTTAAGAGTTCTAGAGCAGGTGGTAAATCGTTGTCTTTTGACTGCAATAGCTTTCTTAATAGATTCACGCAACTGAAGATTTTGTACCAAATAATAATAGAGCATAGGAACATGAACTGTTTGAGAGAGTTAAATAATCCTGAAACCAAATCACTGGAACAAAAACTTAAAATTCTTTCATCAATTTTAGCCTCATTGGAATTAGATTTGTCAATACCTTTATACCTTACTAAGAATGCGATTTTTTTGGCACCAGGAATGCGATCTAGAAATATGGGAGAGTATTTGGCTTGTTGAATTTCATTAACAAAGTGTAATTTGAATCTCAACTGGAAACGTTGTGGTTGTGAAAAATCTATGCAAAATGTGTAAATATTTATTTGCACATCACATATAAACAACTGAAGCGAATGAAATGAAATTTATTGCTACACCAAAAGTGACAACTTAATTTAAACTGCAGGTGCTAAAATATTTCTAATTCGTTTAAAAGTTTTGAGATTTGAAACTGTTGTTTGAAAACTGTGCGTAAATGTATGTTCGCCCTTTGTTAAAAAATGACTCAATGGAATAGAATGAAATTTAGAATTATATTGAATGGTAAGTTAATTGAAACAATAGATACCAAAATTGTTTTAAATAATTCATAGACTTTGAGATTTTGTAAAAATTGCTTTAAAAGTTTGTTCTGGCATCCATCAAAAACAGATTAAGAGAACAGAATGAAATTAGGTCATACGGGTAACAAAGCATGATAGACATTTTAAAAAGATTTGTATAAATTGAAAGGATTTGTAAAAGTTGCATTGTATTTTTTCTTTTCTTTTTTAGGGGGCAGGGAGAGAGGGGGAGGGCGTCTGGAGATAATACAATAGGTGGCTGTTCGACTTAAACAAATTACGTCGATTTCTTCTTTAAAATTATTATTATTTTTTTTTAATTTTGAGAAAATTGTGCAAAAATTTTACAGGCATAATATTAAAATTTCTAAAGTTAATAGAACAAAATTCAGTTACTGTCGAGGAGATATAGTTAAATAACATTGTTTGAATTCTTCCTAATTAAATATATATATATTATTGAGAAAATTTTGTTTGACCACTTTGTAAAAACAACTAAAAGACAAAACGGAATGAAATGAAATGTTGTTAAATATTAGGCGGTTAGTAAATTAAAATTACAGGATTTGAATTTTCTACAAGTTTGAATTAAAGTACGATGTAAACTTTGATTTAAAGTTTTCCACGCATCAAGTAAAATCCTCAAAATATAATTCAATCAGACGTTGCAGTGTTAAATATAGGCTACTTGCTATTACAAAACATTTTCCAGATATTCTCTTTTCGGTTTAATATTCATTGAAGCTCATTCGCTAAAAGAAAACGTTAATTTTGAATGTAAAGCATTTTCTCTATTGACAGTTTGTCTCAGTAGTTTGTTACTCTCTAACCTATAATCTTTGGACAATACGCAAGAGTTATAACTTTGCTTTCTATATTTCTGCCAGTATGCTAATTCCATTTTTTTGTACTCCTACAATGCAAACAATATTTCGCTCGGTTAGTAAAATCCCATCAATGACGGATGGGTACCTCAGCTAGTAAAGTTATATAGAATGATATTCTTCGGAATATTTTTTAACAATTCTTTTGCTAATACAAAATGTATTTTTCAAATTCGAGCCAAAATGCCGCCCCTAAAATTTGCCGCCCCGGACAGGGGTCTGGTTTGTCCGGCCCTAGGGCCGCCCCTGCACTAACCCTTGATGTGGCTCGCGTTGCTGGGTTAATTCCAAGGTTTAAAGTTTGGAGAATACGGCCCTGAGACAGTGGCGGCTGCTCCATTTGAGCACATGAGCACGTGAACCCCCAGAGGAAAAACTAAAGAATAAACACATTAAAAATTAAATTTTAAAAAATATATTAAGCACACTTCTAGATTTTTGTGAATTTAAAACATGAGTTTTACTCCCCACCCCCCACCCCCCCCCCACTATCATTAAACGCACTTATTATAACTAACGCACTGTATCGTAGGTTACAACAGATAGTCTTTGACGGTCGCTCGCATGTGCGATCGACCGACTGGCCCTCTCAACCGGTCTCTGAGGACAGATGCCGATAGATTGCAGGAGAAGCGAGGCGCTTCCGTTGGCACTCCGTTCGCACAGTTTTATTGTGCTCACAGCAGATTTTTTTGCGGTTATTTCCTCCGGATTCTCTCTTGGTTTGTTGTGTTCGGTTAGTTAATCCATTTTTTTTTTCATTTTCTTATTAATTTCTTTATTTTTATCATTTTTCACTACAGTATTTTTTACGAACTAGTGTCAATAATTAAGATGGGTGTCAAACAAGGCCGTACCCAGGGGGCAGGGACGTACCCAGAAAAAAATTTCGGGGAGGGTCCAAAAATTTCGGAGGGGGTCCAAACGCTGAAAAAGGGAGAATTTTCCACAGAAAGACTTCATCATTATTATTTTGCTAACAAAAATCGAAATTTCGGGAGGGGTCCGGACACCCTGGACCACCCTCCTGAGTACGTCCTTGCCAGGGGGTGATCCTATGGGTCCGGACCCCCCCCCCGAAATTATCAGATTATATATGTATTTATATATAATATGATGATATTCAATAACCTCTTCACACCTGACAAAAATCACACCTCTCAAATTAAAAAGCAAGATCATAATTATTTGGAAAAACCTATTACATTTGAAAACGACAAGTAGAAGGCGTATTATCAAATATCTTTTTTAATAAAAGGCTAATTCCCAATCTCAGTTTCAGTAGTAAAAAAATATTATCACTCATAAAGGAAGACTGACAAGATACTTTTAAAGTAAATGATGTCCAACAAGTTCTTTTCAGTAGTTTGAATTTCGGAAAAAAAATACTAACAAATTCAACTTCGACAATTTCACTGGCATTCAAATATTCTTTTGTGAAACAGCAAACAAAAATAAAATCTGTGCGTCAGTGTGTAGGATTTACACATTCACATGCGTGAAAATTATGTTTTCAAATTAAAGCATCGACGCATATGTACGTCAGTTTAGAGCTACAAAAAGTCTTAATCGTATTAACAGTGGAAAGAAAAAGGTCCACATATGTGGACCTCTGAATGAAGAGGTAAGTCAGACCCCCCCCCCGCTCCTGAAATGTCGGACACCCTCCGAAATTATTTTCTGGGTACGGCCCTGGAGTCAAATAAGTGTTTCGGTGCAGCAGCAATGACATTTTTCAATATTATCCTTTGAAAAAAAAATTGAAATAAAAAATCAAGACAATATTTTTGCTAAAACTTATTTTGGCGACGAAATGTTAGACCAAGGACGACGAGTTTTCTTTCAGTTGCGGGCATTGTTTTTCTTTAACTGCTGGAAATGCAAATTTATTTTAACTTGTAAGGCGCGTCGTATCTGCATATTTAATTTTCGAAATTTATTTTGTGAACCTCCATTTAAATAACCCACGAGCAGTGGCGGATTTTGCTCTTGAAAGGCCCGAGGCGCAACTCAATTTTGAGGCCCCCCTCCTCAAAAAAAAAATCACTAACTCTAACTCCTTTACATTATTATTAATTATTTTAAAATTTTTTAATTTCTTTTATATCTAGTTTATGTCTACAAACCAGGTCCTGACTTTCACTATAACACTTTTGTGCCCAGGGCACTTTTCAGATTTTGTGTCCTTTAGCTGTCTCAATTTTTGTGCTCCTGTATATCGTGTTAAACTCAATTTTTTGGCTAATTTCTCCATGTGTGCCCAAGGCACGTGCACAAAGTGTCCGTCCGATATTCAGGGCCTGCTACAAAAGGAGTATTAAAAATTTTAAATAATTTTTATGTTTATAGATTTGTTCATCTTAAAAAAACATTTTTTATCTCATAATTTTTGTACTACGTTTCACTTTTCATGATTAACACTAAATAAACATCAGCATACCTCTGAGTATAAACCAGCAACTGCAGTTTTATATTGATTATTTTTCACTGTTACTTAATTACGTCGAATTACTTTTTGTGGACCACTGGCATATGTCTTGTTTCAGTCATGAAAATTTTGACTACTTAACAGGTACTTTTGAAGGTCAGAACAAGGGAAACTTGATCAGAAACATGACTTCACAAAGTTCAGAAGAATTCTTTACTTGGATAAAATGAACCAAAAATTTAACATTCCTTCTAGAACATATATTTATAAATATTTAAATATATTAATAAATTTCCCGTTTAGAACTGCAAAACTAAGCAGTTTAATAGTAAAAGTAAACTTCGTGTTTAGTCTAATTTTTGTGTTTATTCAAAAACTGTCAATAAGATTAGGACTATTAATTGAGTATATAATTAGGTATGAATAATATACACACACACATTATTCTATATTTTAAATAGAATGAAAAAACTACAAGAGAAATTTTAAAAAATCCCAATGCTTTAAGTAGTTAAAGTACAAAAAATATTATTGACTTAAAAATAAATTCCACTTTATAATGGGTAAATGGGTATGCTCTAAGCTTCGGTCCTAGGTTTATTATTAATATTTAGCATTTTCATCTGCGACTATAAAATACATGCGTATTTATAATATAGTTATCATAAATATTTTTTAGTTGAAAACAAAAAATTAAATTAATCATCATTTGTTTTTCACGAGCCGCCACTGCCCTGAGATAAGTACAGGCTGTCCGAAAAGCTCCGTTTTTTGCGTACGAGTAAATTTTCGCTTCTTCGCCGATTTGTCGCTATTACCTAAATGTATCACTGTTGCCTACTCTGCCGGAGAAAATGTGCCTAAAATCAAAGTTAAAAGTATCCACAAATGGCTAATAATATTTTCAAGCTGAGAAAAAAAAATATAATTGTTTTGGCGTTTACGTGCTCGTGCTGCTGAAATATGCTTATCTGCTAATGCTCTTTGAGACATTTGGACATTCATTTTCGATTTGCAAAATACTTCGGTATTGCCAGTTTACCAAGATCTTTTTCTCCGGCAGAGTTGGCTACAGTGATACAGTTAGGTAACAGCAACAAATCAGCGAAGAAGCGAAACTGTTCTTGTACGCAAAATCCCATAGGAGAAACTGGTTTTCGGACAGCCTGTACTTATCCCAGTGAGCCATGTCTCAACAATATCAAATAACGAAAAGCAAAAATTTTTGGTGTGTTAAGATAGATGCTAAAAATTATAAGTTACTTCAGTATGATCGACCCACGTTTGCAATTGCAAGGAACGATCTGAAAACCCCCCTACTTCCAGTCGATGAAATAAATGTAAAGGAAGAATAAAAGAAAAAGAAAAAGGGGGTGAGCGATAAAATGACATAGTCAATTAATATCGTTTTAATATGGCAATAATGAAACTAAAAAATTAGGGGGATTCAGGGGGGGGGTCTCCCCCTGACGAGGCTCGAAGACCGAATTTATTTATTTTAAAATCAATATTAACATATAAAATACATTTACACATCACATTTCGTAAATCAAGAAAAATAAACAGAAAAATATTTGACTGCTCTTCGAAAATACGATCACCCACATAAAAAATGATTTCCTCCTGAGCGGAAAATTTCACCAATAGTTACCGATTGGCGAAATTTCTCCGTATAGTCGTTTAGATTACCATGCGAGGGCCCAACATCAGGGCCCCAAAGACAGAGCCAAATAAGCCGTTTGGAAGCCAAGTTAATGGCGCGTCAACATGGCTGTTGTGCTCGGGTCAAATACGTCAACCCGGTAAACGGAAAAAGGACGCTAAGTTCAGGCCAACAAGCCTATGGCCCATTTAGATAGGGGAAAATCGTAACTATCGCTTTTTTAAGTGCTTTTTTTTTTAATGGACAAGGCCCCTAGACTCGCTACGCTCGCTTTTCGTATGAGGCATTCGGCCCCTAATAAGGCTTATTCGCAAACAAGACAGAATTTCAACTGACAATCCCAAAGATTGGATCAGATAGAATGTTACTGAGCTACACATTGCTTGGTTCTTGCATGTTCATTGGTATATAAAAATTTTAACTTCACACTACAATAGATCCCCCACATAACACGGTAGATATTTTGTTATAGGAATCCGTGTTGTACGGGTCCTGAGCTATACTCCACCTGGAGTGCGGACTCCGCGTATAATCGCTGGAAAAATTATTTGCACTCCAGAGAAATACAATGATATTTAATGTTGTCATTCAAAAGATATATTAATTAGGAGCTAAAGCGTAATAAAAGTAGACCATCTGTTTCAGCTGAGTTTTTAATTATGTAAAACCAATTGGGCAACCTTGCGTATTTGCCACCCATGGCGATTTTTCATTATTTGGCAACTTGCGTATATGTATAGTTAATAATTAGCTGTAAGATTACAGTTCTTCATATGTTTTCTTTGATAAAAACTACGAAACAGCTACGTTAGCTTGCCACCAATGGCGAATTTTCATTATTCGGCGATTTACACATGCTCACAACCTATAATTACTGCTCATGTAAGGTTCCCGGAAAACCGTTATCCATATTCATTCATTAATATTTCCATATACATAATCCTTTGCAGATTGGCATATTTAGCACCACGAATTATATCATCTCGCCGCGCTGGCAAACATCCAAAGTGTAGTATAACTGCTATAATGGCATAGTGAATGCCACCAAATATGTCTACTGGTGGCAAATACTCCAGTTGGACAAAACCGGATTTAAAATAATCTGCATTTTAATTATTTTTCATTTTGAAGATACTGGGTTCTAACATTCTGGAACTCGTTGTTCAGATTCACCCTGCTTGGAAAGATACTATTTTGCCAGATCATTCCTAATGCCAAGATGGCGCTTTTAAAATCAGTTACAATTAGTTATTCTGTTTTGGAAAAATGAATAATCGCTGATACTAAACTCCTGTTGTCTAAGCGAACTTACTATTTGAAATTGTCAACTTTGTGTAACACACTGAGTTATTTATTCCATGTACTTTTTAATTTGGCGTAAAATGGGTGTCATTCTACTTCATGTTTGTCCATTTCACGCGATTCTACATGGAATTGCTTTGTTGCAAAGGAATGAATGATTTTATGCCAAATCTGGCAACCATTATGTTTATTTTTTCAGTTTTTCATTAATATCTTCTAAAATAATTATTTTCGAAATTTATGTCACCTTATCAGGTTCCTAGGAATATTTCGAATCTGTGGATACCTTAGTCCAGGGATGGGCAAACTACGGCCCGCGGGCCAAATCCGGCCCGACGGAAGGTTTTATCCGGCCCGCGGATAGAATTTTAATTTGCCGGTCCGACAGAAATTAAAGAAAATATATATTTATTTATTATATATCCATATTAAGAATTATGAAGATGGCTTGAAAAAATTGCATTTTGAGTTCGAACGCAGATTTCAACATTTCAGTGCCATTCAAACAAAATATGGATATTTTTACCATGCCTTTCAACGTAAATTGTGAAGCAGTGAGGTCCGATTTGCAGCTTGAATTAATTGAGTTGCAATCTAACAATCATCTCAAACAGTTGTTTCTAAATATGTCAAAGTTACAGTTTTACAAATCATTGTCGAAAGTTAGTTTCCCAAACTTAATATCTCACGCCCAGAAAATCAGTGCTATGTTTGCTTCCTTTTATATATGTGAACAAGTGTTTTCAACTACGAACCTTAGAATTCTTTCAGAAGTAGACAGACAGATGAGCATTTAGCCTCGTTCCTTAGAAGCAGTGCATCGCACTTCGAACCTCAATATAAGGAACTTTTAAAAATGAAATCGCAATTTCATTCATCTCATTAACATATTTAAATTGTAATTCTTGTATATTGTTTTTAAAATTTTAGAAAAATTTATCTTGGCCCGTCGAACTTTTTTTTTTTCGATTTTTCACCCGCGACCGAAAAAGTTTGCCCATCCCTGCCTTAGTCGAAACTCAAATCCCCACGGTTTAGGAGGAGATAGCCCTGCAAGCTTTGACAACGGCCGTTACTTTTTTTTAGAATAGAGAGATAGTATTAAATAGAGTAAAATATGTGTATTTTTTCAATAAACGTAAAAAATTAGAAGAACGGTGTTACATAATAGAAAGAAGCTTTGATTTAGAGGGTTGTTAGCCGGTGGGGCCAGGCCCCTAATGACGAGCCGCCACTGTCTAGAAACAATAAAGTTCGTGTTCCATCCTGACAAGTTGACTCTTTACAAGAGCTTTCTACACCTACTGGACTTTAGAACGCTGAATCCAGAAACTAGCAGAGTTTTCTGCAACATTTGGTGCCAGAATCGGGATTCTAAAGACAGACTTTAATTCTCCAGTTCATAGTGTGGACAACAAAAATGAAGAACTTTAGAAAATTGATAGACGAGATGAAAACTGATATAATGGAGGAGATGAAATCCGGACTGAAGGAGAAAATTGTGAAAACCCAGAAAAATTTAGAGTTGGAAATTAAGCAAAACCAACGACACTGGAAAGAAATGAAGGAAGAGGTGGAAGTGAGAATAACTAGTTTAGAAGGAAACCAAAAGGAAAGCGTGAAAGAATTGCGTGAAGACTTTGACAATAAAATCGTGAAAACCTGGACTCTTTTGTCAAGTTGGGAAAGTTCCGAAAAGCATTGGGCTATCTTCATGCCGCCCAGCTCTGAAACTAACGACCTATGACAGAAAGACTCCCTGGAAAGCGTACAAGATACAGTTTTTAATTATCGCCAAAACGAATGGCTGGGACGACTCCGAGAAAGTGAACCAACTAGCCAATTATCTTAGCGGAAACGGGATTAACATACTACAAGCCATCGGATCGACGAAGATAGGAGATTTTGAAGTACTTGCAAGTGCCTTGGAGATGAAATTCGGAGAGAAGTGCCAGAAAAAGTATAGTAGAACACAACTAAAGTCAAGGAAGCAGAGATCTGGTGAGACCCTTCAAGAGCTGGCTTCGAACATAGATAGGCTGTGTCATCTAGCATTACAACAGTTATCCAGATAACGTTCAAGAAGAAGTTGCAGTGAAACATTTTATTGAAGACGTCCGGGACTCTGAAATTCAGAAACCATAGATCTTGGCGGATAATAAAGATCTCAGGTCCACCCTTTATTCGCCATGAAGCTAGAGGGAGCTCAGCAGGCCGTAAGGAAAGATCGTCATGCTGTTTGAGCAGCGACAGTCCAAGAGCGAGCTGATACGGACACAGAGAGTTTAGAGAACAGAATAATGAAGAAAGTTGAAGATCTGGTTTACAAGTACAGTCGGAGCAAAGAAAAGTGAAATGTTTGAGGTGCAGTAGCGAAGGTCATTTACGAAAATACTGTGACGTACAAAAGAACTGTCGTGGTGAAGATACCAGACACCAGTACACCAAAGAAGCCCGTGAACGAAGATAAAACAGAGGCTGCGGGATATTCAAAAGCCTCATTTGAAAATCTTGCAGATTTCCTCAGTGTATGGTGGCAGTAATGGGCTCTTCGTACTGGGATACGTAAATGGTTCGCCGTGCCACATGGTCATTGATACTGGAGCTAATGTAACTATCATAAGGACAGATCTGGCTAAGAAATTAAATTTGAAGATCATCTGCACTCCGCCCTCGCAGACCCTCTAGACTGCGACTGGTGGCAAGATCGAAGTGGGCGGAAAAGCAATAGTAGAAATAACTTTTGGAAATGCCGATATGACCATGTGGTATATGTTGCCAATATTACGGACTCTTTCATTCTTGGACTGGACTTTTTAAAATCACATAAATTTAACTTGGACTTTTAAGAATAAAGAGCTTCGTCGAGACTCAAGAAATAGCTGTGTTCGACATTAAAAATTGAAGCCATTTTATCTCTTCAACAAATAATAGCCCAGACTGATATCACTCTACCTCCAAGAACTGATTCTATAATTTCTGTAACGGTAAAGGAAAGTAATAAATTCCGGTTTGGATTAATCGAACACCCAAGCAATAGTGATCCTGTCAGAGGACTACTTGTAGGTGCAACACTTGAGGGCTTCTCGAAAACTAACGTTCCTGTTAGAGTAGCTAACGTGACTGACAAGTTGAGCAAATTTTACGGTAACAAGATTTTAAATATTATTTTCGAAAATGCATATATTCGTATTTTAAAATGTTTCATCTTCTAATTTAATGTTTAGTGAAATGCTTTATTCCCTTTTTACTTTCCGAACATGTATTATGTAAGGAAAGTATTGTAATCATGAAAAAATTCGACTTCGAGATTTTGGTGTATTTACACGTTTTGAGGTAAGACTTTTTTTTTTTTTTTTTTTTTTTTTAGGAAAATCAAAAAACGTGACTGATGTTACACAATAGAATCTTTTGTGTAACATCAGTCACGTGTTTTTGATTTCCCTTAATTAAATATATATATATATATATATATATATATATATATTTCAAGCCACTGGTGAATTTCAAAGGTTACAAATGTAGTCAAATTGTAACGTCAGTCACCATGGAATGACCACTTTGAGCTTCAATTTGGTATATATGTTTGAATTATTCATCGACTAAAATTTATTTAAATGCTTGGGAATGATCTTAATCGTAAGTGTTCGGAAAGTCGAGTGGAATCACTCCAGTTTTTTTAAAAAGTTATTTAACACAAGTTCATTTAAAGAAGTTCCCCAGTTTGGTGATACGCCAATGACTAAAATGTGCTTTAGCAATGTGCATGGCGACTTTTTTTAGACGGCGATAAGTGAGCGAAGTGTTGTAAATTCCATGTATAAAAGCTATAGAAAAACCTTCGAGGAGAGAATAATATTTACTATTCGTTCCGGGCAGGTCGGAATCCAAGAGACACTACACAGAAACGCGCCAATTCGACAATTTCTTCATAACCTCCTGCCAGGCAGTATGCTAAAACAAATTTTCTCCAAAAATATTATTGAAGAAATACCTCAGCAATTAAGAGGGAGTGAAAATAAAATTGCTACAGAACTACTCGCTACTCCTGGGGTTCGTCGTTCTAAAGTCCAGTTCGTGTAAGAAAAAAAAAAGTTCTAGTAAAAAGTCACTTGTCAGGATGGAACACAAACTTTATTGCTTCTAGAACTTCGTAGAACAATCAGCTGTACACAATTCACAAGCACAATCTAACAGTAACGTGCTTTTAACAATCCGCTAAGAACGGAAGCTTTCACAAATGCTGTAATTCTCACATAAAATAAGTCACTTTCACAGGCAAAAAGTCAGTGAAAATATTCAAGGGATATCGAACACAATCCCTTAAGACACAGCAATGAAGAATTTGCACACAGCACTTAAATTCAAAGCTTCAAAAAGCAAGCCAAAACACAGCTTCTGTAGCACTATCAAGTCACAAAGCAAGCGTACTCGCTCAGAGAGCTTTCACAATACGCGCGCTCTCTCACACTGGGCGTTCAACTCGCACTGAACTGGAGCTTTAAAGGCACTTCTATTTATAGCCGACGCAGGAGGTACAAGAAGCATCCAGAAAAGCCTATTTCACGAAGATTCTAGATAAAGCGGGAATTTTGATTACGTCATAGAAGAGAAATGTTAGGTTATTATGCGTTTTTAATGCAGGAAAAACAACTTCCAGGCCCCATTGGGAAAATCGCGCCAAATGATCAAAAAGTCGCCACGCTTGGCGACTTTTGGCGAAATATCGCCAAATTTGGCGCCAAAAATAAGTCCCCAAATGTGAAGACATCGAAGCCCTAGGACTAATATTTCTCTCGATTTCTAGAAGCCCCATAGAAAAACATACAGAAAAGCGAAACCTCCGTATCTCCGGTTCTAGTTGGCCGATTTTGATGCAACAAAAAGCAAAATTTATCTATTTGAAGCGTAGAATACGAATTTTTAACTATTTTAAGCCTCAGAGCAGCGGGTTGCCCCGAAAATTCATAACATTCCCCCCTTCCCAAGGACTGCACGTCCCGGGCAGTACAATCCCCAGTTAGGAGGTCACACAAATATCTACAGTGTCTAACGTTTAACCAAATCTTAACAACATAATTTAAGCAAATAAGCAATAAACACAATAAGCAAATACACACTAATAAATAAATAATCAACATAATAAATAATTACACACTAATAAATCATAAAAATAAACAAATACGCATTAATGAAAACTAATATATAACAAATATGTACACTAAACATGGCGTAAGTAGTGAGTGAAAGAGAATTGAAGAAAGAGGAAGAGAAGAGAAAGGCAGGAAAGAAATGAGAGTTGAAAAAAGGAGGAATTACGCCATAGTCACCATGGTCTGATATTCAGATAACTAATTACAACCTCGGTAAACGGCTAGCCGATTGTAATGAACGACTCTTGGCTTCGAGTTAGGTGACTTGCGAATCCGTACGATGACGTCATTCAGCAGGTTTAGGACTGTGTAAGGAGCGTCCCACGGCGATTGCAGCTTGGGAGACAGGCCTTTCCGTCGAGTAGGATTCCATAGCCAAACTTTGTCACCTACATTGAAGTCGTGTCCCGTAGCCTTCGTGTCGTAGCGAGTCTTCATCCTCTCCGTGTTCAGGTTGATCCGCTCCCGAGCAAAATGATACACATCTTCAAACCGTGCCCGAAGATTTTCCATGTACTCTTCTGGCGATGAAGGCGCACCTGGAAGGCGGCCGAACACTAGATCGGCGGGAAGACGAAGATCTCTGCCGAATAGCATCTGGGAAGGTGTGAAGCCGGTAGTCTCATGGACGGCACTCCTATAGGCCAGCAGGAAGAGGGGGAGTTTCTTGTCCCAGTCCTCTTGATTCCTAGATACCAGGAGCGAGAGGTTGTTCAAAATTGTGCCATTGAACCTCTCCGCCATGCTGTCGGATTGTGGGTGTAAAGGCGTAGTCTGGGTTTTGTCGATTCCGAGAAGTTGACACAGTCCTTTAAAAACTGCAGAGGTAAAGTTCGTTCCTTGGTCGGAATGAAGCTGCAGAGGGGTTCCATACCTGGAAATCCATTCTTGCACCAGTACCTCTGATATGGTCGTAGCTTCTTGATCGGGAGTAGGAAACGCTTCGGGCCATTTAGAGAAATAGTCAATGACAACCAGGATGTATTTGTTGCCATATGAAGTTCGCAGAAGAGGTCCCAGAATGTCGAGGGCAATCCTCTCAAAAGGCGCTCCTACATTATAACGGTGTAGTTTTCCACGGCTTCGTTTCTTCGGGCCTTTACGGGCGGCACAGGCGTCACAAGCTTGACACCACTTTTCGACATCGCCTCGAGCCCTAGCCCAGTAGAAGCGCTCGCGAACTTTCTGCAGGGTCTTCATTATGCTAAAATGGCCCCCAGTTAAGCCATTATGCAGCTCTTCTAGAACCTCCGGAATCCTCGAACGAGGGAGTACTATCTGCCATCGGAGCATTTTGCCGTCGTCCGACTCCCATTTACGATACAGGACTCCATTTCTCAGGCGAAGCGAATCCCACAAAGCCCAGTATTGTTTCGTTGCTGGACTGCAAGATGATATTTCTTGCCAGCTGGACTTATCGCTATATTTTTCCATAAATTCCACAATTGGTTTGATGTCGCTATCTGCTAATTGGTCCGTCCGAACATTTTCGTCACTCCAGGGATTTTGAGATGGTGCCGATGTTGTAACTTGGCGGACAACGGGATGTTTCAGATGGTAATTTTTCTCCGCCCTAGAGCAATGGCGACAACTGTCTATGCAGGGCTTTCTCGACAAAGCATCTGCATTTCGATGAGATCTCCTTTCCGATGACGTATGTCGATGTCATATTCTTGTAATCTCTGTATCCACCTGGCTATCTGGCCCTCTGGATTCTTGAAATTTAGAAGCCAGGTTAAAGAGGCATGGTCCGTTCGGAGCAGGAACTTTCGGCCGTACAGGTAATGATGGAAGTGCTCCACGGCCTTAACGATAGCAAGAAGTTCCTTTCTCGTAACACAATAATTATGTTCTGCCTTCGAAAGGCATTTGCTCCAGTAAGCAATCACATGTTCTTGGCCATCTATCTCCTGGGACAAAACTGCTCCGACACTCTCCTTACTCGCATCTGTGTCCAGAATAAATGGCTTGTCAGGGTGAGGAAACGACAAGATCGGCGCAGATGTTAAAGCCGCCTTCAGTTCGTTAAATGCATCTTCACATTCCTCAGTCAATAGAAATTTTTGTCCAGTCTCAGTCGGGGCCATCGCTAAGCAACGGGCCTGTTTATGAGTTGCCATCGCTAAAAATGAGTTTATCATTGAGGCCTGTTTTCCCCAGTGACAATATTCTATTTTATTATTCTAAGTATTATAAATGTTATATTATTTTATTATTTTAAAATAATTTTTTTATACTTTTGTCGTACTAAATAACTTTAGATGCAGGTAATCGTTTTGTGAATCTTGCGCCATTTTCTTTCATGAAAATTTATCCTAAAATTCGAACATTTTGCTTTGAATGTAAAGGTAAGTGAACGCTTATAATGTATTTAGAAATTCTAAAAATATGTATGTAAATCATGTTTAGTGAATAATTACTCGTGTTATTTATAAATAAATTATTTTAATCAGAAATCGTATTACTTGAGTAGTTTTTATTCTTGTAAATAAGCATGACGTTGTGATACTATTTAGACAATTTAATTTCGCCAGTTGAAAATGTTATTTATCAGTTATATATGCCTTGATTATGTGACATCATAATCAAGGCTAAAGACTACATTTGGTACTACACTACTAAGTGTACTACACTTAGTAGTGTAGTACATCAGACTACACTACTAAGACTTACATCTGGTACAGTGCAGAAATACAGTAAATTATATATTATTGATTTTTGCCCGTTTATACAGAAACTTCAAACGTAGTTAATATTTTGTAGAAGCGTTCATTATGCTTGCTCAATTCCTAAGTTCGATTGAGAAAGCGACAAAAGAATAATATGAATACATGAGAATAATATGAATAGAATACATGAAATGTCTTTATTAAAGAATAATTAATTCAGGGATCGCGCTATAGAGCGTATTTTATCAATTTTCTCCAATATACAGGATATCCCGAAAACACTGAAATGCGCTTTAATACATCATTTGTTAAAGATTAATCTTGAATTTTTTAAAATAACGTAGGAAATACGACTACGTTCATGAAATATTTATTATAAAAATTTCTTTCTCATTTGTGTATTTAGTTATTTTAAAGTATATTAAATATCCACTTGTGAAACTAAAATAAGCAATCGTGAATCATGAGAGTAAGCGCTACTTTGTTTTTCCTTCAAATTATATGCATCTATTTTCTTTATGTAAATATGTATCATAGCAAACAAATTAATGAGTTCGTACTTGAATTAGTAACACAATTACTACTTAAAACTACATTAAATAACGTTTGAAAGCACTGGGAAGCTTAAGAAATGCCTGATGTATACGTGATGACTCGAGCATCCGTAGGCCTCTTTGGATGGCTCATCAAAATACACGCGCAGGCCCGTTACTAATTGCGAAGGCCCCGTCTCAGTCAACTTGTGAAGTGGTCTTGCAATTTGAGAAAAACCCTTCACGAATTTTCGATAGTAAGTACACAGACCGAGAAAACTTCTTAAGTCATGAATGTTCTCAGGACGACTCCAGTTCTGGACTGCGGACGTCTTTTCGGGATGGGTTCGGACTCCGTGGGCGGATATTATGTGCCCAAGATAACGTACTTCCCGACGAAACAAATTGCACTTCGATGGACTCAGTTTCAAGTATCGCCTCCTGTAATTTCCGCAGCACCTTTCGGATGTTCTCGAGATGTTCTTCGAAAGTCTTTCCGACGATGATGATAGCGTCCAAATAAACGAGACATGCTTCGCAGGAAAGTCCTCTCAACACTGTTTCCATTAGGCGTTCGAACGTAGCCGGTACGTTGCAAAGTCCAAAAGACATAACTTTGAACTGCCATAATCCTTGTCCCGTGGTGAACGCAGTCTTTTCGCAGTCGTCGGGATGAATTTCCACTTGCCAGTAACCACTCTTCAGATCCAGAGTGGAAAACCATTCATTTCCCGATAAAGTGTCCAATGTGTCGTCTATCCTGGGAAGAGGGTAGCTGTCCTTTTTGGTAATGTCATTCAGACGTCTATAGTCAACGCAGAACCGGGTGGAACCATCCTTCTTCCGGACCAAAACAATTGGCGAGGCCCAGGGACTAGTCGATGGCTCGATTACGTCATTACGCTGCATCTCCTCTAAAAGTCTGCTCAGCTCTTTTTGCTTAGCAAACGGCAGCCGCCTAGGATGTTGCTTGATGGGAGAATGGCTACCTGTATCTATCCTATGTTGCGTTAAGCTCGTACGGCCAAAGTCACCCGAAGTACGAGAGAAGAGGTCTTCAAATTCAGCTATTACTTTCTCCGCAGCGCTTCTCCGTTCTGCCGTTAACTCCACGTCGTGTAATAATTCCTTCGTCAGGCACTCAGATGATTTAGCTGTCGTTTGGCTGATGTTCTTATTAATGCAGGTAACAGGAGTGCATGTCGCCAACACTTCATTTTTCTTTATCACCTTCGACTTGTCTGTCACATTTGCTACTCTAACTGGAATTTCTGTTCTCGACAAGTCCACAAGTGTTGTTCCCACAAGTACTCCTCTGACGGAATCACTATTGTTTGGGCGTTCGATTAATCCAAAACGGAATTTATTGCTTTCTTTTACTGTTCCAGAAAATATTGAATCAGTTCTGGTAGGTAGAGTGATATTAGTCTGGGCTATTATTTGCTGAACAGGTAAAACAGTTTCATATTTAATATCGAACGCAGTTATTTCTTCTGAGTCTGAACGAAGCTCATTATTCTTAAAGTCCAAATTAAATTTGTGTGATTTTAAAAAGTCCATTCCGAGAATAAAAGAGTCCGTAATATTGGCGACATATACCACATGGTTGTATCTGGCATTCCCAAATGTGATTTCCACTTGCGTCTTTCCGCCCACTTCGATCTTGTCACCTGTTACAGTCTGGAGGGTCAGCGAGGGCGGAGTCCAGATAATCTTCAAATTTAATTTCTTGGCCAGATCTGTCCTTATGATGGTTACATTCGCTCCAGTATCAATCACTATGTGGCACGGAGAACCATTAACGTATCCGAGTACAAATAGTCCATCACTGCCGCCATTCACTGAGGAAATCTGTAAGACTTTCAAACGAGGCTTTTGAATATCCCTCAGCCACTGTTCCTGAAAGTCGTCTCTTTTCTGTCTTCCTTCATGGGCTTCTCTGGTGCATTGATAACTGCGATCTTTACGACGAGAGTTCTTTTGTGCGTCACAGTATTTTCGTAAATGCCCCTCGTCGTTGCATCTCCAACATTTCACTTTTCTTGGCTCTGACTGTTCTTGTCGTTCCACCAGATTTTCCAGGGTCTTTAATTTATTCTCTAATCTCTCCATTTCTCCATCCGTAGGCTCCTGGAATGACACAGCTCTAACATTATGCCGCTCTTTTCTTACTGCCAGCTGAGTTGCCTCTAGCTTCATGGCGAATACGAGGGTGGACCTGAGATCTTTATAATCCGCCAAGATCAATACTTTCTGAATTTCAGAGTTCAAGAGGCCTTCAATAAAATGTTGCACTGCAACTTCTTCTCGAACGTTATCAGGATAACTGCCATAGGCTAGATGACATAGCCTATCTATGTCGGAAGCCAGCTCTTGGAGGGTCTCTCCAGGTCTTTGCATCCTTGACTTAAGTTGGATTCTACTATATTCTTTCTGGCACTTCTCTCCGAATTTCATCTCCAAGGCACTTGCGAGGGCGTCAAAATCTCCTATCTTCGTCGCTCCAATAGTTTGCAAAACGTTAATTGCATCTCCGCTAAGGGAAGCGGCCAGTTGGTTCGCTTTTTCGGACTCAGTCCAGCCATTGGCTTTGGCGACAATCAAAAATTGGGTCTTGTAGGCTTGCCAGGGAGTCTTTCCGTCATAAGTCGTTAGTTTCACTGCTGGGCGGTGTGACGACATCTTCATGTTTTCAGGTATTTGTCCCAGCTTCACGAGAGAGTCCAGTTTTTCTTCAATTTTGTTGTCAAATTCTTCACGCATTCTGCAAATATCCTGCTGTAATTCCTTAACATTCCCTGCAATTATTTGTTCATATTTCGTCTGAGTTTCTTCTAAGAGAGAAACTCTTTTCTTTATTTCTTCTTGGCCCTGCTTCATTTCTTCTAAATTTTCTTGGGTTTTCTCTATCTTCTGCTCCAACTTTTCTTGATTTTTCTCTATTTTGTGCAACCCAGTTTTCATCTCTTCTTCTCCGGCTTCAATTTTCTTCTCTAAATCGGCTTTTATCTGTTCTTGTCCGGATTTCATCTCTTCTAATCCGGTTTTCACCTCATCGTGTGCAGCTTTCATTTCGTCTTGTCCGGCTTCAATTTTCTTCTCTAAATCAGTTTTCAACTGTTCCTGTCCGGATTTTATCTCTTTTTTTATGTCATCTTGTCCGGCTTTCATCTCTTTCATCATCTCCATAAGCTTTTGTTGGAATTGTTTTTCCATTTTTCTGGTCCACGAATGTGGGCGTGGGTTCGAATCCCACATCTGACACCAAATGTTGCAGTACTACTCTGCTACTCATGGGGTTCGTCATTCTAAAGTCCAGTAGGTATAAAAAAAAAGTTCTAGTAAAAAGTCACTTGTCAGGATGGAACACAAACTTTATTGCTTCTAGAACTTCGTAGAACAATCGGCTGTACACAATTCACAAGCACAATCTAACAGTAACGTGCTTTTAACAATCCGCTAAGAACGGAAGCTTTCACAAATGCTGTAATTCTCACATAAAATAAGTCACTTTCACAGGCAAAAAGTCAGTGAAAATATTCAAGGGATATCGAACACAATCCCTTAAGACACAGCAATGAAGAATTTGCACACAGCACTTAAATTCAAAGCTTCAAAAAGCAAGCCAAAACACAGCTTCTGTAGCACCATCAAGTCACAAAGCAAGCGTACTCGCTCAGAGAGCTTTCACAATACGCGCGCTCTCTCAAACTGGGCGTTCAACTCGCACTGAACTGGAGCTTTAAAGGCACTTCTATTTATAGCCGACGCAGGAGGTACAAGAAGCATCCAGAAAAGCCTATTTCACGAAGATTCTAGATAAAGCGGGAATTTTGATTACGTCATAGAAGAGAAATGTTAGGTTATTATGCGTTTTTAATGCAGGAAAAACAACTTCCAGGCCCCATTGGGAAAATCGCGCCAAATGATCAAAAAGTCGCCACGCTTGGCGACTTTTGGCGAAATATCGCCAAATTTGGCGCCAAAAATAAGTCCCCAAATGTGAAGACATCGAAGCCCTAGGACTAATATTTCTCGAGATTTCTAGAAGCCCCGCAGAAAACATACATGAAAGCGAAACCTCCGTATCTCCGGTTCTAGTTGGCCGATTTTGATGCAACAAAAAGCAAAATTTATCTATTTGAAGCGTAGAATACGAATTTTTAACTATTTTGAGCCCCAGAGCAGCGGGTTGCCCCGAAAATTCGTAACAATAATATTAATGAAGTGTATGGAACTATTTCCGAAAACATACTCTCAGATAACATATTCAAGTCAGTTATAATAGAACCTAAAAATAATGATTGAACTTTTATTAATGTGGGCATAATCGAATATCAGGCGCGGATGCAAGGGGAGGGCAGTGGGGCGATCGCCCCCTCCTGGGAGAAGTCCTAAAATCTGTTAAAATATATTATGAAAGTATAATGAAAATTAAGTAGTCTTTTTCTAATGGGTGTATTGTGGGTACTACCCCCTGTCCTTTTTAATCATCGCTCATATATAAATTTTATCAATAAAGTAATTCATTAATTGGTATAATTGATTACGTTAATTAATTATAAAATGATTTTGCACATTCTACCCCCCCCCCTGTTTCAGGTACAAAATCACCTCCTCCTTGAGTAATTTCTGGATCCGCCCCTGTCGAATATCTGATGAATAGAGAACATATCACCGTAGCTGCGATAAAATAATAATTTCTTATGATGACAGTGAAATCAATAACTATCCAGTAGAGTGTCTTATAATGAGGAGTCTACACAAAAACACGCAGGTTCGAGATGATAGATTTTTAGTATGCGATTTGAGAACAGAACCACGGCTGTTGCCAGATTACTGAACATCATAACATAAAACTAGCTGTTGCCAAATCACCCAACCATATGACATTTAATGTAAACTGCCGGCAGTGTGAATTTTAACGTAAGAATACTAATCTTTCTCAGAGTAAAAGTGTGCATCAAATAAGAGAAAATAATAGTGAAAATGATGATTTGTTTAATTGTGATACTGATGCTTCTTTGCAGATTGGTGAGTTATTGATAAATAGTAATGAATGTGAACTGTCTGAGTATAACATTGATGCATTGAATATTCATGAAGTATCAAATTTGTATGAAGTAGAATCTTGTAAAGATGCTTGGTATACAGAAGTAAAATTTGATAACGGACCTAGGGTCAAATTTAAAATTGATACTGGAGCGGAGGGAAATGTTGTCACTAAATCGGTAGTGAAGCAATTGCCAGTGTCACTTGAAGTTTTACTGTTACTAGGGACCAAGGCCCCCAGACTCGCTACGCTCGCTTTTCGTAAGAGGCATTCGGCCCCTAATAAGGCTTATTCGTAAAAAAGATATAATTTCAACAGACAAAACCCGAAGATTGGATCAGATAGAATGTTACTGAGCTGCACATTGCTTGGTTCTTGCATGTTCATTGGTACATAAAAATTTAAACTTCCCACTACAGTAGACCCCCCTCCCCCTCATGACACGGAAGATATTTTGTTATGGGAAAGGCAGAAAAATTTGGAATGCAAAATTTTCAGGATTCGGCTGGTTAGCTAGAAAAATTCATAAAATGGAAGCTGACGCATTTCACATCTGAGAAAATCTGAAAGAAAGAATAACGGGAAGGCGAAAAATGAAACAACTGACTCATTTTGATTTTCTTGAAACCTAATTTTATTGTATCGCTTTTTTTTTACTACCTTTTTTTAAGGTAACTTAAAATAATTTTTTGTGGATATAAGAAAATAATTTAATGATAATAAAAGTAACATCTTTAAACACGCCAATATATGAAGAAAAATATTCACAGTCCTAAGAATGTAAAGTGTAAAAGGTTGGTATTGGTACTGTAGGATTACGGCAAATTATCTGCACATGGAATCTAAGCCGATGGGTGGGGTGCACTCCGTGTAGGTCTTTCTAAGGGGTCCTAACCCTTATTTACTCTAAGTTTCGGAGGAAAGCACGTAAAACTCCAAACAGTTAGTTCGGCGGTCGCCAACTGGTTGTGAACCAGGCACCTTCCAAAGTGTAAAGGGGAATGTTATTCTTTTACAAATTCTGTTTATGGAAGATCTCTATTTAAGACGATTTTTCACATTTTCACTGTTCCTTAAAAGTCGTTAAACAGAGAGCCAACTATATATTTGAGACGTCAGATATTTCAAGTAAGCTTCAGAGTTAAGGCAGGTAATATGGTTATTGAACATTACAATTAAGTTACAATTTAGAATGAGAAGAGGGGAGGGGAGACGGGTACAAGAATCAGCGTGGACTCATGAAGCAGTTCCAGTGGCAGAAGTCCCCGATTTTCGATGTGCGGGAGTATTTACGCTCACCACACCACGTGGTCTGCGAAGACACAACTCCTCCTCTCTCTTATCTCTGATCGAACCACACACATTTATCAACATGACCCGCATCCGGGGACACAAGGGCGTGGGGACACGTGTACATCTAAAGAATTCAGAATCGACGGCCTGATGTTTGACAAATAACAAAATAAATAAAACATAGCTCAGAGCGCGCGTGGCAAGTATGACAGGAAAGTAAAACTTACAATGAAAGTACCCGCTTGACCAATACCCAAACTAGTAAAACCCAAATTACCTTTTTATACATTACAATATCCCCCCCGGCAAAAGAAGTCTGACGAGCAATATCATTGAGGTGGCCAGTCTCTCACTTGCGAGTCAGACGTCCTTGCAACCTAATCTTAAAACTGCGAACTAATCTAATTTTCAAGTTTTAGACACCTTAAATTTTTCTGGCTAGAATTCTAGAGTTATGTTGTACAATACTTGAGAGGCAGGATGCAGTTTCTAAAATTTGACAAAACATAATGATGCAATAGTACGAAAATCTTACAATAAAAATAAAACAATGAGTGCGCATAATTTTTTTCAAAATATCACAAGTAAAATATTTACAACCTAGGTGGGATACAATAATACTGTACAACAATATAGTAATATAATTAAACAAAATGGAATAAACATGGCTGACATTCATTTTCTTTGGCAAATACTTATGGCTTTGGCTTGCATGACATATAAAATGAATGGAGTGAAAATAACTTGGCAAAATGGTTGGCAAAATAGTTGGCAAAATGGAGTAAATTTATTTAGTGTAAAGGCAATGTAAAAAAAATTGTAAAAATGTGCGTAGTGTGAAGAAAATTTCGAAAACCATAGCTGTGAAACAGCAGTACCATCACACAGGTATGGGGTAGAGTAAATACCACTTGTAGGCATTTTAAGTTTGCCCAAACCTTAAACTCTCCATAGTATGACAACAAAAATGGGTTCACATGATCCCGAAAAAGGAAGACCATTGTCAACTACGAAAGAGAAAATTTGGCCATTGCCTCATAGCTTCCAAAAAAGGAGAAGAAATGACTCAATAGACAGTTGGGAAAAACTGGGGGATTATTGAGAGGAAGTCCCAGCCTAGTCTAAGTCTAGCTTCATTTATTGTTTGCATAATATCTATAAAATATACAAAGAAAAAAAGGTGCAGTTTTACTTACACCGCACACACTCGGACTTGGGGACTTCTTCAATGACTAAGAGAAGCGGGTGACAGAGAAAGGTTGGTAGAAGCATAAAAGAAAAAAGGATAGACGATAGACTTTATGTCGAGTATTCAGGGTTCCAAACTCAACACTTAGAAATTTTGAATACATTTTTTTTTTCTTTTTCTATTTTTCTATTTTTTTTTCTTTTTTAAATCAATTATTGTTAATTAAATTTAATCTTCTTCGTGGGCTAGCTTTAATTTGTCAGGAGGGAAATAGGGTCTTAATTTAGAAGAGTGAACTATTTCCGTAGGTTTCTTAGTATGGTAATTAGGTTTATCAATTTCGAATGTAACTGAAGAACATTTGTTTACAATTGAATAAGGACCTGAAAAAGTAGGAGATAATTTATGTGTATTTGGGTAGTTAAATTCTTCATAAATTACAAGATCTCCTGGTTCGAAATTAGCTTCTATGAATTTATTGTCATATCTAATTTTATTTTTATTATGAAATTCTATTGTTCTTTCTTTTGCTAATTTTCGAGCTTCATCAACAGGAGGATAGGTATTTTCCGAAATAGGTGAGTCATATGGCAATTTTCCAAACATTAAATACATGGGTGTAAACTTCGTTACTGAATGAGGTGTGTTATTATATTCACTAATAACCTGCTCTAGTAACTTAGTCCAAGGAATTTTAGAAGGTGAAGAGTTAACTTTACATTTTAATCTAGTAACTATGGATTGATTTACCCTCTCTACTTTTCCATTTGTCTGTGGATGATGAGCTGAAGTTAATAGTTGTTTAGTATTGTAGTTCTTGAGGAATTTTTTAAAACGCGAAGCAGTAAAAGCTGCATTTCTATCACTAAGTATCTTTTGAGGAACTTGAATGTTGAATATTTGTTTTAGACAGTTTACATAGGTTTCAGTAGTGACACTTTTCGAAGGAAAGGCCCAAACATATCTTGTAGCATGGTCAATTATTAGATGTAGATATTTTTTTGTTGAATTGTAATAGTTGAAACCTCCTACAGTATCAATCGAAAGACATTCAAAGGGTTTATCAGTAGCAGGTACAGCCTGTAACAAACCAAATTTCTTCTGTTTAGGTTTTTTGTTAAATTGGCAAGTCGAACAATGTTTAACATAATTGGAAATATCTTGAGTCATATGAGGCCAATAATAGGAAGGTGAAATTATACTTAACATTTTTTGAACACCGGGATGGCCAAAATTTTCATGTGCATTTTTCATTAAAGTTTTTCTTAAGCTCATAGGCACCACTATTTTTTTGAATCCTTTCTTATTTATGGTAATTAAATCCTTAATGACTTTATATTTAGGACCATGCATATTTTCTGCTAATTGTTGATTTTTAATTTCTTCAGCATCTAACAATAAAACCGAAGGTTTAATTAGTTGGAGATGTTGAGAAGGAGGAATCCTTGATAACATATCAGCTTCGACATTTGTTGAGCCCTTTAGGTACTTTATTTCATAGTCAAACATACTTAATTTAAGGGACCAGCGGAATAATCTTCTTAAATTTTTGACATTTTTTAACCAAACCAATGCCGCGTGGTCAGTATGAATGACGAATTTTTGACCGTGAAGGTAATGATAAAATTTATCAAGGGCATCAACGATAGCCAAACATTCTAATTCAGTTATGGTGTAATTCTTTTCATATGATCGAAGCTATCTCGAATGATATGCAATCGGGTGCAAGATACCTGAGGCATCCGGCTGCTTCAACACAGCTCCAACTGAACAATTTGATGCATCAATAAATACATGGATAGGTAATCTAACGTCGTATAATTGTAACACAGGTTTAGATATCAAAATATTTTTTAAGGTTTCAAAACTTTTCTCACAGTTTGTTGACCAATCCCATTTAGCGTTTTTCTTTAACAAATCATTTAAAGGACGTCTTAATTTTGCATACCGATCAATAAATCTGTTATAAACATTTACAGAACCAAGAAACCTCTGTAGTTCCTTTACGTTAGTAGGTGGCTTCAAATTTTTGATAATTTCAATATTAGCATTATCTGGAGTAATTTGACCTTGTTTAACCTCATACCCCAAAAATTTTATAGTGTCCTTAGCAAAGTTACATTTAGATAATTTCAATTTAATATTTTCCTGCAAACAAATTTGGAAAATAGTTTCTAAATGCTGCATATGTTCTTCCATAGAAGAAGAAAAAACCATTATGTCATCAAAATAATTATAGGCAAATTTAATTTTATATTTATTTAATATTCTTCTCATGACTCTGTTAAATATAGCAGGCCCTGTCTTAATGCCAAATGGCAAGACCTGGAACGTATAGAGACCTGTATTAGTTACAAAGGCTAGTTTTTCAGTATCTTGAGGGTGGATGGGCACATGCCAAAATCCAGACGCCAAATCAAGAGTTGAGAATATTTTCGCCCCACTTAGTTTATCTAATAAGCTGTCAATACGTGGCAAAGGCTCGGCATCATTTTTTACTATATTATTTAATTTACGATAATCCACACACAGTCTAGTTTTGGTACCCTCGTCGCGTTTATACGCTAAAGTGACGGGTGCAGCATAGGGGCTATTGCTTTCCTTAATTAAACCAGCTTTTAATAATTGTTCAATCTGAGAATTAATTTCGTCTTCCTCTTTAGGAGAGGTTCGATAAGGCCTGAGGCAAACAGGTAGGTCAGAAGTTAAATTTATACGTTGAGGTTCTACATTAATACGACCAATATCATATTTATTTTTTGCAAAGATTTTCTCATATTTATTTAATAATTCCTCTAATTTTTCATTGATAGCTTTATAAACAGTCTGAGGGGGAACGCTTTCCTCAGAGGCTTTGCTATCGGTTGAAGAACCGGGTTGATTTAAATGTAGAGACATAGGTAAGGCATCATAATTGTATAAAGGTAATCTAACATTATTTTGAAAAACACATAAATTCACACAATCAATATATAAACAAAACTTTTTACACTCTGGTAAACCCAATATGGCATATGGCAGGCTTGAATGTACTATAAAAAATTTTACACACTGAGTAATGTTTCCAATTTCTAAATTAACATAACACACTGTATCAAGTATCAGCAGTCCATCTGCTTGAGTAACATTTAAAGGCGAAACTCTCTGTACTTCTAAATTATATCGTCCAACAAAACTTTGCGGCAAGACAGAGAGTGTAGAACCAGTGTCTATGACACAGGGAACACTTAAAAATTCAAAATTGTCAATTTTGGGTTGAGTTAATTTTTTCCTTAGGTACCCGGGTACAGTAAATAGTCATAAGTTCTCTTCTCGCGAGGTCTCAGTACCATTATTTTGTGAATTTAAAATAGTGGTGTTCGAAGTCATATTCGGGTGAGTCATAATTGGTGTCGCATATGGGTTTGTCGCAATTTGGTTGTTACTTTTAAAGGGACAAGTGTAGTTCCAATGGAAAGCATTACTTACCCCTAGCCCCTCACATTTTCTACATGGAGTTCTAGGTAGGGTGCTTTCTTGGTAATTGACATTATTTTGGTGGTGTAAACTTTGAGGACTTTGAGATAGGGGTCGAAAACGGGGCCAATTATTTATTTGGGTTCGCCCTTGGGTTGAATTATGAATTGGTTGACGCCAATTTGGTCGGTTATAAACAGGAGCATGGTAGGGTCTAAAATTCCGAAGCTTGGGTGTGAAGTAACTAGGATTTTGTGCATTATTGGGCGAGGAGGTAAAGCTTGCCTGTTGGGGCGGTTCGTGAATTTTAATTAATTTTGACGCTACCTTAAGCCACTCGGTGGCACTACTGGGTGGTTGCAGGGTTAAAAGAGCTCTCACATTACTAGAAGACCATTGGTCAATCCTTCTAATATTATATTATTAGGTAGCCCCAATTTTCTACCTATTTCTAATTTTTCATGAAAATAAGTTATAAGATTCGAAATTTTTTCTAGTTTTAAATTTGTAAAATCCATGAAAGTAAACACGGTACATGAAATATATTTTTCTTTCAGTATTTCAATTAATTCTTGCCAATTTTTACAATTTGAAATATTATTTATGTATGTTGTTAAGGCAGACCCCTTAAGAAATTTTCCTATATTTTGAAATTTCCAATCTTCATCTTAGTTTGTTGTAAGCAACACCGTTCGTAATATGCGATCCAACTCTCAAAACTCATATTATCTTCAAAATTAAAGGGGGCAATAAACTCATCACTTTTTTGCAGGGACATAGTGGCAATAGTTTGTGTATTTTCTTTACCATCTAACGACATGCTGAAATTTTTTTCTAAATTTTTACCTGAACGGAGAAGCATTTAATAATTGCATTCAGAAATTTTATTTAGCAACATTAATAATAATACTGCAATAAATTTACAAAATCTTACCTTAATGAAAATACTATACTAATGGGGAAAAGAATGCAGATATATCACTATATATATATATATATTATCAACACTAAAATAGCACTTTAAAATAACACACACAATTAATAACCATTTAAATATAATGCTCTAATGTTCACTTCAACTCTGAAAATATACGTACTTCACTTAATCAATATCCACAAGTCGAAATCCTCATTCTTCAACAATAAACAAAACACACTCAAAAAAAAATATCTTCTCTCACAAGTTCAATGCAGGCAGGGGGAGTTTTGGTCAACCTAAGTTATACGCACAAAAACAAAAATATTCGGCACGGAGAAAAGGGGGAAATGATTCACCAGTTGCACACACTTCTCGTGGGGGCCTGTTTTGGGTGAAATTTGACGCACCGCCGCGCCGTAATGATGACAGGAGTTTCTCTTGGTTTGTGGCGAACGTGCGAAAAAGAAAAAAAAAAGATGAATTAGGAGGCGCAGATTTCGGTATGATGAGCGCTGCAGAAATACCGCATAGGCTGTTCATCAATGCAGACGTTCTTCCATTTCGGCATTAACGGCGTAGAACGTACAGGACGTTCTGTGAAGTACTTCAGAAGATAACCTCACTCATCAGTCGGTGTTGAAATCTCCCAGAGCAGGGCTCGACGAAGTTGGCCGGCGGAGAGCGGACTCAAGGGAAAGGCCATCGGCTGGTCGGCGAAGAGGCGCGCTGCATCTCCTGCGAACGATGGGCGATGAACCCGTCTCCCGGATTATTGAGCGTTAATTTTTTTACGATTTAAAATTTTTAATTGGCACACAGGCAATCATCCTGTCGACTATTTGAGACGTCAGATATTTCAAGTAAGCTTCAGAGTTAAGGCAGGTAATATGGTTTATTGAACATTACAATTAAGTTACAAATTAGAATGAGAAGAGGGGAGGGGAGACGGGTACAAGAATCAGCGTGGACTCATGAAGCAGTTCCAGTGGCAGAAGTCCCCTGATTTTCGATGTGCGGGAGTATTTACGCTCACCACACCACGTGGTCTGCTAAGACACAACTCCTCCTCTCTCTTATCTCTGATCGAACCACACACATTTATCAACATGACCCGCATCCGGGGACACGTGTACATCTAAAGAATTCAGAATCGACGGCCTGATGTTTGACAAATAACAAAATAAATAAAACATAACTCCAGAGCGCGCGTGGCAAGTATGACAGGAAAGTAAAACTTACAGTGAAAGTACCCGCTTGACCAATACCCAAACTAGTAAAACCCAAATTACCTTTTTATACATTACATATATATATATATATATATATATATATATACTAAGAATATTTACACCAATACTTATTGAATCCTTGTGTATTAAACATAATTTCTCAATTTACAAAAATGATACAGCTTTTATATTTAAACAGAAGGAGGAGCAAATTTTATTGACTCGCTATCGCCACAGTGGTTGGAGCAGAGTTCCAAGTTTTATTTGTACAGTGGAACCTGTCTGATGTCTTGTCTGTACCTTTGGGAAGAACAAAACTGGTCACCTTATAAATACGGTCACCTTACAAAGGTGGTAAAGTGTGATGGTTGTAAGGCGAAATTGCTCAAAGTTATCACTATAGACAGACGATCTCATTACCAAGGTGATCACTTTAGCAGGTTCCACCGTATTTGAATGCACGAAGGCACACTGATACGGGAGGAAAATCGTCCGTTGCTCTCTCCATTTTATAGGGGACGGAGTTTGCAGTTTAGTGCAGAAATCTTTTATCGGTAAACCTCGAATTGCCTTTAAAAAGTCGTAAAATTCGTGACAAGAATGCCCTCTTACCCACTGCAGTCATGTTAGACGCAGCGGCAATCAGCATCAGCCTTAAGTGATGCTGAAGCATAGACGAATAATCCAACCCTCCGCAATTTGTACAGCTTTCATTCTTTCAACTGCTCTCATAAGTTGTCCACACCACCCAGACGTATGGGTACAAATCCTCATTATAAAAGTTTAACAGATTCTAAGATATCATACAAAGCGAGTACCTGGCAATGTTTAGCTGGTCGGGTTTTAAAAAAGCAAGCTCAAATTGTAAATAGCAGGTAATAGTGATAATATTTGTAAATAGCAATTGAGGTTTGTTTAGTACAGTCCTCGCAGTAAAAGATGGGAATTACTTAATCTGGAAAGCTTAATGCCATCCTAAAATGCGAAAATGTATGCTGTGAACACTGTATATTGCACGGTGAAATGGGTTCAATAATGCATTCAGCAATTATACTCTGTACACACTAAAATGTTAAAGGGTAGGGCCCGCGAACAGCAACATGAATAAAGGTCGTTGCTGATTAGCCACGTCTTGTCGTCACTACAGGGGTTAAGGCGACATTTTTCTGGCGAAATTTACGACTTTTAATAACCAGTGGAGATCTACGAAGAAAAGATAAATGTTTTAAACTGAAAACCCTGACCCCCGCCACACACAATGGAGAGAGCAACGGAACATTTTTTTCCCGTATCGGTCCCGTCGTCCATTGAAACGCATAAAATACGTGGCTTATGAGCATCGACCTTAACTTGATCGCTATAAGGCGCACGATAGCTCTGCCCCCCCTCCTTCGAAGTTTTCTTTCGACGGTTCTTGCAGCTTACAACATACTTATTTAGTTGTGATATACCATGTCTAGTTATACATTGGGAGAAAAAATATTGGGAAATCAATGTATCGTCTTAATGAAAAATAGAGCCGCCCCCAGACGGTTTCTCTGGATCCGCCCCTGGTTCAAACCAATAACTCCAGGACCGTTCAACTAATTGTCATGGAAATTCGCAAACATAGATGTTTGAACGAAAAGAATATTTTTGCCGCATCCGTTTAGCTATAACTCGCCTTCTGTACCATTCAACTGATTTATGAAAATTGGTACACACAAGTATTTGAGCACGGAGAATACTTTTACGCTATCTATTTTGCTATGACTTGCCTCTAGATGACGATGCAGCACACCAACTTCAAAGCCGTTCGACCGATCACAGTTCAGACAGTTAAAAAAACAGAAGATTTTTTTTTTTAAATTACCATGCAATATCGACATTTTATTTTGAAATCTTGTTATCTGATATAAACTTTTTAGGCATAATAGCATAATTTTTAACAATCACTATTATCGAGGTTAAAGTATGAGATTAGCAACATTAAAGTTTAATGTAACATAAAATTGTGAAATCGAAAATGTTACATACCTTGGTCTTTTTCTGCGTTTGCAATTAGTTGAAAAGCAGGATTCACTTTATAATTGTTTTAACTAATGTTCAGTATTTAATATATAACTATTATAATTTCTAACATAACTCTTCTTTAACAGGTTTTAACTTAAGATGAATACTTGCTTAGCTATTCCTTTTTCACAAATAATATTTCAAAATAAAGGTTAGCTTATTGCACAATTTTTTTAATCACATCCTCAAAAAAGATCAAAATATATTTTGTATACTAACACTAAATCCATAAAATTCTTGACTGAATTAATACATGTTTTGATTAGATTTATAACAAAAAACTTCATTTTCTTGTCATAAGTTTAGATCATAAAATATCGCTTAGTCTTATGGAATTTTTTTTTAAATAACTGCTTATAAAACATTTTTACAATAACACATGGAATTCATAAATTCTTGACTAAATATAAAATTTCTTAGATCCCATTATTTAGAAATATTGCTTAGCCTCATCATTGCACAACTTCCTCACTTCATCCCCCCAAAAAATATTTTTTAATAACACTTAAATTGAAATTAAATTCTCTAGACCAAACATCACATTTCTTAATTATATTTGTACACAAGTATTACAGAAACTTAATTACTTTTTATTCTTTCCTAACAAAAGAAGTTGAACAAGATTTTGCCTTCTTTAAAAAATCTCTCTCAAATTCTGTTTCATAACAATTCTTAGACAGCCTTATTTTGCTTATCAATAACTTTTCTAAACTATTATTTGATATGGATCCACTAAAGTCAGTTTTTATTTTCCTTACCTGGCTGAAAATTCTCTCACATTCAGCATTGCTGTGAGGCAAGGTAAGGATTGATAACATAACCTTAGAGAGTCTCAGAAATTGTTTTTCACCAATTTCATTTTCAATAGCCCTATTTTAACCCATTGCACATCTATTCTCTTTTCTTCCAAAATGCGGGAGGGTATTTTATAAGCCTGGAACTCACTGAATTCTGTCTGAAGTTGATCCAAGACTTTGTTATGTTCTTCTCCTTCTTTCAAATGCAAAAACAAAAGGTATTTGTCAATAAAAAACTTCAAGTTAGAAAAAGAACCAGACCGATTGGATAGCTGGGCAACTTCAGCATTTTTTAACACACCAGAGTTAAAAGGGAATTTTTTCACCATGTAATCACATGTAGATGTATAATACTTCCTAACATAATTATAAAATTCTTTCTGATGACGAACATTCAAAGATGAAACTATTTCAGAAGTTTGTTGACCAATTAACAAATCTTGGTCGTCTTTCTGATTTTCTATCTTATGATAATCAATCACAAGACAGTCATCTGTTTTGAGGATTTGGGGTTTCACAAATTTCACAAGACACTTCTGGAGCAAATTCAATAAACCAGACTGAATTTGTGGAGTTGAAGATTGAAAGAAAGCATTAGTTGTCTCAAACATTTGGATAGCATAGGATATAAAAAGCAATAAGCTTTATTCAGATCATCTGTGAGAAAATAAAATAGCCGTCCTTCTCATGATATGATTTCATTACTTTTAGAAACCTTTCTCTTTTTGGATACATTCCCATCTTTATCTTTGGCTGTTACGACTTCAGACTCAGGACTTATTATTTTTATTTGCTTTTGATTTGGGTGATCTTCTAGTGAGATTTCGTTACTTTTAGTAACTTTTCTTTTTTTTTGATGCATTCCCTTTATTTTTGTTGGCTGTTATGACTTCAGACTTTGAACTTGAAATTTTTACTTTTTTCTTATTTGGCTGAACCTTGTTTTTATGCATAGCTTCTTCCTTAAAGAAAGACACAAGAGGTTTCCATTGGTCAAGTATACGATCAACACACTTGCCAACAGAAAGCCACCGAGTAGCAACATGCTTAATGACTTTAATTTCTGTTTCATGGAACTTCTGGAGTACTTTTAGACGGTCTTTCCTTTTGGAGCTTCTATGCAGATAATAGTAGATATGTACTAGGATTTCATCAATGTTTATGGGTAAGGCTTGAGATCCTTTTTCTGCAGCTAAATTGATTAAGTGACAAACACATCCCATAACTTTAATATTCCCATTCAGTTTTTGTACAATGGCAGCAGCTCCCGATTTGGATCCAATCATTACAGGTGCATTGTCCACACAAATTGCAATGCAATTTGTGATGGGTATACCCCTCGACTTTAAGGTATCAATAATCAGATTACCAATATTAATTCCACTGGAGTCGCCTTCCAAATTCGGAATCCCCAAAAGGAAACTTCTAATTTCTCCATACTTTTCATCAAAAAAGGTAACAACCATCGGGAAAAGCTTACTGTCTGTATCGTTCGTTGCATCAGTTGCTATTGTAAATGGATGAGACTTCAGGGATGACATTATTTCCATCGCTTCTTTTTTTGCCATTTCGTGCACCAGAGCAGTGGATTTAGTTCTGGCACAAGCATAATTTTTTGCTATTTGGCTATCCGGAAACATTTTCCGGAATAGTGATCCAGCGTGATCGCTGCAGCTGAGTGGCAGATTATGTTGAACCAAAAACGTTGTAAACAAACATTCTGCCTTTATTCCACTTAAATCGTTGCCGGTGGTAAAAATAGATGTTATTGAAGGAGATGCATTTAACAGCTTTTACATTTTTAAGGTGCTTAGCTGTCTCTGTGTCACAGCCCTCTATAGTAATAGGCCAGCGCGCTGATTCAAAATGGTGGCGACTGAAGGCGGAATTTCCCCTTTCCCTTCATGCGACCGCAGTGCACAAACCAGAAAACAAACTTAATATTTTAGTAAACAATTAATGATTACATGACTGAAAAATTTTACCATCTCTTATATAATGATTTTTACCAATAAAAAAGTTACACCTGAAAGATAATTTATTTTATTTTTGGTATTATAGAGATATTATTTTGATAATAGGCCTTCTTTGTATACAGTTTGTTATATACCACGAAAGCAATTTACTATTTCATTATACTTTAATTTGAATCATTTTAACTATGTATTATTCAGTATTCAATTCATATAATGATTTCCATTAAATTATTCAAAGTTTCGGGGGAATAAAGTATTTTACTGTAGTTAAATCATTTTAAATAATAAAAATAATAATTATATAGATTCTATTTTCAAGGAGAAAATCTATAAATAAAAATAGCATGGATATACTAAAATGAATCAAAACATATCAGTTCAGTAACTTTATTTTCAAAATCATATATATACACTCACAAAAAATTAGCGTCTTATTACAAAAAAGTAAACAATATATATAGATTAACATTTTCACTATTGAAAATTATCTAACTTCACAGTATTTCCATAAAGGAAGTAACAAAGTAATTTCACCCTTAAATTAATTGATAATTTCTGTTATTTGTACTTGTAAAAGTTACACGTTCAACATTTTGTAATTACAATCTATGGGCTATTTCAATAATTATTACTTTGTGATTATACTAAAAAATATAAAAATTTTTAACATTTTTGCCCATAAACATACACACCCATTTATCGTGAGGTATCGTGGGAACAGATATGTAAATACGAACAGAAATGGAAATACTTAAGCAATTGACCAGCGTTAAATTAAAAACTTTTATGAAGGGACAGGGTACCTAGCATAAATTGGAGTTTAAAAGGGTTAAATCGTTTGAAAATAAACGTTGTTTTTCAAAACACAAGTTTTAAACAAAGTTTAAAAATGAGGATAGAAAAAAAAATTATTTGGGAAAAAAACATCAATTTTAATAAATATATTTTGAGACATTAAATAACTGTCCGGCTGTAATTTTAACAAGTTATTCTAATTTTGATATTTTAAGCAATGTTAGAAGTACAGTGTCTCTTTTAAAATTTACAGTAACATGAGTTAATAGTACAGTAAGAAGATTTCTTACATGGGTGCGGACTGACCAATTCTTTCATGTTGAAGAAGGAAAGAACTTTCGTGGCTGCTGAAACGTACATACAGTTTATTTTTACTGTTATGTCTGTACTGTACTATTCTCTTTAGCGTAATATTTTTGAGTATTCTTTTAACATCAAGTAATATTAAATGAATTACTCTTAAAAGCACATTTAGAATTCGAAAACCATTACAATATTAGTTTAATGTCGACCTAGATTATACTCTATTTAAATATACGTTAATAAAATTGTAAGTCAGTATGAGAAATAATTCAATTATTTTCCAGATAACTTTTTTATTTTTCTCTTATCACACTTTTCTTTGTTAAATTTTTCTGTAATCATTTTCGAATACTTGTTCAAAAGAATCTTGTATACAGTTTCAGAAATATTCTTTAAGTAAATAAAATAATCATGTGAACATGATTTTACAATTGTATCATCCACATCACTCACTATAATTTTTACATATGTTTCTGTAATGGATTGCAATAAATTGATTGGTTATCATTTGTTATGAATTCCCTGTGGAACTTTTCCAATACCTTTTGAAATACTTGAATATATATGCAAGCAATTTTAAGAGAATACACTGTGGTTTTTTTTAAAGAGCCTCTATCTAAAGCATCTATAAATGTGCATTCTTCCGAAAATTCATAAAGTATCACTGAAAATAAGGATATCTGTGCAAAATTTACAGTTTATTTTTTTACATACTTTAAACGCAGAATAGCCTGCAATGAAAAGTAGAACTGCCATAATATGTTTCTCAATTGGCGCTAAATCGTCAATATCTATATCTTCCGAACACATCTGCAAATAACTGAGAGTTGCATTTATTTGCAATGTCATTCAAGGTGTTTTTTATATTATCATACGAAAAAATTAAATTTTGAATTCTAATTTTCTTTTCACTTTCAATTAACTGCGTTAGAGAAACGTAATAATTACTACCAGATAACTGTCTATAAAGACTGAAGCGTTCTTCCAAAGGATCTGTTTGAAATTTACCTAACAGTATAAAATTAACTTCCAGTTCTTTTAAGGCAAATTGTGCCAATCCATACATTCCATTGCAAGTTTGCCGAAAAGCTTCAAACGTCCTATTAGTCAGTCCATTATATAAGGTGCCTCTTGAAATAAGTTTCCCAAATTTTTAGCCAATTTGATATCGCCCGCAAAAATTTAAGTTCTTCCTGATTTACAGATGTAATTGGTTTGAAATCATTATTTTTGAGTCTTATGTTTTTGTTCAAATATTTAACATTAACAATATTCCACCATTTTAAAATTATGGATAAAAATTCTGATGTTTCGTCACTCTCATGTCCACCAACTATTTTTAAAGCTTCGATATTTTCATAGTTAAATACTTTACAAACTAGACTAACTTTTTGTCGCTCTATATTAGAAGGATATAACGCTTTATAGTTTAATTTATGCGCATATTTTACGAGTGATTCCTTTTCTTTATCGTAGATATTTCTCAAAAAATTAAAATTAGCACTTTTTATTTCGTGTACATTTTTCATGTCTGGATAGTTTAAAGTTGCATTTTTTTGGTTTAGCCAATTATTGCGAATGTTTTTAAAAATGTGCACGGTGTCATAAAGCAAAAATAACGGAATGTCCGATGATGCAGGATTTAAAAAGGAGTGGTATCCGAAAGGGTGAGGACTAAAATGGGAAAACAATGATTTGTTGACCTGATTGTTATCCGCAATTATGCCGAGTCATAACACCCATTTCATGCAGTTCTTGAAGAATTTTTTGGTTACCTGAAATAAAAAAGTACCAGAATTCTCGTGAATAGGTAAAATTGCAATGACATCTTCTAAGCTGCCAAAAGAAGAAGTAATTGAAAATACTTATGCTGTTTTAGCTAATTTATTTGAATCAGTTATAGATGATCCTGTCAATTTCCCACCTTTAAAAGATAATTCTGGAGAAATATAAATTTCATCCAGTAAAAGATTCATATATTTTTCTCTTTGTGATAGAGTACTTAACCTTTTCTCTAAGTAATTGCTTTTAACTTTGTACAATGAACTGCAGATACTTAGTTTAGAAGCCAGTTTTCTTAAAGTAGTTGGATGGGGTAAAATTAGCAAATTTGACTTTCTGATAGCTTTATAGCAAGAAGGTGAGTTCAAAAATATTTTGAAGGCAAACTAAAGTAATGTAGGGGAAAACGAGTACCTCTCTTTAGGTAAATTATTAAGTTTAATTTGTTCGATTAACATATTTAACAATAACTGTTTCTTATCATCTAAAGTTCCGCTGTACTCTTCTAAACATTTAATAGATTTAGAAACATTGTCCTTTATGATACATTTATCATAAATATTGCATTCATCACAAACTTTTAATAATAAATCAATATCAAGCTTATTTTGTATTTTGTTAAATTTCAAACTCAAAACATTCGATTTTACCGTGTCATTATTATAATATATTTCCAAAATTTAAATCTAAGCTTACCTTAAAAGATATTTCTATTGAGGGTATATCCAATACACATAATTTAATTACAATTAATTGTTCATCAGTTTTAATATAATTCCATTTGGGATAGTTCATTATGCAGTCACGTATGTACATTTCAGCTTGATGGATATCTTTTATTTTATTTAGTTCAGTCTCATTAGCGTATGTTATTAAACTTGCATTTAAAGACAGCTGGATATTTTCGTTTTCTTTGTCTTCACGTGTTTTTCTTTTTTTGGGCACTGTGATATTTAAATGAGGTGTGGAATCATGAATATATGTTGAAAACGCATCAGGAGTCAAAGCAGGACTGGCTCTGGGAATCTTATGTATATTCCCATCTTTGTCCTTCCAAATATCTTCTCGAACAATCATCTCACTGGCAAAATGTTTAATGCAAACTCTATTATTTTTTGTGAATTTGAAATTTTGCTGATGAATCCGGTTAATCCAGAAATTTCTTTGTTCCTCATCGTTCGGGAACCGGAAACAAGATACGTATGGCGGATCGTAGTTCGATCTGCATTGAGGAACAACGCATTTGAAAGGCATAACCTACAAATGAAATAAAAAACATATATTATCGGTAATTTAGATTAAACGTTATTATAAATTAATTAGGTTTTAAATTAATCAAGCTTTTGATTCATATTTTAAAACCATTAATTAATTACTAATACAAAAAAGTAGAGAATGTAAACAAGCTCAACACATTAACATTAAAATTATTTTTTATGTAATAAAATAAATTACTTACTATTTGTCTGATTTCTTTCTTTCTTGCACTATTCTTCTACACATATGCATCAATACAAGCTATTTTAAGTAAAACAATATTAGATTATGTGAGAGATAAAATGGATGACTGTTGTTCTTAACTTCCATTTAGAATGAAATCGCGAACGATGACAGACGAACAGAATAATTTTAAACCTTCCGCCTTCGGTTGGTCACGTGATCGTATTCCCAAGAATCAGCGCGCTGGCCTATTACTGGAGAGGGCTGTGTCTGTGTGCGCAACTATGTCACTTTTGCCTCCGTGCGATATCGTGAAATCACACCCACACACCGAGCAAAACGCATGCTTATCACCAAGCTTCGATTTTTGTACAAATTTAAAATCCTTCGAATAACTATCTTTGAAAGTTAGGGAATATTTCTTTGTCGAAATTTTGCTTTAGCCGAGAATTAATCGTCACCGCTGTAGCACCACGTGAGATCGAAATCAAAGCAATTTCGTTTTGCCGTTGCCAAATTGCTGTAAATAAATGCGCTAAGAAAACATCATATTCAGTGCGCGCAGTTTGCAAACGGCACCAGCCAAATTGCCGTAGGTTCAATTGCCGCGCCGTCTGGTGACTCAAAATTCTTGAGCTTATCGGATTGAGAACAGTGGGAAAAAATTAATTCACTTAACTGTTGTTGTTGTTGTTGCTTATCCTCTTTAAAGATCTGACATAAGTCAGATCAACTCCAATAGATTGTTGACCGACAGAAAGTCTATAACTAAAAGGGGAGCAGATGTTAAGTCCTCCTTAGAAAGTCCGACGCAACTCAGTATGTGCTCTGGAGAGGCTGGATGATCACAGTGGTAATCACAGTGGATGATCACAGTACGACTTTTCCTCTGGAGTATTTGCGGAATCGTATGTTGGAGCTAAATAATTTTTATTAAACTAAATATATTTAACTGAATTCAGATTTAAGATGCTAAAAATTTATTTTGCCCAATTGTTTTCCCCTGGCCTTGCATCAGCCATCTGTTTCATCAAGTTTTTTTTCATGTGCCAATTAGGCTTAAGTTTTGTTTATGTTATTCACCCATGGGTTAAACCTATCTTAATTGTATTAAAGTTCAACTAAAAGTAATTAATATCAGTTTAAAAATAAAATTCAAATGGTTTTAAACTTCTTCATAACCCTAAATAGTAGTATCTCTAATATGTTAAAAATGTAAACAAAATAAAACCCCTACTTCTTATTGAAAAAAAAAAATTAATTAAATAAATAAAATTGAAATAATATACTTTTTATTCATTGAAGACCCAAGACAATTTCAAAGTAAAGTTTAAAAACCTAAGCTCAAGATTTAATAAAGTTGTTGTGTTTAGTTGTTGACTACTGCTGCTGGATGGAAATAGCCTCTGAACTATGGCCCAGTAGTTTAATGATGTCATGCTTCCTGAAAATTAAGGGTCTTCCTTTTGACAAATAGATGCTTAGGTTCTCTAAAGAATCATGGGGGGGGTAAGAGAATTAGTTCTGGTTAGGGTAGGACTTTTAACTAATGTTTAAACCATGGGTGAAGAGTGAAAAGCCTCAAGTGAAAGGCAATTTTCTGAGGTTGTTTTCAATATGCAAATTTATTGAACCTTTATTTTATGCAAATGTTGCATACATGAAGCTCTAAGGAGACTCATCGGGAATGGGCGATCAGGCGGGAAAACGGACCAGGATCCATTTTCACCGGCAGGAGGCGCAGCGCACCGCTTCAATAGGGATTTAGCGTTGTTTTGATTGTGAACGAGCTATATTTTTTTAATAAAATAAATTATTTTGATAGAATATGGGTCGAGCGAGTCACTGCTTTGCACCTGGAAGTGACAGTGGATATCCAGAAGCCAGAAAAAGAAATGTATCGTTCGGGAAGAAAAATCCAACGTTATTTAAAGCTCCAAACAGCATCAATACAGCATCACCATAATATTTCTTTAATATGGCCCCTTATAAATGTATAACATAAAAAGTAACACTATGTAAATAGAAAACCTTTTGTACATGTTAGTAGTAGTATAATGCTAATATGAACACTTTAAAATACGGCCCAGTAATCAAATTGAAACAGCAGTATAATACTTTGAAATTGTCCATTTAAAAAAAAATAATAACAGTTTTATGAATATTTTTTCTGTTTATTAATTTAATTAGGCTGGGGGAGGGGATTTTATAATATATAAGAGATACACAAATGAATAGATATTTTTGGCATAAGTCTGCAAAACTTATACAAAAACAAATATTTTCAATTCAAAGTCTGTTTTTTTTTAAATACAAAATTTTTCAAAATTAAAGAAATATTAAATTTTTTCTGATATGTGAAAGCTTGAAAAACTGATGCAAAAGAGTCAATCACTGAATATGCATGTATTTATTGAATTAATATATTTTTTTCCTTTATGCTTTTTTATGAAATTTTTTGTAGTACTGAAAAATGATACTGATACTGAAAAGACATTGATTTTTATATAATTTTTTGTGGTAATTTTTCTCAGGTCCTTATTATCGCACGGGCAAATCGGGACTTTGCCCAGGGCCCCCCCAATTTCAAATCTTGTTCTGAAACATCCTTCTTTATATCAAAATTTTATGAAAAATAAACAAATTTCATAGATGCCCCCCCCCCCCCAAATTCATCAATTCCTGGGGCCCTTGTTGGTTATAATCAGGCTCTGGTGGTGCTGAAAAACGGCGTTAAATGTTTTTCTCTTTCCATATTTGTTTTTTGGTTTAACTAACCAACTTTAAGACTAAAGACAAAATAATAATAAATAAAATATATACCCGCTCTTCCACATTATAAGAGGAATTTATAGCCTGAAAGAAGGCAGGGAATTTTTTTAAATTTTTAGCGAATTGCTACCAAAAATATTTGTCAAAAACTGATCTATTATATCGTTCGCATGCAGTTTTAAAGAGAATTTATTTAAATTATTAATTAATTTATTAAATTATCAAACTGATGTTACATCGTTGTAACTAAGTAATATAGAAACAAAATTATTATATATGCATATTAATTATCATATTTATTTATTCAAATGTTAGTGTATACTTCATGAAATTTCAGCATAAATGAATAAATCCCAATTAGAGAAGCATTAAATGGGAAAGCGCGCGCGCACGATGTTGTTTTTCGCTACCTTCAATAGATGGCGCAATCAATGGTAGCCGCAGTTTCGTGGGCAATTCTCATACTGCGTAGTTGGTCCAAGTTGGATAACAAGTCGATGTTCCTCCTCCCGAGCTTCATGGTTGCATACTTTTTTTTAATTCTGTAACTGTAAAATTAACCTGTTTTATATAGTGTATAAAGTGTCTGCTTTATGAGAAAACACACAGGCCTGGCTGCTGATAGAGCTAGAAGGTTGCCCTAGTCATGGGAAGGGCATGATGTATTTCTGCCAGATATATTATAAAAGGCTTGCATTGGAACTGGAAATTTTTCCAGATGGCCTGGTTTTTCTTAAAATCTGAAATTGTTTTTAATTTTTTTTTGTAAGTGTTCTTTTGTGCAATGTTTAAATAAATTTAAGTAGAGAAAATATAAAGTGTCGTCAATTTTTTAAGCCTTCACCTCTAGTGGTACAACTGAAACTGTGGGTCATTTTTATGACATACTTGGCATTTCATCCACGGACCCAACATCATAAACGGCTATCTTTCCCCATGATTGTGCAGTAAGTCAACCTTCCTCTAATGTTAGTCCGTGATTAGGATTTGGAAAAAGCGGGAGAAACTTGTTTACGGCTGTAAAATCGGGAAAATAACTAAAAAACCGGAAAACTCCTGGGTAAACCGGCAGGATTGGCAGCTATGGGCATACATACACATTTGAGCAGAGAGAATATTTTTTTAGTATTCATTTGGCTGTACTCACCACTTGATGGTACTGCAGCCAGGGCCCGATTTCTGGGAGCATATTTGGGGCAAGCACCCGGGCCCCCAAATCGTTCTTTAAGTTTAAAAATTTGTAAATTTTGAAAAAGTTTTCAAAAGAGGGTCCCCTAATGAAGCTTTTACCCAGGTCCCCCAACTCAGCAAATCTGCCTCTGACTGTAGCACTTTATAATTTTAACTCGCCACTAGATAGCACTTCAGCAATCAACTTCTTGATCATTCAACTAGCTGCTCTGAAAATTGGTATACATACACATTTGAACACTGAGAATATTTTCGCGTTATCCATTGAGCTTAACTCTCCCTTTGATGGATCTGTAGCATATTATTACTTTAATTTGCTACTAGATGGCACTGCAGCATATCTTGACCGTTAAACTGTTGGCTATGAAAATTGGTACACGTTTTGGACTTGGAAAATATTTTGATGTTATCCATTTTGCAAAAACTTCGACAGTTGATGGTGCTGTGCCGAATCATCTTCACCATTCAAACGATCGCCATGAAATTCTTTATGCATAATTATTGAACACAGATAATATTTATGAGATATCAATTTTGCTATATCTATTTATTATGATAAATCGTAATTGCAACAACCCGTAATATAAAAAAAGAATCCAATCATTCTCGTGCGAAGAACGGGGCATTCAGCTAGTAGATTATAAAATTTAAAGCTTTTTTGCAATTGAAAGTATGTGTCTCCGACTGACAGGTTAGGAAATAGCCATTGGGCTGGACACCCTGTATAGTCAGGTTTAGATTAATATTTTCCTTTCAAAAAAAAAAAAAAAAAAATTGCTTGAAAGATACAAAAATTTTTGGTAAAATATATATCCAAATGATATCCATATGTTGTTAACAAGGGATCTTTTAGGATACTATTCATTAGCTACTACCAGTAGCTCACGAAACAAAAACTACATTTAACTATCATATATTTGTTTTTAAAAAAGGTAAATAAAAAAAATACAAAATATAGGTTAATTTTTATTCCCATTTCTTTGAAAAGTTTAAATAAAGGAATGAAAAAGAAAAGGGTAGAAAAAGATTAAAATTGAAATGCTTGAGAAAAGGGTGTCCACCAGTATCAGGAGGGGGAAACAGTATCATTAGTAGCCTAACCAATATAAAAAAGTCCCCAGTTTAATAGCCATTTTCTTGATTTCAGTTGCCAAAATAATAGCGTTTTTGCATGATTTTGTAGTTAAGAAATAATGTCATTTACTTTCATTGAAGAACTAATGAATAAAGTGATAAATTAAAAAACTTCATGTGTTATATAACAGAGCATATAGTACATTTTTTTTATAGCACAGTTAAAAAAAATTTGCATGTTCGATGAACAACCAATAGCATCCTTGAAAAGAAAGGAAGTTGACAAAAACCGAAATCTGATTTTCAAATTAGTCATCTGAAGTAAGGTACAAGTAGCCAAAAACTTGAAAATAGTATGAAAATGACGTTTTTTTTTAAAATAAAAAATGTCACCCAATCTTTAAATTAGTAGTAAAAGTCACTTTTTAGTCGAAGGTGGACACCCTGTAAGCATAATAATAAGCGCCATTTCTCCTGGCATAAAAAATCACGGAAGGCCGTGAATTTGCAGAAAACTTGCATTCCTGCTTAAAATGCAGGGAAAAGATTTATCATATAGAAAACTCTTTTATGCCACGGGTGGAGAATTTTAAAGAGGTTTTAAAATAATATCACATAACATCTGGAAAGAGCTGCTGAACTGTTAGATCAACAGTTGTAGTAGGCCAGAAGCTTAGGGGGTATATTCTTCTCAAGTTGGTGGAAAAGCTTAACAACCGACTAGAAAGAAATCAATAACTAGCTTTCCAAACAACTATTTTTGTAAGTGAGATTTTCCCCAACAGTGGTTAACTCCAGCTGTTAACGAAACACTCTGCTATTGAGGATAGAGCAATCAGCATGAAGCAATTCAAAAATTTTGAAAGTAAAAGTTGTTGAGATTAAGACTGTTTAACAAATGGGTATATGCAGTGGTACAATTAACCACTGTTTGGAGACTTTTTGTAGCAACTGCATTAAAAACTCACTGGCGGAAAATCGAAAATTGTTGGGTATGATGTCAGCAGTAGTAACTAACAACGGACTAGAGTTAACAATGACGGGAGAATAGACCCAATGAATCTTCACACTTTAGACCTTTCAGTGTTTTACTCCATTGTGACATTTCATGAAAGATTTTAGTTCCTGAAATAGACATTATTGATATGTCCAAATGTTCATTACCCACATAGAGAGTAATGATGAAATAAACTAAACAATTAAGTTTAATAAAAAATTTATTATACTTGAAAAAATTATATAAGGCACCATTAAGTACAAAGTGAAATAACTAGCACAAAACAGATATCTCAAATAGTATACTTTATAACTTAAAATACAAAACAGATTTTGAACTAAAGATATCTACAAAATTGTTATGAATAAGCTGTTCTAAATGCATCAACATAAAACAAATATGAAAAAATATACACAAATTTACTTTCAAAAGTTATTAGATTTAATAGTGAGTATATTTGAATGAGCCTCCGATTCTAAAAATGTTACACAGAAATTAGGTTATTGTAAGACAAAGAAATAACAATGTATATTTTACCAAGCATTACCATAGCATTACCAAGCAATAGAAAAAAAAAGATTTTATATCTAGAAGATTTATATCTCTTATAGATCTAGATATAAATCTTCTATAGATAGATTTTATATCTATCTATAGAAGATTTTATATCTAGATCTATCTCATTGACTTATAGCATGGGTCATATATAAAATCTTTATATATGACCCATGCAAGATTATAATCTGTGTTTAGAATAAAAAGTTCTCAAAATGCTCGAATGAACAAAGTAATCTGAATTAACCATTTAAAAGAAAGATTCACAGGAGCATTATCAGGGTGTCTACCACTCCAGAAAATCCGGAAAGTCTGGAAAAAGCCAGGAAATTGGAAAATGGATCCAGAAAATTCAGAAAAAGAATATTTTTTTTGTGTGTGTGTGTCCTTTTTTTAAAAAACCCTTTCTCTCTAATTGTCAGACTGGAAACTGAAAGCAACTGCAACACAATTTTTTGGACCGGGAAAGCATCAAGTGATGTGCTTGTATAAGGAGGGAAAAATGGGGGGCTCATCAATCATGGCGGGAGGGGTAAAAGACAAATTAGCTTACTTGGGAACTTAAGGCTTAGGACCGTATTTCCAAGAACAATTAGTTAATTCTATCAGAAAGTGCGACTACTTCTGTTTCTCGATTGATGAAAGCTTAATCCTGTATACTTCAGTTAAACTTCTTGTGTAATACGTTGTAATTAGTGCTGTCATACTTCCGTGTAACTTCTTGATTTCAAGAAGTACAAAATATGCAAATATAAAGACAAGGGAGGGGGCATTGTGCAATTCCCCAAAGTAAAACAGGGTTTCTACAGATTTCACAGCTTTTGCTTCCCTGACATCTATCACGCTCTTCGACTTTCTAGCGTGCTTTCCCAAATTTTGTGTTTCTATTTTTAACATTACATCCTTTAATTAATAACTTTTTATATATTTTCCCCTTTTTTCACAAATAATAATAATAAAATTAATATATACAAGAATCGTATTTGACATCACTGGATTCTAACAAAAACCATGTTTGATAATGAGAAAATGAAAATAAAACAATTTCTATACTTAGGTTCAAATAGCAAATATTTTCTTGATTTTACCGCAAAATTCAATTTTTCTTGCATTTCCCTGACCTTTCTTCAATTTCTGCTAATTTCCCTGACTTTTCCCCCAAATCCCTGACTTTCCCAGGTCTGTAGAAACCCTGTAAAATGCATTGGTCAGGAATATTTTTCCCGGGACCTCCCAAAAGTCAGGAAATTGACATTCAGAAATTTGGTAGACGATTATAGATATAATTTGTCATTTAAAAAAAAAAAAAAAAAAAAAAAAAAAATTGGTTTTAGGGATATGTGAATGTCAAATCGAAGAAGACTTAGTACAAAGTTAACCCATTAGGTTCAGCCTTCAAGTGTATATGACGGATAAAAATTGCTGTCTTAACATGGAGTAAATTTGTTTAACATGATTATTAATATGCATTTGTTTGTGATTGCACACAATGCAAAACTAGTTAAATACGTGCAATTCTAATTATGTAATTAAATAGATTAAATTTTACCACCAATCACAAGATAAAATTGTATCAAATAACTATTCAATGAATTCACAGTATAGTCCAGCTCTGTAATGATGGCTTTTGAGTCACATGGCTTTGGAAGGTTGAATGTGTGATATTTCATGACAGGATTCTTCATGGAAGAAATGCACAACCAAATTGAGTTCCTAATAACTAATGTCTTAGCATGTATAGTGGGGGGCAAGGGGAGTAACTCCTGTTAGATCAACTTAGAAGGAAGATTAGTTATAACTTTCATATTGTGATATCATTTACATATGTGTGTTATTTTACTAAGTGTTTAATTAATTTTAAGTTCCTGAGATTTTCAAATTCCAAATCTCTTATCAATTAATCACAAGATATATATATTTAATGGTGCAATATAAAGTTTATTATGTTATTTTATTACAGGTGTAAAAATATAGTTCTTTTATACAATTACACAATAGGAATATATTTACCTAAAAATACTTACTCTGCAACATAATAACACGAATGTGACAGTTCTTTTACATAAGGAAGTTACTGTACTGGATAATTACTATACAAAAATATTTATAAGTGAATTCCTATACCTATACCAAATGTTTCTTTAAACATGTTTTTCTATAAAAATTAAGTATAAGATAAGCTCTGTACCACTTGATATTAAAACCAAAAAATGTATAGAACAATATTTACACAAAATTAATTTGATTGTTAAAAATATACATTTTACATCTTATTCTAATATCTGCAGGTGCTACTGAGTTACACTAATACAATTAGAATCTTTAAAAAAAATAGTACATCAGATGAAGGGGAACAATTCCACTACCTGATGAATAATCCTATAGTATAATGACAAATTGCAAAATCAGATATCCCCTCCCCTCCCCCTCTTTTTTACTTTTAAACATTTTTTTCACCACATAAACTTATGCATTAAAACACATGTGCCTACAACATACAATACAGCTCACATTATCAAACCATAATTTTCACACATACTGTAATAGATTTTGAGTTACAATAATTTCATAGCATATGCATGTATGCCATGGTGCACAAGGGATTAATATTAATGAGGTATATTGGCACGATGAAGAAAATGCTGTTTTCAAGCCTTAATAAAAAATATAAATATGGTAAAAACTAAACAAAAATTATTTTACTTTTAACACAACAGATTAATCATTTAAATATACAATGTTACAACAATAGTTAGATACTAATGTTGTAATTAAATATGTTAATTAAAAAACACATAATACAGAATGAAGATATCACTGTAGACTTTAAAAACTTAACATCCTAGAAATGCTGATTACACTTACTGAAACTACAAGCTTACTTTAGTGCATTCAACTACTTTATGAATAAAAAAATTTTAATCAAAAGAGAGTTTGTTTGCTAAAAAGAAATCAATTTTTCTAAGCTATAATAAGTGTTATCAGTTCATAGACATTACTCTAAATTGATAATCTACTTTATATTGATTGTAAATTCTTTAAAGAACTAATTATAATATTTTAAGATTAGATGTAAAGCCTTTTAGCTTTGTTTAAACCCCATTTATGCAAACCAGCATAAAACAGACTACTGAAATGAAATACCTTTATATATATATATAAATTTGCAGTTCAGCAGATCTTTTAACATTTTTATGAAGAATATTAAGATGGACTTGATATTCATATATTAAGGATTTACATATATATATATATATATTTGTTTTCTGATATACATGTAAAAAAAATAAAATGTATACAGGCGTGACTAACTATTTTGCAGAAAAAAAATTCATTATTTATAAAAGTTAGGTAATTCAGGAAAATATTGCAACAAATAGATTAATAGTTGTTAAAAGCTGAGTATTCTTTAAAATCTAGGCACAGTTGAGTAAACACAATTTTTAAAATATCATGACTCACTATTATTATTCAAATATCAATAAAATACATGAAAGTTTAATTTTCTCAATACTTATTTATATAAAAGCAAACAAGAGTGGTAAAATATATTAAATATATGTGTGTGCGTGTATGTATATATATACGTATTATATTTGTTATTATGTGCTATCAATTAATATTTTAATTGGGATTCCATGTTACGTATAAGTTAAGCTATTTTATATATATTATATATATATGCAGGGTATGCAGTGCTAACATTACCCAATGACTATTTTCTAAATCGTTAGTCAGAGACACTGCAAGTTCAAACTGCAAAAATGCTTTACATTTTATAATCTATTATATCAGAAACAATCGAAGTCAATAAATCAATTCCAATAAAAGTTATGGCATTTAAATTTTTATCAGTCCCCCAGTTGTATCAGTATATTTGGAAAATTTTTCTCTTTACAATTTGAAGCACAATGAACAAAAGTTCATCGTATGATCAAAATTTATTGAGTTACAAAGCAGCAAATATTTTGACTTAAGTAACTTTTCCAGGTTTAAAAATGTCCCATTAAGGGACCATATAAATATTGAAATTTTAAATTATAGGTTTCAATTTCATTTTCTGGCTTAATGCAGAGAAAGAAGCAAAACTAATTTTAGAATACTAATCTTTAAGCAGAAGGTTATAGTCAGGCTCTGTAAAAATCTATCCGGGGTCAGACTTACGTATATGTGTAGAATCATATAGAAATCGTATATGTGTAGCCTGCAGATGTGCAGCACCGAGTATGCAACGCAAAGTACAGGAAGAGTTTTCTACACGGGTGCATATTTGTAATATTATTTTAACTTTCTAAAATGCATATATTTGTATTTTAAAATGTTTTATTTTCTAATTTAATGTTTAATGAAGTGTTTTATTTCCTTGTTTTTTAATTTTAAATTACTTAACACCAGTTCATTTAAAAAAATTCTTTTTTCAGTATAAGCTGTATTTTTATCTTATTTTATTGGATACACATAGTTAAACGCTAATCTCCTTTATTGCAGTCTACATTCATAAAATAGTTAATGAAATTGCCAATAAATATTACAAGCCTCAAAACCATGTACATTAATTTTTCTCAAATTAATTGTGTATACAACCCCTATTTCATTGCTCAAAAAGGGCTCTAACTTTAAGCAGCTGTAATTCCGTGAGTTTTGGTCGTAGAAGGACGATTTTTTTTTTTTTTTTTAATTATTATTATTGTGCATGAAATTGTATAAAGAAAATAATAGATTATATAATTTAAAGCATTTTTGCAATTGGAATTATCTGTCTCTGACTAACAGTTTAGGAAATAGCCATCGGACTCATTAGCACTGGACACCCTGTATATATATATTCATACACACAACAAAAATAAAGCCTACAAAAATAAGTATATATACATATACAAATATACTTTTTAATAGACTTTATTTTTGTTTGTTTGTTTAGTCTTCCAGCAAGAAACAATATGCTAAACAGAACAGGCTTTTTTCTTGTCTATTTACATTTTTGTGTGTTTTATCTCAATTTTCTACTACTATGGAAGAAGGAACTTTTCACAGACAAATAAGGGTGGACCCTTTGTACCACCCAAAGCAGTGTAATGTTTATTATTATATTTAGGTATATAATTTACAAAGATTTTTATTGTTTTAAGCATATCACTAGTTTTCTTTTGAGTATTTTTTTATTATAAGGTTTTTCTTATTTTTATTGTATACATTAAGTATTAAATTTTCATAAGTTTCTTATTAGGAAGATTTATATAAGCATCACTTGCGGATTGGAAGTACTGTGTCACATATGCGACTAAATTATTATTAGCTAAAAACTCATAAACATTTATAACAAAATGTACATTGAAAATATGACAAAACTTCAGCTCAAGATACTGAATCAAGCTGAAAAAAATATGTAGCTAGTTTAAAAAATATTTAAATGATAACTATCAAAAATGAAATGACTGAATTATTCAGCATAATAAATGAAGGCTGCAGCCAAAGTAAATGCTATAAAGAGAACTATTATAATAATACAAGTACGAGTAACTATTCTTCTAGAACCAATAAAAGATACCAATTAAAAGAAAAAAATTAAACTCTGTTAAATTTCCATTTTTCTAATAACTTGAAATTTAGAGAGCACAGAAAAATAAGGCTAATTGAAAATTACCATTTAGTAAAAATAAATGGCAGTTTTGCAAAATACACATACAAAATAACTTCCAATTAGCTTAATATATATATCATCTTAAGATATACAGTTTATTGTGCATTGTTTCCAGGGAACAGATCAAGAAAATAAAAATGAGTCATGAAAAATCTCAGAAGATAAAAACAAGTAACATGACTAGGCATATACTTTATAAAAGCAAAAAATTTAGATACATGAACACAGTAAAAACTTGAAAATGAACTCTAAAAAAGTAGGCAGCAAAATTACTGTAAGAAATAGTATTTGCTCATTTATGAGAAATTTTGGGGGACTGATTTGTTGGCGAAGGGGTGGCATTGCGTTGTTCTTCTTCTTTAATCTTCTGCTGCATTTGCTGCAACATTTCTTGCATTCGTTTTAATTCGGCTTCTTTCTCTTGGAGAATACGGTCTTTTTCAGAAAGCTCTGGAGAAACACTAAAAAAAATAAAAAGCTAAGTGTAGACAACTGATAATGTAATGTAATTTACAGTAAAAATCAGTAATGGGTGGGTTGGGGGGGGTGAAGAGTCTGCCTCTTAACATCACAGCACAAGCATTTGGAGAGATTTAACTTATGTATCTGTATACAAGATCTGACATTAAAAATGAATCAAATTTTAAATAAATGTTAATTTTAAAAAAGTTAATATTTGTTTAAACAAAGTTAGGAAATTACTTTTCTTTCTTTCAAACACAAAATAATCAGAAAAGGTTGTGCGACTTCATCAAAAATGCTTAATTTTAACACAAAGATAAGGTAGCAAGACTTTATCTTGCCACTGGCGATAGTAATTAAGCGAATATAATCCTCACACTTTTAACGAGTTCAATGAATTTCTGCCCATGGAGCGTAATGTATTTCGAATCTTTTGGGTGGTTTTGTAGATAAACTATCCAGTCGATTGGGACAAAAGGGGAGGTGCACAACAATATGTTACAACAATCCTAAATATAAAGTTCCAACATTCTACAACCAATAGTTTTTGAGATATGCGAGTGACATACATACGTACGTACAGACGACAAGGAAAAACTGATCAAAAAACTCGCCGTCAGTCAAAATGAGCTGTAGATGCATTTATATGAACGTGCATGCTAGCGTACGATGAGATGCATCGACAAAATTCTTAAAAGTAAATTTAGAGGAAGTCAAAATCGGTTTTTTCGTCGAAATTTGGCCTCCAAAATTTTTCAGGATCACATTACTTCCTTACTACCTTACAAGGAAGTAAAAAGCAGAGTGCATCAGCAAATAAAAAGAGAAAAAAGAAGGGAGGGGAGGAGGGGGGTGCACAGCAACAAAACAAAAAAGAAGGGTGTGGTGCCCTATAATAAATGCCAAACAAGAATACAGTTTATGTGAGAAATAGCCAAAAATTGCACAATGTTAGACGTAAATCAAAGTTTTTAAGACTTCATCTAGCATCAAATTTGGTATTGATCACCGAGAGCCACTCAACTTAATGACTGCTAGGTAATAGTTTAAATAGACTCTCCAAAAGCTGTAAAATATCCATGCAATTTAGTGCAACCCTTTAAAAGAGCTTCAGATGTCTTTTCTTTGTGATGTAGAGTAAGCTGTTATAAACTCTATTATGATTATTTTACTGTGCTTGAATTGAATTAAATGTCTCTAAACTGCCATATATCGTAAAGTATTCCCCAACTGTGATGTGTCACAGGCCTCATTCTAGGAAGGGCCAGCGGAATGTACACCCTTGTGCAAATTAATTGAAGCAATCTCGAAAAATTGAGATAACTAAAGAGGAATGCTATTTTATTTAAATTTATAAAAAATCAAAAATTTTTAGTACATTACTTGATTTCTACAACTTTTTATTAACATTTGGACATGATTTTTCATGGATTCAACCAATTTTTTACAATAATTTTTAATATGTGTGTTTGTACCATACATGAATTAGCGCAGTGATTAGCGTCTCCATAGTTATACAGTCCATATTTAATAGGCGTTTCTTGCATGTAGCCTAGAGATTCTTCATTGGGTTTATATCCAGAGAGTTCCAAGGCCATTCTCATGTCTCAATTTGGTTCTCGGGCATGAATTTCTTGACCATTTGGACGTATGGCACTGGACTAAAACCTCCTGAAAAATTCCCATTCTGACAGGGTATTGTTTCTTCAATTCTGGAACAATATTTTTATCCAGAATAGCAATATATTGCTGAGAAAACATCATACCATCAACAGGCTGCAAAGAACCAACCCCAATGTAACCGAAACAATTCCAAAACATTTGGGGGTGTTTAACACTTTTTCTTTGAGGGTGTTTAACAAATTGGTCAATGTGACAATCCCGAATACTTTTGACTGGCGATCCCCGTAAGTGTTGAGTTTGCTGCCTTCGGACAAAAAAAAATTATTTCATCGCTAAATAGCACTTTTTTCCAATTTTCGATGGCTCAACAGTTATATTTTAATGCCTAAAAGTAGTGCTTTTTCTTTGAGTTCCTCTTGGTTGAGTGTCAGAGGCTGTTTCTTCAGAGGCCAATAGGCTGGGCGACCGGCAGCCTCCGAACAGTACATGAACTAATATTTATTCCATGCACTTTTAAATCTCTATAAAGTACAGCACTAGTCTTTCAAGGGTATTTTTTTACATTGTGTAAGTGGGAAAGTGCCATCTCTTAGCGTTGTTATCTTTCTTTCGGCCACATTTCCCTCACCGCTTTGGAGAAATGGATAGTTTTTTTTGTTTTTTTTTAATAATACGGCTCACAGTTGCAATAGTAACGCCAACTACCTTCAAAACCTTTCTTAAGTCTTTGGCATATGCATGGTTAAGACTCTTTTTGGAGCAAAAAAAATAAGCACTTTTTAAGGACCCCCAAAATTTTCTTAAGTAGGGTCTATCCACAAATGATGTCATGCTTGGAGGAAAGGAGGGCTGTGAAATTGTGACGAGGGGGGAGGGGGGGGGGGACAAGCTGTGTGACATTATACATTTACATTAAAATAAAAACATTTAAAATCAGAAAATTAAATTTGATTTCTAGTATAGTGCTTTGTTTTTAAACTGTAAGTATATGTAAATGTAATACAGCATGACATGTGCCAAGGGTGGTATGGTGAAGTGTGAGCAGGAGGCAAAGAATATTTTTTAAAAAGCGTGACATCATTTATGGACAGCCCCTTATTACTTTCGTTATTACCTAACTTTAGATTTTCTTATTGTAAAGTTGGCAGGTTGTTGCTTTAAGTGCAAATGTGCCAATTTTCCAAAATTGAAAAGCCCACAATTTCTTGCACATGTATGTACAAGCAATTAATACAGACAAAATAATTCCTTTTTTTCTCTTAAGTAACATATATGTCCATATACCGTAATTTATGGCAGAAATGCTGCACCCATCGCACCCACGAAAATGAGCTTAATTAACTAGAAAATTATCAGCAATGCCGCACCCGCGATCCCCTCCCTTAGAAAAAAAAAAAAAAAAAACATCGCACTGGGATGTATTTCGGTGGGGGGGGGAGAGTGGTAAAAATATCTCCTTTCCCATATGTTTTAAAGTATTTACGGCTATTTTACGAAGCTTACAATTTCCATTTTCAAATAATCAGTGCCCGATTTTATATAAAACATCAGTTTTTATATTCACAAAGGGGAATTTATAGAAATAAATAAATAAATAACTTGTAAAAACTTCTTGCGTTCGCAAAAAGTTCGGACAGTATAGCACATGCTGATAAAGTGAAACAGCGATCCGATGAGCAGGCTCCAGTCAAAAGTAAACATTTTTTTTTTTTTTCCTCCGCGGACGGCCAGCTGTTATTTACGTAATGAGTGTGCTTCAGCAAATTGTTTGTTTTAAGCTTTGAATGTTGTGTGTTGTTGATATTTCTATTCATTTATTACTTTTGATATTTATAACATTGGGGTTTATTTTAAAAGCACTCAGCGTTTCCTGAGCTTGCCAATTACTTGTAGTGTAGTCGAGTTTTTACTTTAATAATAGAGTAAGGCAGTGTTTATTCGGTACAGTGCTCCTTCACAGGGCGCAAAGCCGCACGGCTAAAAAACAGAAATAACTTATAGATAAACTTTTAGATGAACTTTTTTTTTTTTTGGGTAGAATGGTTAAACTCGCACTGGGCGCAACAGACTAGTTTTGGTTGAGATTCAGTAAGGCCCGGACTGGCTCCTAAGGGGGCCCTTGGCTATTGAAAAGGGGCTCCAACGTATGACGTCATCGCGTTACGGTACGATCAATATGAACGCAGCTTGAGGCTGGAAAAGGGGAACGAAAAGTTTCGATGCCAGATGATTTTACGGTCAATTACCACTAGAAATTAAGCACTTTTTAAGCACCTTGCGGCTATACTGAGAAACTTTAAGGATATAGGTAAAAAATTAAGTACTTTTTAAGCACTTTTTAAAGGCCTTAAAAATGAAAAAAAAGTAAGTACTTTTTAAGGTATTTTAAGCACCGTCCGAACCATGATATGTTCACAGAGAGTAATAATCTTTGTATGCTTTCGCTGGGTCAATGCCCATCTCTGGCAGCAGTGAACTCACAACTGATGTGATCATAGCTGGAGCTTTCATCTACGGAAGATCCTGTGCATGCACTCTCAGAACCCCTCTGATTTGGGGAAATTGTTGATAGTTAAAGGATTTATTCATACCACCCATATTTCAACATACTTTAGTATGATTGCTGAAAATTAATAAGAAAGATTTTAAAATTCACGAAAAAAATAGTTTGTTTCAATTAATTTGCACAAGGGTGTAGCACCCTGATGCCCTTTGTTTCAAGTTAGCACCCAGATGATGGAAAACTGATCCTTCTTTGCCCCCTTGAAGTTTTTTTTATTTCTTTTCTTTAATTATGTACCATTAGTTTCTTTAACTTTTCTATCTATTCAGTTCGGGGACTACAGTTTTTATCTCCTTTACTGCTATTTCAATACTGCCAGTCTTTGTAGGTGACCACCCAATTGCTAAAATCACACAATACTTATAATACCTCTATGATAATCCAGAAAAAATTTTAGCTATCGTTGTTGCCCATTTTCAAATTTTTACCAACTGCAGTATTATGAGATAGATGTTAAAATTTTATGGCTCCATTTAAATCCACAAGAATGCTGGAACTTTAACTTTCTACCCCGCTTCCCCTAAGTTGGGAAAACACTGGGGTTCTTCATTCAGTCAAATTTTTATTCATGATTCTTAATAACGTGATCAAATAAATCTCTTAATAAGATCGGTTTCTTATACAAAATGTTTACTTAATCAAATATTCTCTCGCCTGTTAAGTTGTTTGTTGGAGCTAAATAAATTTTTTTCTGGGTTAAACTAAAACCTCAATTAAATTCAAACTCAAATTTAAATCACCTGGAATTTATTTTGACCAATTGTTTTCCCCTAACTCTGCATCAGCCATGAATTTCATAAAGTTTTTCTCAATGTGCCAGTTAGGCTTGCCTTTTGTTTATACTGTTCATCCATGAGTTAAAGTTCAATTAAAGCTCAATAAAAATAAATTATAACCAGTTTAAAATAAAAATAAATAAAAAATTGTTTCAAATAGATAAATGAATAAATAAACATAACCTTGATTGGTGATTTTTAATCTGTTAAAAATGTAAACAAATTTCTTGTTCTATTTAAGAAAAGAAAGAAAAAAAAACTATACTTTTAATAAACTGTGAAGACTAAAGGCAACTAAAAGGTAAAGTTTAAAAACCTAAGTTCAATCTTTAATAAAGTTCTGTTTAGTTGTTGCCTACTGCTGCTGGATGGAAATAGCCTCTGTACTATTGTCAAGCATCTTGAAAAACAAGGGTCTTCCTTTTGACAAATAGATGCTTTTTCCTAAAGAATCATGGAGTAAGAGGATTTGTTCTAGTTAGGGTAGGACTTTTGATAAATGATTAAACCATTGGCCAAGAGTAAAAGCTTGAAGTGAAATGCAATTTTTTGAGGTTGTTTGCAATATGCAAATTTATTGAATTTTCCATTTTATGCAAATATTGTAACTTTTTCTGTATAATTTATATTTAGTTCAACTGTAAAATTAACCTGTTTATATATAGCATATAAAGCCTTCTGCTTTATGGAAGAATACAGAAGCCAGGCTGCTGAGAAACAGCTGAAAGGCTGTCCTAGTTATGAGAAGAGCAGAATGAATGATTTTAGTCTGACAGATATTTTATACATGGAATGTATTGGAACTCTAATTTTTCATTCAATTTAATGCAGCTGGACTGATTTTTTTTTTTTTCAAATCTGTAATTGTTTTAAATTTTTGATAATTTTTTCTGCAATTTTTAATAAAAAATATTTAAGAAAATAGAGGGTATCAGCATTTTAAGTTTCACCTCCAGTAGAAAAAATAAAGCCTGTGGGTCACTCCCTTATCCATTTGTGTGCATGTGGGCATTGTGAGACTACAGTGATAGCAGAGTGTGGTTTCGTTCTGCTATTGAGCGTGAAGAATAGACTCAAGAAATGTGGTTTTTACTAGTGAGCCCATAGGAAACATAATGGCCTTTCAAAAGCTAAACTGGGATACCTACAAATTATGGAAATATAGTATTATTATGTATCTAGCCAGCCAAGATTTATCTGAGTATTGTTCAGAGCCTCTAGTGGAGCAAGTCAGCAAAGCAGCCAAAGCTGTATCCAGCACCACTTCAGAAGTTAAACATTTGAAAAAGCAAAGTTTTTAACTTCTAATTTTTTACTTTTTTATTTAGGGCATTTCAATTATGATGAATGAAAAGCCAACTTAACCAGAAATAATAAAAATAGCTTTTAAAAAATATCATATTAATCAAAATTTTAAATGATTTAAGGACACATACGATGGTTTTCTTGCAGTACTTTTCCCAGCTAACCTTTCAGAACGATAATTCTCATAGTGGAGATCTTGAGTTACTTCTTGCAGATCTTGCATGTGAGTCCTAATTCACACAGAAAAACAAAAATTAAACCATAACGCAAAACAAGTAACATTTGAGTTCTAATTATTGTAATCTCGTTCAAAAAAAGAAAGCAGAACTTACACAAGCATTGTACGTAGCTTAATAAAATCACAGTGATCAGGATTCTCTATTTCTACCACTCCCCATGGATACAATCTTCCACGAACTTTACGACCCTTCACTTCAATAGTATTGATAGCAGCAGATACAGCAAAAGGCACTGCCTCCTAAATATATAATTGTAAAACATAAATAATTCTTTATTCTTTTAATATCTGATAGAAAAGTTAAGGTTTCAGTAAATCTTCATAGTCCCACCATTTGCAAATGAGTTAACATTTATTTATTCACTTTAAAAATTAAAAAAAAATTTAATAAACTGAGATTAACAACACTGACAAACATAGAAAAATAAAACAAAATGCTGTAATAGCACCTATAAAATACAGTATTTTATTTGAAGTTTCCCACACTTAAGTGTATAGCCCACAATGTATAAGAATACTTTTTTGTAGCCCTGTAAAACAATGTAGGGTGTACACTCACTAAAATTTATGCAGCATGTAAAACAGTAACCAATAATATGCATCCTTAGACCATAATATATGAGAATTACTTTTTGCAAGCCTGTGAACTAACTACTGTAAAAGCACTTATTTATGTGAAGCTTCAATTTTTGCGAGCCCATCTTAACTGCGAAAATTAAATCTTCGTGAAATAACCCTCCCCCCCCCCCTCCCTCAAGATAATGGACTATTGTCACCTACACTTTTCAGACTTCACTGTGATCCCAGCTTAGCATTGAAAATCTGCAGTCATCCAGGATAATTTGTGCAGTGTCAGTTTTCATACCCACAGTAACTTCTGCAGAAATTCAGCAGCCATCCAGAATGGGTTAAGTTTACTTGGAAATTAAATTATCTTCACATAGATTATGATTCAGTAAGTTATTGAAAACCATTATCAAGATGATTTCTTTTTTAACTTTTTTCAAATATTCTAATAAACGTTCAGTGAAGGCTTGCTTGTATGCTGGAATGATTCCAGGCATAACCACTCTGCTTGCATTTGTCTGCAATATTTTTGCTATGGCCATACAGACCATTGGACAGATTAGCCACACCGATCAATCTAATCAAACTTAAGGAGAAATGCTCTTCTAGTTTTAAATTAGCTTAAAATTAAGGTTCTGCACTTTAATAATCAAAGTTTGCAGTTTACTGCATGCACATCAGTGAATTAATCTTTAAAATTTTTGTTGCATAAGGATTAATTTCTAATAAAATAATATGAACTTCGCTAATCCACGACTCTTTAAAACTCAGCTTTCATATGTAAACAAACAACTTAATAAAGTTTGTTCTGTTATCAAGCAACATAATGCAGATTTCGAATGTTGTAAATGTTGACTAAACATATAAATTGGCATAAAGAAGTTTTTAATGCTTTGCAGATCATTCATAAAGGTTTTTTTTTTGTGTGTGTGTGTGTATTTATGTATAGCTTATCTTGCAAATAATGTTTAGTTACTTTTATATTACACATGCTGCATTTGAATTCCTTGCAAATAAGAAATTCCAGAGTAGTGTGTTGTTCAATCCAATATGTCAAACACCAGTAAAGTGATGATGTCATAGCAATGACACTCGACCCTCACTAAAACTTATGAAAAGGTTTTTGTCTGGGGTATCTGGGGAATATCTGGGGAAAACAAGGAATTTTTTTAATGACAAACTTGCCTACAGAGGAAAGGGAATGCTATATGATATTGTCCTTAATAAAACTCTACTTATTATAAAAGAAGATGTCTGTGGGTTTGTGTGTGTGTGTCTTGTCAGCTGCGTAACGGACAAACAGCTACACCTAGAAATGCCAAATTCGGTACTCAGGAAGTTCTAAACATGAAGTTATGCACCTCGAAGTGATTTTTTTTCAAAATTCAACCTAGAATTTTTTTTATTTTATGTTTTATACAATTTTTGGCATTTTTCTCACGTAATTCGTAATAACGGCAGTAATTACACTGGCAGCAAAACGGCATTTGTATCATGAGATGGAGGAGAAAATTTTACTTTGTTCTTAATATGGAAAGAATTTGCAGATTTTTAGGAAGTTTTAAACTAAGTATCTTTCTTGACGTAAAATAATTTTAAACCTGTTGCATCTTGAATTCTATCCATCATAACTTTTTGATATGTTGATAAATCAGGAAACATTCCTTTCTCCCTCTTTTAAAATAAAAACAAAAAAATTATATAAATTAGGTGATTTTTTACGAATTTTAATGTAACATAATGTTTAGAATTTAATAGCATCAAAGCGGAGAGCTTACACCATTGTATAAATCAATCATGGCACGAGAATTTAATGTAGGGTCACCTTAGAAAGGATTAGAAAAAAGTTTTTTTTTTCAACCTATTGATAGAGTTTTTAAATGGGGTGCCGAATTTTACATTACAAGTGAAGATCTATGACGTAAATTGCTTTAAGATACGTAAAAATTATGCCACAATTTTAACGGATTTATTTCTGCTCTTTTTTTTAATACAAGGAGGCGATATTTTGATTAAAACTTACTATAGAAAAAGAAATTCATGATTATTATTACTATAAGTGGTATTTTAATCATTTGCTTAAATTTAAAAATTGAACTGTTTTAACGCAGCTGAAAATGTTCTTCATTTTAAAAGCTACAAAGTTCATTTTAAAGTGCAATATATTAAAAATTTCCTAATTAAACACCAAAAATTAAAAAAAGTAATTATGTTGCAGGCGTACATATTTCCTAACATAAGAATATTGCGAGTATAGTTTTATTTTAACTTTGGATTACGTTCCTCCATAGTAGTTCTATGTAAGCAAAAAAATTTTCAGCGTTGTTGTAAGTTTTAATATTATACCGTTTGAAAACTACTGTGCGATATATCCAAATTAACTCACTCAACCAACCAGGGTATCTTTTACGGCAGTTAAACAGTGATGTCATAAATTTTTAAAAATGCATGAAATTTGTGAACTCTGCGACTTTAATGTCCTGTCACAATTATAGTGATTCTAAATAGCTCCTCAAGATTACAAAGTTTGATGTTTTCAGGACACAGAACCATAGAGCATTTATAAGATATCGCTATATTGGATACATCATACCTGCCAACCTTCAATTTTTGAAAATCTTACAATACCACGGTGTCACGCAGTAACGCAATAAATATGCCTACTAAAGATAAAATGTAATCAAACACAATTTTTAAAATTACTATTCAGATTTTTAATACATATGTATTTTTAATACTTCAGATTTTTAATACATTAGTACACTATTTTTAATACATATGCACATATAGGAAAGGAGGGGCATTTATTTGGTATCTTTAGAGTACAAATGTTCATAAGTAGCTGATTTGGCTGCTTTTAAAAAATCCTTATCAAAGTCTTCCTCATAGCAATGGCCTTTGAGTTTACTTTTTGCAATTAAAATGTCTTCCAAAGTTTCATTAGACAAAAAACTATGAAATAGTGTTCTATTTTTCTTAACACTGCTAAACAAACGTTCACAAGCAGCATTACTGTGTGGTATAGTCAATATGCTTAGCATAACATTCGATCATATTTAAATTTCCCACTAGCAGCTGTTAATTTTCTCAATCTCAATCTTTAGCCCATTTTTTGTCCATTCTTTCTTCTGATTGAACTTCCTCGGGCAAATTATCAATTTGCAAAATTGAGATTGAAGCTCATCCCTGATTTCATCTACTGGCTTGCAAACATCATTTCCACATACTTCATGTGAGTACATATTTGGAAATAAATTTAAAAAATAAACTATATCTGAAAATGATTTGGCCTCACCATGACAAGTGGTTCTGCCACTGAAAATGGTAGATGGCTGAAGTGTGAAGGTCCCGGGTTCGGGTCGCATCGCGCGGCTGTCAATCCGGAGTTTTGGTAGGTTTTCTCCAGATGTAACGTGAATACGCGTTAAAACCCCTTAGAAAGTCCTCCTACCAAGGCACCCCCCCCCTGGCTGATCGCCCTAGTGTAGCGTTGCCATAATCACACACAACAACAACAACTGAAAATTATTTGTCTGCAAGATTATTTATGTTTGATACTTAGCAAGATTATTCATGTTTGATACGCAATTTTGATGTCGGTCCTATACACGGAGCAAAAAGCAAAATTGCATCCCCTTCGCAATTTGACGATACAAGGATATTCCTTTGTAAAAGAATCAAGGAAAACTTTATTATATTGTTTATGTTTAATTTTCGACATTTCAAATTAATATTTCACAACTTCAAACTACACTGGACAATTTCATCAACACGTGTTTGTGATTGAAAGTTGTTCTTGCGCTTGCGTTTACGATGGGAGCCAAGCGGTATTGGGTTGGGACGGAGATATTTCTAAACGAATGCGCATCCACCTCCGTGCATGCGCAGCAACAAACTTTGCCAAAGCATGGACACTCGGCATATCGATTACGAACGCTCCCATCCCACTTCTCCTAACACGTCACAAGCCAAGCCGCGGGTGGGAGGGAGAAAAAAAATCTGTGAGCCAATCATAGCTTTCGCAGCATCGGAGATCGGAGGGAATTCCTATTTTCCCTCTCGGGTTAACAGTAACGCAGCGTATCAGTGGAAGAAGCATAAAAGGCAGAAAAAGTAGGGGAGGGGGGAGTTAGCGTAAATATGGGAAATAAAACGATCTAGTGTTTTTACGTTCGACGTAACGTCAATTGGGGATTTAAATTTTAAAATACTCCACAAAACCACTAAATTTTGAAACATAGTAAATAAAATCACATTAGCCTAAACTTTGCCAAAAAATCGTACAATTTTGCCTTGCGGCCGTATAACCGTACAACTAAGCTAAAATCCGTACATTGTACGGCCAAACCGTACAAGTTGGCAGGTATGTATCTGTCATGAAGAGACATCGGGGCATGTGATTGTCGCGAAATCGAGGGATAGATTGCTACGTTACTATTTTTGGCCTAACTGCATTAAAGAGGTAGAAAATTATGTTCGTATTCGTGATCCGTGTCAGCGGGTTGGAAAGGCTCGATATACTAAAAAAGCCCCGTTAAAGCTCGTACCGATCATTAGGGAGGTTTCCTCAAAAATAAATATTGATACGGTCGGCCCTTTGCCATCTAGTGCAAATGGAATTTGGTATTTAGTAACAGCCATCTGTATGTCATCGAGGTATCCCGAGGGACACGCATTGAGAGATATTGGTTTGGTTTTGGTGATTGAGGCGTTGTTAATGATTTTTCAGTAGACTGGGATTCCACGGGAGGTACAGTGTGACTTGGGAACCTCATTCACTAGTCATCTCACCACCGGATTTTTTGACTGGTTTGGAATAAAGGTTACTCATAGTTCGGTTCATCACCCGAAATCAGATCCTGTTCAAAGGTTTCATAGGACTATTAAACGGTTAATCAGGGTATTTTGTTTAGAATCTGGAGAGGATTGGGAGAAAATTTACCCTCAGCATTACTGGCCCTACAACCATTCAAATATAGGATTGTGCATAGGACAAGCTCCGCCAACAAAAATTTCTGACGGCCTTAGTCGAGGGAGTTAAATGCATTTTGTGGGAATTGATAATAGGACTTTCACTTGTGCATGGAATGTTGAAATTGAGTCAAACTTGTGTGGGGGAGTATTGGTGTTTTTATATCATTTAAATTGTTAGAATATCAGGTTTGTAAAATTTTGAAATATATTTTGTGTAGCTATGGGTTAGATTAATTCTGTTTTATTTTATGAATAGTGGGAAATTTGCCTCTGGTTTGTGGCGAGATCAGGTTATCTACATGGAAAGTAGAAATTAAATTTTTTCTCTGCTGCATCGAAAAAAATTTTCTAATGGGGAGGAGCTGTAAGGTTCCTCTTGGCATCACGTTGGCAGCCTTGCAGATAGCTTTAATCCTCTCCCTAAATTTTTTCGGAACAAGAAGCTGCTTACGCTCGTTTTTGAGGCGATCCACAGATTTTCTAAACAATAACCCTTTCTCCATTTTAAACTCAGATTTTCCTCCCCTCTCCTGTACACTTGAAAAACATGGCTAAGAGTGGGGCAATATCTCTGTTCGCGAGCGAAGTTTTGCGAGTCCACTGAAAAGGGCTCGAATGGCAGAATCTCCCCCCTCCGGCAATTGCATTTTTTCTGCTTCCTCCAACTCAAAACTGCCCGTCATACAGGGTTGTTCTAGATTTTCCCCCTGTGTACTGTCAAGATTCTCAGGGTTCCGGCGTATTTCTTCTCACTTTTGACTACGAGTAACAACTGCGTTAACTAGCGATGGGTTTCTTTTTTGATCTTCAATTAATTTTACAGTTTTATTTGATAACAGATAAAAACCCTGATCAAGGGAAGAATCAATCACAGCTGCCTTAGTCACAACATTTCCAAATTTCGCACTTTCCATTTCAATTTTTGCAAGAGGTAAACAAGTAAAGTTTTTATCTAGCGGTTGTTTTACCCACACCGTTTCACCCAAAAAATCACCAGGACTGATATGGTTCAAGGATACCATATCCATATTTGCTCCCGTGTCTCGCAACACTCGCATTAATTTTCCGTTAATTTTTGCCTCGCTCATATAGGGCTCAAATAGTTTCACCAGACCTCCCCCATTCTCACATTATTTACCTGCTCAAAAGAACGGTTTTCCTTTAATTTCGGGCAACTTGGTTTTAAATGGTTTGGCGAGCCATACAAAAAACATCTAAAACTTTCTACGGTCAAATGCAACATTTTCCGAATTCTTACGTCTAAACTCGGGGCTTCTCCAGGGAGGAGTTTTTCCGACCGTTCGATTTTTATTTTTTTCAGGGGATTCCCTTCCTGCTGACAAAAAATTCTCTTTATCCATTTCCCTCCGATCCGAAGCCTTTGAAATCACTTGTTTCCGCGAAGTTTTTCTAACTGCCTCATATTGATCTAATTTATTTGCCAACTCCGACGGACTGACCAGGTCACCCCAGTTATCAATGAAGTGTTCTCTTACTTCCGGTGAGACACGGTTTTTTATCTGATCAGCAATCATCAGCTCTTTTAACTTTCCAAACGTGTCCACCCCCACTCCATCCAAACAGCCGTCCAAAAAGGTTCCGAGCTCAAATACCAGATCCTTCCACAATGCCCCCACGCGTCTCTGGTGCTAGGTAAATTTAATTCTGAAGGTCTCAGTCTTTAATTTAAAGCGCTCCAACAACACTTTCTGTATATACTGATAGTCCTCAGCCTTTTCTTTGGGTTCCCTAATAATAATTTCTGCGATTTCTATGGGCAAAAGCGGTATAAGGTGAGAGACATAATCAGACTTGTCTACCTGAGCCCTTTTAGCCTGCCGCTCAAACATAACTAAATATAAGGAAATGTCCGAGGTGTTCGGGTCAAACTCCTGCATAAAGTTTTTTAATTCCCGCGTAACTCTGCCCAGCTCATCACGCGACGAGGTCAAACTACTCATATCTACATTTATCAATTTCAGAGGTTCTAGCTCATATTCGCGCTCCACCCTTAGTTTTTCCACCTCCCCCTTCTCTCTTTCCTCATCTTCAATTCGCTCAATCAGATTCCTGACATACTCTTCCTTGTAATCCACGGACGCCGTAATTTTCGTTATAATGTCTTTAACCCTATCAGTCTGATCGGCATCTACTCCCAATTCAAAAGCCAAAGTTACCAAATCGGCTTTACGCTTTTTTGCAAGGTAGGCCATGTTTCTTATCCTATATATATATATATATATATATATAATATATAAATTACCAATTTTACACAATTATTCCATACAATGAAATATATATCTATACAACACAACTGACTATGAGTGCACCTGTGCATAAGTCAACCCTTACTAAAATGTATCATAAAATTCATACAGAACACCTTACACCCATTTAAAAACTCCAAAAACAACACAGTTCAATGCCTGAATTTAAAACATCAGCACGAAATACATTCTTAACAAGCCTACCTTAGCATGGTCATTCCACACGCGAAAGGCACGATTTCCTCTAATAAATATGATCCGTAACTCTGAAAATCTACTTACACCCGGTGGTACACAAATTCACTCTTCATCGATAATCACTCACACATTTCTTTTACCGGGATGGAACTCTCAAATTACCTTGGAATTTTACGTGAATTCGATGGTATATATCTCACAAATCTGCCAGGATGAAAATGTTCGTCCCCTCTTATATCAGTCAGATAAGAGGGGATTGACTGCATAGAAGATATTGCCAAACTCGATTTAGTTTTGGGACTTATTTTTGTCTCCATATTTGGTTAAATTTTGGTCAAAACTGGCAAAATAGAGCAATATTTTGGAAAGTTTTTTTTTTTTTTCCCCCCAACGGGCAAGCACTTGAGGATTAGGCATTGTCCACTACAACTGCCTGAAGGTATTGTAGCCATTTTATTATGAGGACACTGTGTGGGCAGCCAGTCTTAGCCCTATGTAGGAACAGACAAATTAATATCCATGCCCAAGCCGGGATTTGAACCTGGAGCAAAGGCATCATAGAATGGTTCTTAAGCCACCACACCACCTAGGTGGCACATTTTGGAAAGCACACACAACAACCATTGTCAGTCCATTAGTGAATTATAAAGTCGGATGATAAAGAAAATTTTTATAATTAAAAAGGGAATACACATTTATATAACTTGTGAAAATTGGATTTCCCAAAACCTAATTACTTGGAGCTTTATAAATATAATACACTCTGAAAAAAAAAAAATAATAATAATAATCAGACTGCGGATTACATGCAATTGCATATTTGCATATGCAATTGTATATTTGTGTTTTTGAGGATTTTGCATAAAATGATGCATTTTCTCTGTTGGATGCATATTTCAATCTCTTTAGCTTTGAATTTGTAACTTTTTTTTACCTTCCTTTCACTATTTTTTTTCTTTTAACTCTAAGTTCCACGCATTGAAAAATTTATACAACCTTAGGTTCCCAGCAAAATAGCATATACGCTTTCAATTTTTTCGTGTGTATTTGCAACAATTTAAATTAAGTCAGCCTATATATTAAAATTTCACAAATGGCTAGAATAAAAGCAAGCATGCCAACCCTGATGAAGATGTGGATTTCGGATTATGGACAGGATCTAACTCCACAAAAGATGTAGTTAATGCTTTGGACAGCGTCGATTCTTCTCCTTTTTTCAATGTGGAAGAAATGCTTAGCGATATGTCCATCCGAAAAAGTCTATCGATAATCGAAACACATTTTTCTTTCTTAACATCTGACATCACAAAATTAGAATACAAAATCTGCTTCTGAGTGATGTAATGAGTCAAGTTGTAAAAGTAGAGGAATGCGTTGGTAAGATTCCAGAGTCATTAGGAGAAGAAATCAGTGAGAAACTGAATTTTATTTTATTAATGGTGAGGGGAGTGAATAACCATCACTCAAAAAGTAGAACCATCCAAAGCGAAATATTATAAGTACTGTCCAGTAACATTCGTTGATGTTGAAAAAGCATTTTCAGCATATAAAATGATCTTAGATGATAAAAGACAAATCCTTTCTATTGAAAATTTAGAAAAACACTTAGCTGTGTATTGAAACAAAAATTGCTGAAAGCAGTTTTAATTCATATTTCATCTCACTAAGATTGGGAATAAAAAATTCTCATTCTGTCTTTCATGATGTTTTGAAGTTTCTAAGAGAAAAAAATGTGTCATAATTGCAAGGATAGAAAATACTTTTACAAGTAAATACGTTTTTATTTTCTGTTAACATGTGAATATTTTTTCAGTTATTTGGTGCATACTTTTAGATTTTTAGTGCATATTTTTAGATTTTTTGATGCATATTTGCATGCATATTTTTTCACTTTTTAAGTGCATATAATCTGCGGTCTAATAATAATAAACAATAATTCTAATAGGATAAAACAAAATTCTTGATTAAATAAATGCAATATATACATACGATGTATATATATTGCATTTATTTCATCTAATTAGAGTACATATTCTTAAGTTTAAGGCATACTTTTAGCTGTTTCACTTGCTCTTTATAGTCTTCATCTTCATCGGAATCACAATCAGGAAGAGGATAGATGCGAATACCATTTTCATCTATTTCATGCATAACCTAAACAAAACAGCATTTATTTTTATTTATTTATTTTAAGAAACAAAACATCAATATAAACAGATTATTCAGTTTGATATTGAAAAAAATTTGCTTTAAAGGTAAACTAATAACTCAAATTACAACACATTTTCTAGAATGCATCAAATAAATGTTATTGCATAGGATTTTGAACTGCATCATAAAGATAAATTTCACACATACATTTTTCTCTATCATTTAGAACTTAAAGTGATTTAAAGCATAAAAAAATTACTTTAACAATACAAAATTTCACAGGAGATTACCCAGGTAGCACTTAATGGTTTTTAAATGTTGCAGTTTGGTTGTATATTCGTTAAGTTGCAAATATTCCTAATTCTGATGTAGCAAGAAATGTTGCTGTTTTGTTTCAAAGAATCCATATTAAGTTGCAAATATGCTGAACCTGTGATGTGGCTGAAATGTTGCATTTTGGAATTCATTTTACCCTGCTCTTTTTGTTGAGAAAATTTGATTTTTAATACCAATTTGTAACTGTTTTATATAAGTCAATTTTTCCACATTTAGTGTGTTTTGAAAATGTTACATAATCATTGTATTTTCGGATATTTAAGAGGATGCTACCTTCAGGAAAAGACAACCTATTTGGTTTAAAGCCTGTTTTAGTTCCGGAAGTGTCCTACTGTTCTGCTGAACCCTAGCTGCAGGCTCATGTCCAGCAAGCAGCAGCTTCCGTCATTTTTATTACTTCCTTGCACGGAGTGTAAGGAAGTAATGTGATCCTGAAAATTTTCGTGGACCAAATTTTGACGTAAAACCAGATTTTGACTACTTTTACAGGGTTTATACTCATTTTCAAAATGAAATTCCCCGAGTTTTCCAGGTGATTTTTTAAGAATTTCCAGGTTATCGCAAAAAAATAAACATAAGATAAAGACTAAATACTTTTTATTTATATGCCCCATTCTAAGGTAATGAAATTATGATAGCACTATGGTAGTCAAAATTATACTCCCCCTCAATTATTGCATAATCAATGGATTACATTTATATCAAACATGGTTTTAAATTCAATTTCACCTATAAAATATCAGAAATTATGCAATAGCTTTACAGAAGTAAAAAAGAATTTTTGGGACTACTTCACTGATTGATAGCTTCAAGATATGTTTTTTATACTATTGCCAGTACACAAGGCTATTGGTAAAAATTGCTATATTCTTTAGAACTAAGTAAAATCCACGAATACTATGCATAAACAATGAAATATTTAACATTATAGGAACGCACATTCTACATTGTATTCTAGCAAATATCAGCAGAGTTTGTATATACGTGATAACAATATTACACAATCTAACTTTGTGCACAGTACACAACACAAAGAATAGCCCCTCCAACTCAAATGAGAAAAGGGAGCAATCACAAACGCTCAGAACTGCAGAGACAAAATGAGAAGCAAGTGTGCTATTCTTCCTAAGCAGTCTGAAGCGATAGATGATTAATCTTGCATAATCCATTTCCAATTGCATGAGTGCTTCATTAGCGAAGTAGTTGACCATTGAATAGGGTGAAAGCCATAAAAATAAAGAGAGGGGGGTAAATTTTCCTAAATTCCAGGTTTGAAGCTGGATTTTCCAGGTGTTTAAAGCAAAATTACATTTTCCCATGAGATTTCCCTGAGTTTTAAGAGCTAATTTTCAATTTCCCTGTTTTCCAGGTTTCCCTGAGGGCGTACGAACCCTGTTTTAAATTTAATTTTAAGAATTTTTTCAATGCATCTCATCGTGCACTAGCATGCACCATCATATAAATGCTTATTTAAGTTTATTTTAGCTTTATATTATTATTATTAATTAAAGCTTATTTTAGAGGTATTAGGCTACTTCAACCGACTCAGAAGTGATACATGCTGTGAAGGGTTACAAAATGAATTTCTCCATCGAAAAAAGTGTCTTTATCATTTATAGTTCTGCTACAGGAACACTCGAAAGATTTCAAATACATTACAGTCAATAGCAATTTTAGGGACATTCATCCTTCAAGCACAATACTGTCCTACCCTATAGTTAGGTAATGGTCCGACCACGGTCATGTGCCTCCCTCAAGAAGTACGCAAAAAGTTGCCAAGCCTTACTACTTTCGGTGTACATGTGTACGCATTTAACTCTCAAATCTCAAAAACTATTAGTCGTAGAATGTTGAAATTTCATACATAAGATTGCTGTAGCATCTAGTTGTGCATGTCGATTTTTGGTTCCAATCTACTGGAGAGTTTATACAGGACCACCTAGTTCTCCAGGACCACCCAAAAGAACTTCAATACATTAATGCCTATAAACATCTTCAATATATTACATCTGCAGTAAGTCATTGTTTGGTCCATAGCCAAAATCTCTCCATTTGTTGTCGACCTTGGTGAGTTTTGCCAAACTATCGCCAAATTTGGCGATTGCCAGTCATTTAGTCCATTGCCAAAATATCGCCAAATTTGGAGATATGACAATCAATGGCCGAATAAAGAACAAGCGGACTTTTTCTTTTCAAACATGTAACATGTAAAGAAAGTATTATAATTTTGAAAAAAATTCCACTTTGACATTTTAATAAATTTACACATACATTATGGGATCTTCTGAATTAATTTGTGCTATTTTTACAGTGATGTATGTATGTGCATATGTGAGTGAACACAACAGCTCCTAAATGGTGCCATTCAATTGAACTTGAATTTTGTACATATATTATAAACCACCTTGCAGAACTGGTACTGATTTTAGTGTACGTAGGATGCATAGTTTTATATACAGTACTGTAAAAGGAATTCATTTAATATGGCCCATGGACAGAAATTCTTCATAGTGCTCTAGAGTCTAAAGAGTAAATTTGACTAGGTGCAAATTGGGTATGTGTATTATAGGCCATGGTTACATGATCTGCACAGATTTTGGTGTATGTAGATCTCATAGTTTGTTTATGGGACTGCAAAAAATAATTCTTATACATTACAGTTTATGGACACAAATCATTAGTGTCTAAATAGTGCATTAATATAAATTCAAACTGGTTATTATAGGTCACTGCCACACAGCCTGTACTGATTTTGTTGTGTGAAGGGCTTATAGTTTATTTGCAGGGCTACAAAACTGAATTCTTAAACATTATGGCCCAAAGACACAATTTATCTGAAGCGCACTATCATCTGAAGACTGCATTCGACTAAGTAGAATCAAATTTATTTGAACACTTGATAAAGATCAAGTGTTCAGAAAGTCATAAAATTCCTCCAGATTTTTATTATTATTTTTTTTTTTACAAAGCTATACATGCATAAATACATAGACATTACAACGAAACTTGAAAAAGTAAATTTAGGAATGGTCAAAATCTTAATACTAAATTGTTTTTGCGATTATAATTTATTCTTTATTTTGTACAAGGAAATAAAAAAGGTGTTCTACTTGAAGTAGATACAAATACTTCTTTACAAATTTTAAGAAAAATTATAGTATTTATATTTTTTTAAAGAACAATAATAATAAAATACCCTTTTCTTAAGCTGCATCACTTCTTTTTTAGTCAAGGTATCTGCTTTAGCAATAACAGGAACTATGTTCACTTTCCCATGCAACTGTCTCATGAACTCGATATCCAAAGGCTTTAATCCATGCCCAAATGGAGAAATAAAGTAAAAACAGCAATGCACACGACTATCATTAATATTGCGCCTATTTAAACCACTTTCATCACGCAGAAACCTCTCAAACTGGTCATCAATGTACTGAATGATGGATTTAAAGCTGAAAAATAAATCATACATTAATAATGTCAAACTATTTATTTAAGTAAAATGTATAAGGTAGAACCCTTATTCATTGTTTTTCATGGGTTGTGTGGGAAAAAACTATGAATGCGGGTTAAATTCAAAATACAAAGAAAGCAATCTTTATGCATATACATGCAATGACTTATACTAACAAATACTAATTTGTTACAAAATTGTAAAACAAATAAATTGAAGATGAAAATTAAGTGATACTTATTTTTAAAAATCAGTAATTTTATGTGCGGTTTTTCATCATTTTGAATTAAACAGTAAATTTTCAAGATTTACAATACTTTTCTGAACCTTTTATGTGATTTCATGTATGTATAAAAAAGTTCACACCGTTATGGCTTCAGACAAACATCGTACTAGTGTAGGCTCAGCCTCATTGGCATGAACATAATCCTCTGCTTCGCCATTATTTTCCTTTTTTGCATCATCACACTTCTTCCATGTTTAGGATACCGCATGCCTCACCGTCTTGATGAATGGAAATATAATCATTAAATTTTACGCTTTACACATCCTCTTCAACACATAACCAATGTTCATCTGATCATCAATGAACCAAGAAATCATACCAAGGAGTAATTACAGTTTGTATGCCATATGGATCCACTTAAAGTTCAATTTCATTTTGGTCATGAGAAAATTTTTACAAAGATGAATGCGGGAAAGTCGCTTTTTGGCGAATGATAGATGCAGGTTTCTTTAACGCTATTCAAATACAATTTGTGCAGGGACCATAGAAATAAAATGATCAACACGGTAAACAATGAATGCAGGAATGACAGGTCGAGGTTTCACTGTAGTAATAATTTTATAATATTTTACTTGCTTTCTATTGCATCAATATAATTCTTGAAAAAACTAATAGTTACTCAAACTTGATTAAATTTATTAGTCTGTCAATCATTGATGACAATGTAGGAACAATCATGCATCGAATCAGAGCACTAACAACGGAAAATTACTATGCAGTTCTTAATTGCTATTAATAGATGGTTGAAATTTATTAAACTAATTAAATCATTATTAAATTTTGATTATAATGAATTATTTAATTACTTTATTTTTAAACAATATTTAATATTTCACATGGTGCAAAACTTCAGAAATTAAAACACTGCCTAATTTAGTATCTAAGTGTTTCCTTTATATATTATTAATCGCCTTTTTAAATATTTGTGAAATGATACTTTTTTATTTTAAAAAATGGTGCTAAAGTGCTAATGCACTTATTAACTATTGCACTAGCACTTGCAATAGCACTAGTGCTATTTTTAAAAAATAGCACTTGACTTTACATATTTATGAATTACTTAATATAAGTGTATCCATTTTGTCTTTCTTTCTTCTTGATATTGTTTCATTTTTAAAAGAGTTAGTAATAGTAAGGTTAATGTAATGTCATAAGATTTAAAAAAATTGAAAATCAACAAAATTTCAATTTAACAACTGAGTGTTTGTTCTTACATAAAAATTACAGGGTGCCTACCAAAGCACAGCCACAGAAATAGTTGCTTTAGTAGCCTTCAAGGTACAAAATAATAGCCTGATAGCAGCTTTCAGGTTATAAAATAGTAGCCTTTATGGTAAAAAATAGTATCCTTTTTAACAATCTAAACAGACTGAAATCTTCTAAACAAAGTTTAAAAATGTTAAATACACATTTTTGTTTTCTGAAAGAAATTTACATAATATGATTAAATTCATTGTATATTGCTCCATAGTAGTTGATGCTTGCGTACTGTTTCCTTAGATGCAGAAGTTCATAGAATATAACATTCAAAAGTAGACAGTTTTAGATGTCTTTCCAAGTATTTTCAGAAAGACTCTCTCAAAACTATATATACCAGAATCAATAAACATGCAGATTATAGAATTTTCGATTATGGAATTGTTAGCATATCTTTTTATTGAATTATTATGAGAATTAAAAAAATTCTTTTTAAAATTGGAAAAAAAAATAGACAGTTTAAAAACAAGCAGGTGCATCAATTTTCATGAAGCATACATTACCACTAATAAAATTTAATAGTGTTACTAAAATTAAGTTTTGCATTTTGTTGGATGTAAATCGGTTAACTAGAACGCAAGATAAGAACATTTAATATTCACATAGGATAGCATTAGAACTGGGAGTTTCTTGTTAAATATTGGCAATATCACTTGGCTGCGTTAAGTTTTGGGGGCTAATTTTTTGTGCCAATTTTCTCAATATTTTGCTAAAAAAATTGCCAAGACTGGTGACATCTGACATGACTTTAAAAAAAAAGAGAGAGAGAGAGAGACCTGCAATGTTTATTTACCCATTTAGGATAACACAAATGATGCAAGGAAAATGAAAGAAAATTTACTAGACAGATTTTGCTAGAACTTTTGAGAAGACTCCCAAAACAGTATAAATACTGTGAGTAGATATCCCACAGTCAAAGTCTTGAATTGGAACAAGACATAACAGCAGTCTGCGAGAGGATTTGGCGATATTTCACCAAAAGCCAACAAACTTGAGATAGTTTGCGAGATTTTGGGGATAGCCACAGTAGTCATTGACCACAGACTTTCAATGAATTGAATGCATCCATACACCTTAATGTATTTAAAGTCATATGGCTCACCCTATAAATAAATTCCCAGTCGATTGCTGTCAAAACAGATATTGAAAACAGTTAGATATTATAATATAGTTCTAAATACAAAAGTTCAAAATTCTACGGATTAAAGTTTTTGAGTTATACAAAATACGAAATAATTTTTGGCGCCAAATTTGGCGATATTTCTGCGAAACTCGTCAATGTCGGCGACATTTGGCGAGATTTTAAGCATGGACCAACAATGATAGATTATCGCCAAATTTGGCGATATTTCACCAAAACTCGCCAAGAATGATGACAAATGGCGATACTTTGGGCATGGACCAAATGACTGACTATCGCCAAATTTGGCGACATTTCGGCAAAACTCGCCAAAGTCGAGGACAGTCGGCGAGATTTTGGGCAGTGACCAAACAATCTCTGTCTACAATTGTATTATATTGAAGATGTCCATAGACATTAAAGTACTGAAATTCTTTTCGGTGGTCCTGTAAATAAACTCTCCAGTAGATTGGAACCAAAAATCGAGATGCACAACGAGATGTTACAACAATCTTATATATAAAATTTCATAATAGTTTTTGAGGTTTGAGAGTTAAATATACACACACGTACACCAAAAGTCGCCAAGCTTGGCGACTTTTGGCATAGTTCTTGAGGGAGGCACGTGACCGTGGTCGGACCATTACCTAACTTATGTGGTAAGACGGTATTTGCTTGAAATGGATGAATGCCCCTAAAATTGCCATTGACCGTAATGTATTGGAAATCTTTTGAGTGTTCCTGTAGCAGAACTGTAAATGATAAAGACACTTTTTTTAATGGAGAAATTCATTTTCTAACTCTTTACAGCATATATCACTTCTGAGTCGTTTGAAATAGCCTAATACCTCTAAAAAACGCTTTGATGAATTTCGGCCCATAGAGCGAAATGTATTTCGAATCTTTTAGGCGGTTCTGTAGATAAACTATCCAGTCGAATGGAACCGAAAGGGGAGGTGCACAACTAGATGTTACAACAATCCTAAATATAAAGTTTCAACATTCTACGCCTAATAGTTTTTGAGATATGTGAGTTTAATGAATTTTGGCCCATTGAGCGTAATGTATTTCGAATGTTTTGGGCGGTCCTATAGATAAAATATCGAGTCGAATGGAACCAAAAGGGGAAGTGCACAACTAGATGTTACAACTATCCAAAATATGAAGTTTCGACATTCTACGCCTAATAGCAGACTTGCCAACTTGGGAAAATCAAAATGTGTAAAACAGCGCACGAACAGAAATTTCGACACTTTTTGCTATACAACGCGTGAGCGTTATTTTTTACATTTCACCATATAATGCACGAGTATTATTTTTTAATGCATTTTATATCACAATTATTTGTTTGAAGTATTAAATAAAGCTAAGAACAATAAAAGAAAATGAAGTTGTTGAATAAAAGGCAAATCAATTAATACACCATTTTCCAGATTTCTTGTGACTAACAATTTATTAATTATAATCACTTAACTGGCTTGAAAAAACTCTCATTTTGACTATGCTGACTTCAAAGAAGCAGCAGTAGCTTTTTCTGCTTCATTCAGAAAATCTGAAGTAAAAATCTTTCATAATAAGAAGGCTTTCCAAAATCTTATTAGACAAGTTGCACCTGAATTCATTTCTGTTTTTCTGAATAATACTGAAAACCCTCTCACATTCAGCATAGTCAGCTGCTGAAATAGGAACATTGTATTCGATCAAGAAAGATGTAAATAACAGTTCTGCATGAATAACGTCTGACTGTCCCAAGGGTGGATTAAAGGGGGGGGGGGCAGAGGGGGCGACCGGCCCCCGAGAAAAAAGAAATTAATGTAGATCTAATGTAGATATTAATGTAGAAATTAATAAGATCCTAAATTGCTTCCATAAAATGGATGTATATGTCAATCTTCTAACTGCCCACCTCCAAGAAACTTGCATTAATCTGCCACTGGACTGTCCGTCCTCTTTGAAAAATGTTTGTAGACTTTTACTGCTGTTAGCACGTTTCACATTTTCACTGTGTTTTGACGAACTCGAGTGGCGAGAAATGTCATACTTTTCTCCGTGAGAAATGCTGAAATCATTCCGGCACATGTTACAATAAGCAAATTTCACTCCTTTGACATATGATACTATATATACCCCAGGGATTGCGCTGGCTCTTTTTAACATTTCGCCAAATTAGATTTTTTCGGACATCATTAAGAAAAGCAATTGTCAATATTTTCGCCCAAACGTATTTTCTTTCGCCAAACTAATTTTATTTTCACAATTTGCGACGTTGGCGATCGGCAGCACGTCCCCTGTATACCCATTCTTTGCTATAACTTTGTTTATAAGTTATGCTGTGCCAGTGATCATTTATCGAAAATAATTCTCAGAAAAGCAATTGAAATATGCTTATACTACCGTCTGCGCATGGCTCACTTGGATAAATACAGGCTGTCCGGAAACCAGTTTCTCCTATGGGATTTTCCATACGAGTAAATTTTCGCTTCTTCGCCGATTTGTCGCTTTTATCCAACGAATCTCTGTTGCCATCTCTGCCGAAGAAAATGTGCCTAAAATCAAAACTAAAAGTATCCAGGAATGGATAACAATGACACATTCAAATATAACAATCGTGTCTACACAAAAACCGTGCTCGAGCAAAATAGCACTCAAGTGCTAAAAAAGGCGCCAAACGCGGCTTTTTTTTTTTTTTTTTTTTTTTTTTTTTTTTCCCCTCGGCTTGAAAACATTGGCTGCATTCGTAAACGGTAAACTCGTTGCACGAGTGCAACTCGTTTGGCGTTTACGAATGCGGCCATTGTTATCCATTCCTGGATACTTTTAGCTTTGATTTGTGCATATTTTCTCCGGCAGAGTTGGCAACAGTGATTCGTTGGATAAAAGCGACAAATCGGCAAAGAAGCGAAAATTTACTCGTACAGAAAAACTGAGCTTTCTGGACAGCCTGTATTTATCCAAGTGAGCCATGGTCTGCGTCTACCACTTAACCGTAAAGCGGGCGCGCGCTGATGGCTGATAACGAAGAACACCACGTGAGATGCACAAGTCACAGGAGAAAGACCTACTTCCTAGTAAACGATTCTCCCATTCGCGCTACTCTATGACGTCATGACTGGGTAAACAAATTAAGAAATACTCGGCGTCGCATGTGGGAAAAATATTTTTTTCCTTTGCCTTAGTGGCAACAATATTTTGATGCGCATTGTGTCAACATGGATGTGCGATGTGGATCATGGTGCCGATGCTACCACTTAGATCCATATTGAAAAGGCAAAAAGGCCCTAACATAGAACATCATTTCAATTTAAAACCTAATACATCTCTTTTTAATATCAATTTCACTTTTAAAGAAATATACACAAGTTAGGAAGAAAATATTCGGAAATGCGTAAAAAAAGCACTGTATGCGTAAAAGCGTAAACAACAGTCAAAATGCGTAAATTTTATGCATAAAGCGTAAAAGTTGGCAAGTCTGTAATAGTTTTTGAGTTAGCCGAGTTTAATGAATTTCGGCCCATAGAGCGTAATGTATTTCGAAACTTTTGGGCGTTCCTGTACATAAACTATACATTCGATTGCGACCAAAAGGGGAGGTGCACAACTAGATCATAGAACAATCCTAAATATCAAATCTCAACATTCTACGACCAATAGTTTTTGAGATATGCGAGTTACATACATACGTACATACGGCATGAAAAAACTGACCACAATAGACTCGCCGCTGGTCAAAATGAGTTGCAGACGCGTTTATATGATCGTGCATGCTAGTCTATGATGAGATGCATCGAAAAAATTCTTTAAATTAAATTTAGAGGTAGTCAAAATCGGTTTTTTTGTCGAAATTTGGCCCCCAAAATTTTTCGGGATCACATTACTTCCTTATACTACGTACAAGGAAGTAAAAATTAAAATAAAAACAAGCAATGTCAAATCATACTTCTTGAAAAATAAGAGTAGATAATTTAAAAGCAATAGGACGGACAGGATTAAAATCATTAAAAGCCGTTAAAAACACATTAAAATCTGTCAGTAGCACTTTCGGTGGCAGCCACCACCTTCTTCAGCTCTGGTCTCAATTCAAAATGCCTGGCTCTCTTCCTCATTATGGCGTTCCATCCAGGATCTATCTGCGCATGCGTCATGTCATTTATAGTGCCATCTGTCGTTATAATCTGTAATGCCTCCATGTTTAGGACATAATAATTATTTTTGTAATTGGAGAGTTTTTGGCTATTGTTAAAGTCGATTTCTATGGGGCGTTATTGGGCTATTTTTGAGAGGGCAGTAGTGGTTTTATTGAATTTAATGTCATTGTGGTGTTCCTTTTTTCGGTCTTTGATTTTCCGTTTAGTCATACCAATATAGCAGCCTGGTTTATTCGAACTATTGTCTGTGAAGTTTATTTTATAAATACCGACAGTTTCATCAGGAGTAATAGTGTCTTTATCACTGCGAATGCGTTTGTTAAGAACTATCAAAACCCGAAACCAAAATTTACCAATGCCATTCCCTACTGCAGGGGAGCCGCTCTAAAAATTACAAATGAAGCTGCCAAGAAAAATATTAAAATACCCATAAAACCAAATCAAAATATCTTCAAATGCATTCGCATCCAACTTGCCTAATAAACTTGAAAGGTTGATGGATTCACTTTCTAAAAAATATAATTTCCGCGGCGTAACGGAGTTGTCGCGAATTAATTGTTTCATCTGGTCTATCTGTGGTTTGCAGAGGAAGATGATAAATGCCAACGGTTCTAATGCGAGAAATTTCATCTGGGAATCGTCCCAGAGTAGCTCAGTGGAAGAGCACCTGCACGTTATGCGGCAGTCCTGGGTTCGATTCCCAGCTCTGGAATTTTTCGCATAGTTGGAAAAAATAAAATTAATCAGCCTATACACTCCAACTTGCCTAATAAACTTGAAAGGTTGATGGAATCACTTTCTAAAAAATATTCACATTTAGTTGAAAGTCCTACTAACAACTATTAGTTTAGTTGTAGGGTCAACTCACTCCGCTTAACAAAATTAGTTTTAGTTGAACAGAAAACTAAAACTAATTTGTTGAGTCAAGTTAGTTGGATCTTCAACTAACAACTGCTTCACTTGAACATTTAGTTGTGTCCAATCAACAACAATTCATTTTTAGTTGAATGTTTAGTTCAACTTATATTTTAGTTAATGATGCAGCCCTCTGGCTTCTATATTTAGAGGAACAAGACAACAATGCAAAACAGGAAGGAAAGTTCTTATTAAAAAAAGTATTATCTAGAATAAAGAAACCGTATTTTAAAAGGAAAAAGCAAAAACAAATGACTCATTAAAAAAAAAAGTTTTTTAAAAATAATGTTTTTTTTTTTTTTTTTTACTTTTTTGCTAGCAGTTTAGTATTGTTTTTTGTTTACTGTTAATATTAGTGATTTAGATGTTTTCAGGTTATCCGTAATTTTCGGTATCCACAGAGACTTTGCTACACAATTGAGCAGATAATCGGAGTTTTACTGTATTAACCTTTTGATGCCAGGCGGGATAGCAGTCGTCCTGTGGAATGCTTTATGCCATAAGTTGGCATTTGAGTCTATTGCTGCCCCAGGGTTCCTTACCTATTCCAACAGATGTACTTTTCTCTCGGGAGTTTTACAAAAGAACAATTCAACAAAAAAGGAGAAAAAAAATCTAGATTCTGAAAAATATCTGTCACAGTGCAATTGTTTAGTGCCAAGAGGAAAACCCCAGTAACGTATACAGATTTCCTTCAAGGGAAAAGTGGGAGGGGGGGGGTTTACAGACATATTCTTTAAGTTAAAAGGCATAATCTTACGTAAAAAATGAAAAATATACAGGCTCCATGTTAACAAGTTTTCAGCAAGGGAGTTTTTTGTCCCCCGACAACCCCCTTCCCCTTGTGTAACGCACTGAAGACCCCCCCCCCCCATACATACAAGATACTCTCATTGATAGTTAAAACTTTCATACTTTGAAGGCAAAGTAATTAAAAAATAAATTACATACCTATCAGTATTGTCAATAGCATCACCAAATCCAGGTGTATCAACAACAGTTAGGCGTAATTTGACACCTCTTTCTTCTATTTCAACAGTGGAAGCTTCTAATTTTACAGTCTGTTTGATGTTTTCTATAAAGAAATTTATTATTAGAGAACTAGCGGAGTAATCATTCTTCATATGGGGCGAAGCAGGCATTTTCATTGGAATAAAATTCTTAAGCTAACGAATTTTTTCACTTGTAACTTATCAAAAAAGTTTAGTTTCCTTTTAAAACAAGATAAATCATGCCAATGCATTGATTATAAAACACTTTCCAGCAAATCAATATTTTTGTGCCAAAATTTGGCAATGTATTTTCCTTAAATCTGGCAAGATTTCCAAGATAAGATATGTTGTATTATCACTATATATGCAATTTTATGAGACCCTGTAAAAGAGATTTTAAAAAAAAATTCCATTGTTTAACTGAAGAATCTAAAAATTTTATACTCATTGCCTTGTGCTAGAAATGTATTAGTGTCTCTCAAATGCCACAGATTGTAAAGTATTGGAATTCTTTTGCGAGTTCCTGTAGAAGAACTATTAATAATACAGACACTGTTTTCAATGGAGAGCATTACTTTGAGAGCCTTAACATTATGTATGCCAACATTGTTTTCTTTCAAAAACAACGAATCTCTAAAATATGTTTTCAAGAATGACTGCCCATAGAGTGCGATGTATTTGATTTTTTTTTTCTCCGGTAAAAGAACTGTAAATGTTACTTACACTACTTTCAATAGGGTACATGGAAAAAAAATTTTGCACATATATTAACCACAGTTAGAACACTGGGGTGTGGACAACACAACGGACATACAAACTGAAATCATTCAACTTTGTTGGTATGTTAAAAATATAAATATTCATTTTATATAACATAACGGTATCGGACGAACGCGAAGCACCATAAACTTATTCGTTTAAGGGTTAGCAGTCTAAAATTCATTTTCCAAGCACTAAAAAATCAAAGTTTACAATTTTGTTCCATGTAAATCCGTTAACCCATTGAGTACTTGCACATTAACGGATTTTCGTCGGTTGGAAAAATTCCACTTACGCAAGCCCCCTCCCACTCCTCCTATGCCTTTAGCCATTCCTTAACGAAGCACAATACACTAAATCGATTGATTACAGCCACCATAGCTTAATATTATCACATTTGATATTTTTCGACTTACCGCCAAATAATAAAAATATCGCCAATCTCGGTTCATTTTTCAAACCATTTTTTTCGTACAATATTTGGCAATTTATCACATAAGTTGCCAACATTGGCGACTTTTGGAGCAATTTGAGGGAGGCACTTGATAGTCGTCAGATTATTAGTTAATTATATTACTAATAATCAGACTACTAATAATCCAACTGCCACCCGCGACTTCGTCCGCGTTGGCTCTACTATTAGGTCCAGAGAGAAATGAAGCATGTGTGAATAACAAATATATTTGCGACAAAAGACTGCTTTTAAATATTATTTACTTTTTACAAGTATCATGAATGGTAGAATACTGCATTTAAAATAAGAGAGCATGTGAGTTACTAAATTTAGATTTTTTTTATGCATTTGGCTAATAGAGACAGTAACGACAGTATTTGCATACTGTTTTGAGTGTTCTTGTAAAAGAAACAGTTATGGTGTATGCATGAATTTTAGCATGTGGTAATCAGGAATAGTGCAGCTTTCTATTAGTGAAAAAGTTTTAGAATTGGTTCTGTAGTTACAGAGATACCGATAGAGTGTAATGAATTAGAATTACTTTGAGTATTCCTGTAAAAGATCTATTTATGCTACATGCATGAATTTTAGCCTATAATACTCAGGAATAGTGTAGCTTTATATCAGTGAAAAAAGTTTAGGAATCGGTTCAGTAGTTACTGAGATACACAGAGGTTATGTAATTCTTATGAATATCCCTGTAAAAGAACTATTTGTGATATATGCATAAAAGGTAGCCTATAATAAGCAGGGCCCCACCAATGGTTGAGAGGTTCTGCTCTCGAAGCTGGAAGGCCAGAGGTGCAAGGTTCAAACACCGGTCGCTCCTGTCGACCTAATCGCTTGGAGTTTTCCCGTGCCTTTCTCTGAAACCTCGAGTAAATACGGGCTAGGATCCCTTAGAAAGTCTCCCACAGAGGGCATTCCCCACATAGGCCTAGAACCCTAGAGCAGTCAATTGGCATAAATCCACAAAAAATAATACTCAGGAATGGTGTAACTTACAATCAGTGAAAAGTTCTAGAATCGATTCAGTAGCTACAAAATGCCCATAGAGCGTTATGTATTAGAATTATTTTGAGTGTCTTGGTAAAAGAATTATTTATGCTATAGGTATGAAAGGTTGTCTGTATGTTAATCCAGGGTATAATCTATCTTCATTACCAATTTTTCCAAATCCATTCAGCCATTTTTGTGTGATTCAGTCACAAATATCCAAACACACAAACATACGCATTTATATTATTGGTAGGATTTGGAAATTTCTGAATTTTAAGAAGAAAATTTGGACTTTTCTTTTTATGCTTTTTAATTTGGCGTAAAACTAACGTAATTTCCATGCCACTTCATGTTTTTCAAATCCTCGCGATTCCACAAATAGAACTTCTCTGCTTTATTTCAAAAGCATAAATCATTTTGTGCACGCAAAACTCGCCAAGCATGACCACCTAAAAACAATTTTTAATTAATAATTGGAAAAGTAATCAAAGATTCAAAATTATGAGCCTCAGATGCGCATTACCGAAGCCACGGGCTTATATGCTCAAATTTTCAAAGCTCTGCGTTCTGTAGATTTGACTGGAGAACATTCATTTTTATTATTATATATAGATAGATTTGGCATGAAACTGTCATAATTTCTGTGGTATTCAATGTTTTTCAAATGCACGCAATTTTTCATTGAAGTGATAGCATTCCTGTTAGCTCAATACATGAATCGTTTGATAAGGGCAAAACTCGCCAAGCATGGCAACGTAAAAGAAGTTTTTAATTAATAATTAAAAATCTAAAATTCTAAGCCTATAGCCTTCTCGAGGGTCCCATCTATATACCAAAATTCATCATAATCGATTCAGCGGTTTAGTCGTGAAAACGTAATAAACAAATTCACTTTCGCATTTATAATATTAGTTAGGATAGCATTATATGCTTTAAATAGAAGCCTGTTTCTAAACTGCCTTTGACCATATTATATTGGAATTATTTTGAGTGCTCTTGTAGAAGTACTATTTAACTATACAGACACTATTTTCGATGGAAAGCTTCATCTTGTAATCCTTTACAACATATATCAAGTTTGTTTCATTTCATGTGATATTTATATCTAATTAATGTGAAAGAAGTTTTATGAAAAGAAAAACATTGGAACATGCTAGAAGATAAAAATATCACACAGTTAACTAATAACTACAATCAGGAATTCACAGATAAAACAGAAGTGGAGCGCATTTTTTCATTTTCAGTGAAAAAAGACAAAAAAGTGATTTCCTCTTTATTCACAAAAGGCTGGAATCAGCTAAGAAGCTGAAGAATCTCATCCCTGAACTACACTTGCCTTGGTAACTCTTCTCCATTGTAGAAATTTGCTGATAGAAATGCTCACCGGGTTCATTGCTGACAGCTCCAAGATTTTCGGAGAAGAAGTCTAAGTGAGAGTCCAATCAGTGAATTTTTAAAGACATGCTGCATCCCATAACTTTATAAGAATACAGAAGATCAGCCACTATGCCACAACAGTTTTCTACTTTATGGTTTCCAAGAAAGTTACAGTATAAACTTTTGAAAGACTGCCAGGCTGCTTTCTCCAGTGGATTTAAGTCCTTCAAAATGTTCATCATCCATTAAAGACAGGATTTGTGGTCCTATATAAAATCCCTCTATCAGTTTAGCATCACTGACTTTGGGGATTTCGATTTCAAGTATAAGAATCCATCGGAAAATTTATCCATAGATTTGACGAAATTTTTCATTACTCCTAACTTAATATGCAATGGAGGTAAAAATATTTTTTCCGGATTCACTAAAGGGACATATGACACATTTTCGCCAAGGATAAGAGATTCACTTTTGGGTCATGACTTTCTAAGTTAAACTTCTTATCTCTGCTATCCCATTCTCACAAAAAACAGCAAAATTTGGTGAACCCAAGTTACAAACCAAGCAATAAAGCAGTGACCTTTAAAATCATCACAGATATTCCATTCATATTTTTCATATATATTTTCCCTAAAACTAGTTTCATATTTTCACGTGTCTCTTTCATATCAGTGGAATGCGCTACAGGTATTGATGGAAGTTCTTTACCAATATGTAGCAGCACAGCCTTCAAACTAACTTTAGAGGAGTCTATAAACAATCGCCACTCATCTGGCCGGTGTTGGTGCCCAAGAGTTTCTATAACTGAACAAATGTCATTACAAAACACAATATCATTTTCTTCAGAGAAGCAGTCTTTGAAAACACTATGGCGGCTACGATAGTTGCATATTCTTACACTTATCTGGAGTAGATTCCGCCCTTTGAGTCTGTAAGTTAATACTTCAGCTTGCTATTTTGACAGATTTAAATCCTGAATCAGATCATTAAGATCTTGCTGATTAGGAAAGTATGGTTCTGATGAACAGCTACTGGCTTCATATGTAGGATCATTTTGATTTTCATCTGTATCATTTTGAGTTTGAGTCAGATCAATACTGACACATCACAATGCCAGATTAACAGGTCTGAGCATGACCAAACATGAATGAACCTGCACAGACTTGTTTTACGGTGCTTTAGCATGGCATGATATTACAAATAATTTCCTTAAATACAGCTTGGGTAAAATCGCTAAATATGAGGTAACAGTTCCTATGGCAAGTCAACGAAAACGCTAAAATCAGATTTTGAAAAGTAGCTTTCACAGAAAAAATATGCCTGATGGGAAAATTCTGACTACATATCTGAATTCAGGATGAAAAAATGCACTAGATTCACTATTCAGATTTCTTGTGAAAAAAAATCCTTGTCGACCAGTGTTATTAAAATATATTAAAAGTGTATCATTATTTATGAGTGTGCTGTATTTTTCTTCCTTGTCCCATAAAACACTTCTTCAGAATTGAAATCTATATTAAAATCGCCAACCAAAACTGTTTAACAATTTTCGCGAGGCATAGTCAAACTATACTTCCCCTTTACTGTTAGGGGAAAAGTGCTATTTTTCAGTTATCTTTTATTTCCATGACCTTTTTATTTCTAAATCTGCTAAACTGTAAGAAGCTAATTTTTGTAAACTTACTTTAAAAGTTTTCTAAGTGAAAACATAAGCTCATTAATGTTTAAAAATGACAGCATAAACATACAAGTATTTCCTTACGGCCTTAATGAAAGTTAATACTTCTCACCGATAGATGGCATTGTTCTGTTTTGCATGAAATGAAAACCATTTTTTATGCAAATATCTATCGGAGTCCCGCGCTAACTGGCAGGTATAAAAAGAGCATCACAAGTTACTTTCCAGGGCTTCTACTCCTGCTGCTGCTGTCGTGATGTGCATATAGTGATCGAAATCTTCCAATGAACTGAGTCGCTCACTCAGGATGATGTCTCGAATCGCTGCTGGAGCCAGATCAGGGATCCAAGCTGCTGTATCCAGATGTTTCTGATGGGTTTCTTCTTCCGAGTGAAGTTGAAAGCAGACTGGATGTTTGACAGCGCTGATTATAAAAATCTACTGCCCTTAATTATGTATAAATGTTGACCAGGAAGATAGTTATTCTTGCAGTTCTGTGTCACCATCCTCATGTGTACATATCTTCAAATATCATCATTATTGACTGAATTAACACTCTAAACATACTTTTTAAGTCTTTTTCCTGTAATCCCAGCTTACATAATTCAGAACACGAATAACTTTCCACCGTGCAATCTTTTGACTTTCAGGCATGAACTGAGCTCAAAATTATTTCAGATACAAGTAAAAGTTTTTATATTTTCATTTTTGTTTGACATTTATAAATACCATTTGGAAAGTGTATCATAATCTATGAGTGCATCGTATTTGTCTTCTCTGTTCCATAAAACACATCTTTGGAATTGAAATCTATATTAAAATCGCCTACTAAAACTATTTAACAATATTCGCCAAGCATCTTCTAACTATACTCATAATACAGTAGAGTCTCGCTTATCCGACATAAAGGGGCCGGCATGATGTCGGATAAGCAAAAATGTCAGACAATAGAGAGGGGTGAAGAAAAAGCTTCTTAAACGTTAAGCTACATTGTATCTTGAAACATAATACATACATATGTTATAACACAATAGTATGTTGTATCATATTCATGCTCTACAAATACAAGAAAACAATGGGAAAATGAATTGAAAAAATGAACTTACAGTTACAGAATAATGTATTGACAGAATTTACGAGTGCCATATGTTACACTTAAATTTCAGTCCTGTGAGGATTTAAAGAAATTTTTTATGGTAGTGTGTTTTCCCGATGAGTGCCGTTTCTTCGCTGCCAAATCTTCCAATCTTTGCAGAATCATTATGTAAATTTCTGTAGCTTCTTCTTGTTGCTCAATGTATTGAATTACAGTCTCCTGAGCCTTAACTCAATTTATCAATCACGTCTCCCTGTTCACTGATTTCTTGTATCACTGTAGACAGTAGCATTCTACGGTAATTCTTTCTAATCATCCGATGAATTTTATTCGACTTTGCTTCGCCCGATGTCGGAAATTACGGAATGTCGGATAAGCGGAGGTTGGATAAACGAGACTCTACTGTATATGTATAATAAATTGTCCTGTTTTGGCATCAAATTTAGCAATCCATTATCAAAAATTGCAAACCTTGAGCAACTTTCACCTGAAAATTGCGAAAAATCTTTAAAAATTAGGGAACAGGTGGATTTCAGTATTTTAAAGCAACCTATGACCTCTTCTATACTGTTTTACATGTCTGCGCAAAATTTCAAGCCGATCAGCTGAACAGTGTGGGAGGAGTTCCCAGATAAACAAACAAACTTTCATATTTATATATTAAACTAGCTGCTACCCGCGACTTCGTCCGCGCCGGCTTTAGAATTAGGTCCCGAGAGAAATGAAGCATGTGTGAATAACAAATATGTTCGCGACAAAAGAAACTGCATTTAAATATTATTTGCTTTTTACTTATTTTAAATGAAGTATAATGCATAGTAGTATACTTCATTTAAAATAGCAGAGTATGCAGAGTTACTAAATTTAGATTTTATCCAGATATTTGGCGAATAGAGACAGTTACGACAGTATTTGCGAACTGTTTTGGAAAAGAAATATTTATGTTGTTTGCATGAATTTTAGCCTATGTTAATGAGGAATAGAGCAGCTTTCTATTAGTGAAAAATTTTCCCGAAAGTTGTATTTTTCTGTAAAAAATTTTCCTGTAGTTACAGAGATACCCAGAGAGCGTTTCATTACAAATTTTTCCAAATCCGTTCAACCATTTTTGTGCGATTCAGTCAAAAACATCCAAACACACAAACGTACACATTTATATTATTGTTAGGAGTTGGAAATTTATGAACTTTTTTCTTGGTACTTCTGTATTATCCCGGCGGTCATTCCCGCCAAACTGTTTTTTCGTCAAATGAGTTGCCAAACTGTTGCCAATCGTATTCAAAACCATTAATAATTTCCTGTCCCGGCATTTATCTCGTCAAAAAAACGCTCGTCTTGGCAGACCGCCAGGATAATACACATAAGTACCCTTTTCTTTACTTACGCTTTTTAATTTGCCATAAAATCAACATAATTTCCACAGCAATTAATGTTTTTCAAATGCATATGATTTTGCAAATAGAATTTCTGCTTTGTTTCAAAAGCATTAATCATTTTGTGTGGGTGATAAAACGGTTTTTAATTAATAGTTAGAAAAGTAATTAAAATTTAAAAATTCTGAGCCTCAGGTGCACTTTATCGAAGTCATGGGCTCAGTCATGCTCAAATTTTCTGCTCAAAACTCTGCTTTCTGTAGATTTGTCTGGAGAACATTCATTTTTATTATTATATATAGATTTGGCATAAAACTGGCATAATTTCCGTGGTATTTAATGTTTTTCAGATGCACACCCTTCTTTATTGAAGTAATAGCATTCTTGTTAGCTCAAAACATGAATCATTTGATGCAGGCGAAACTCGCCAAGCATGGCAATGTAAAAACGGTTTTTAATTAATAATTTAAAAAGTAATTAAAAATCTAAAATTCTAAGTAGCCTATAACCTTCTCCAGAGTCCCATCTATATCTAAACCACAATTCATTATAATCGATTCAGCGTTTTAGGCATGAAAGCGTCATTAACAAACAAACTCACTTTTGCATTTATAATATTAGTTAGGATTAACCATATTATTACTTGATCACATAAATGTAAGCAAATGTGATTAGTTATGGATTTTTTAATTTGTTTGTTTATTTTTTAACTTTAACATCATGACTTATTAAGGGCAATAGAAGGCAAAAGCCCCTTAAGAATCAAGAAAATTCAGATATCGCATATTTGAAAAAAGAATTTTCTTTACCATTCCCCTCACACTCCCCACCCCACCCCCTCCCGACCCTGGTTTTACATGCTGATGTTGTGAAGCATGCATATCTATAGTTGTGTAACGATAACCTTTCGCATTACCATAACTGTATAATTCAAGAAGGAAGCATTCTCCAGCTTTGGTAAGAAAGAAATGTCAGAAGAAATGTCAGAAAGTCTATGGATGCAGAAAGGCAGGGTTAAAGTGCTCTATTATATGCATGAATTGGAGTGGTACCTGTGATAACTTGCAAGTTCCATTACAAGATAGTGATGAAGAGGAAGAAACAGAGACTATTTTCAAACAAGTGTTTGATGAAATCCAGTAGGAAGAGGATTGCGATAAAACTGATAATCCCATCGGTTATGTGGAAGAGATTTCAGTCTGTGATGGTTAGATCGGTACTAAAGACGATTAACTTGCAACACCTGGTCCATCAAGAACAGTGAAGTGAAGGAGAATGGGCTAAATTTTAAAATAGTACATTGCATGTGGATTAGGCCTACTGGGGATACCATGATAAAAAAAAAAAAAAAACAGCGCTTACTTAAGGTGGTGTGGAAATGAGTTTTTGGGCCAAAACCCAGTTGAACAACACTTTAGGGCACTCGGACACCAAGACTATTGATTTTACGGAAAAAAAATGTTATTACATAAACTGTAGGATATTGTCTCTAGTTTCATTTTGCATAAATGTTTTTATCATGAAATGAGTCAGAAAGGAGATATTGTCAAAAGACTGCTTTTTGGCACCATTTTTCCCATATGGCAGTGTGATCAGCAAAGACACAAGGGGGCAAAGTTGAAATTTGGAAAGAGCACGAGATCTATAAAATTACCCATTTTCAAAACTCCTGGAAAACTTTCCAGGTAATCTCTTTTTTTAGTCCCAAATAACTGTACTATGCATAAAATTTTGGACAGATTGTTTTAGTAGTTTAGGAAAAAATGTTGAATATACATTATATACACATACATTTCATGCATCCATTTTATTTATATAAACTATGAGAAAAATTAGTTAACTATACCTGCAGCATCTGGAATTTGTCTCCCAGGATACAAATCAGTTAGAAATAGGCTGTTAATTAATGTCGATTTTCCAAGTCCAGATTCACCTTAAAAATAATGATATAAAATTTTCACATTTATAAAACAATTACTACAATATATACAAGCCTGACACTGCTTATCAGTGTTGAAAATTGTTGCTTTAGTAGCCTCATACATAAGAAATAGTATCCAAAATAGTACCCTTCATCCAAAAATAGGAGCATGCTAATACTGTTACAAAACGAGCACATGGGACAACAATGTTTTTTTATGACAGATGGTCATTGGTAGAGATGTAACGAATAGTGATTTGGCCGAATATTCGGGCAATAGCTCAACCTGAATACCGAATATTTGGCAGCCGAATATTATTATTTTTTTAATTTCATTTTCATTGTAAATAAAATGTTGCTTTTCAAATTCGTAATATACTAAATAAAGACTAATTAAAATTCATTTTATATTATTTGTAGGTACTTAAAAACACACAACTGTAGTATATTATCTGTAAAACTAAAAAAATCTTGGTCATGAAAAATATTTTACAAAGTTAAACACTAACAGCAGCATAACTGTATAGATATTGTTGCGGAACTACTCTGCTTGTTTCCGGGGTTCGTCGTTCTAAAGTCCAGTTGGTGTAAAAGTTCTAGTAAAAAGTCCACTGGTCAGGATGGAACACAACTTTATTACTTCTAGAACTTCGTAGAACAATCAGCTGTACAAAATCCACAAGCACAATTTAGCAGTAATGTGCTTTTAACAATCTGCTTAGATTAGCAGCTTTCACAAATGCTGTATTTCTCACACAAAATAAGTCACTTTCACAGGCAAAAAATTCAGTGAAAATATTCAAGGGATATGGTACACAATCCTTTAAGACACAGCAATGAAGAATTTATACACAGCACTTTAAAAACAGCTTCATAAAGCAAGCTAAAACACAGCTTCTATAGCACTATCAATTCACAAAGCAAGTGTACTCTTCACACACTGAGCGTTCAACTCGCACTGAACTGCGGCTTCTGAAACACGCCAGAATTTATAGGGGAGGCAGAAGCTGAGGGCAACTTCCAGAAAAGTCTATTTCTCGAAGATTCTACATAAAGCAAGAATTTTGATTACGTCATAGAAGATAAATGTCAGGTATTACGTGTTTTTAATGCAGCAAAAGCAGTTTTACAGGCCGCATAGGGAAAATCGTGCCAAATGACCAAAATGTCGCCAAGCTTGGCGACTTTTGGCAAAATATCGCCAAATCTGGCGCCAAAAATAAGTCCCCAAAAGTGAAGAGATCGAAGCCCTTGGACCAATATTTCTCGAGATTTCTAGAAACCCCTTAGAAAAACATAAGGGAAACCAAAACCTCCATATCTCCAGTTCTAATTTGATGCAGACCGATTTTGATGCAACAAAAAGCAAAATTTATCTATTTGAAGCGTAGAATACTAATTTTATACTATTTTAAACCCCAGAACGGCGGGTTGCCCCAAAAATTCTTAACATTATTCATAATTCAGAGATGTGCAGATGAAATTAAATTGTGGAGCAAAAAAAATGACATTTTTGGAGCAATTTGGAGCAAGAAAAACAGATTAGTGGAGCAATTTGGAGCAAGAAAAAGTCATTTTTGGAGCATAAGAATGTCAATTTTGAAATACAAAATTAATTTTTAAAGGTAATTATGCATAATCACATCTTACTTAAGGTTTTTACAGTCTCTGAGCAAAACATATTAAGCAGCTTTTTTAAATTATGTTTGTAATTCAGGATTTGAAGATTTCTCCAAACCCCCATCCCATAAAAATGTAGAAAATTAAGTGAAGTAGTGTCACCAAGAAGAAAAGTCTGCACTTTAATATTATTAAATACATTAGATTATGTTTCAGTCAGTTTAAAATTAAATTTCATATTATAAAATATTCATAGGATATTTTATAATATGAAATTAACACATTGAAGTATAACTAAGCCATATTATTTGTAAATAGATTTAAAAATACATGTTAATTTTTTTTCTCTTTGTTCTGAAATTATACAGCTGAATATGTAGCAATATTCAGCCGAATACCTTTCACTAATCGGCATACCAAACATTTGGCCTACCGAATATTCACCAAAACAGCCGAATAGGCTGAATATTCGTTACATCTCTAGTCATTGGAAGCGCAAATAGGGGAGCTAGCATTATCTAATCACTCTACCTTCACGATTGGCAGTATTTTTCAAAAACACGGGGCAATTAAAAAATATTTTCTCATTAGCTAGAATGTACCAGAAAGAAAACATTGACTCACCAACTTTTGAAATTCCCAAGGTGTAAAATAAAGCATGAACAACATTTTTGATAATTTTTGCAAAATAGTGTGCAAATGACATTTTAAATGATATATACTAAATAGCACATGAACAGCATTCTTAATACTTTTCATAAAATAAACAAATAAAACACTTCAGTTTGTAGATATTATAAAAAATACTTTATATAATATACATAGAAAAAAAAATTAGTCACTTTCATTGAAAAAAATACTAGACACAAAGTTCTTATAATTTTAAACACATTAGGGAAGGGGGGGGGAAGCAATTTTGTAATACATAAGAAAATACTGTAAAATTATGCCTAAAAAGAGGGGGGGAAACCATAAACTTGTTAAGTTTATTCTTTGCTTGCTTTCATTAATGTTTTTTCCCCTATTCAAAACATCTTTTGTCTAAATTTCATTATTATTATTTTTATCATTTCCATTCATATTTGAATCTGCCTTCTTCAATAAAAATTTTTCTTTACTATTTTACATTGAAAAAAGTGGTTAAAAAGTAATTTAAATTTGAAATAATCAATTTGTACTCTTATCAGGGATGAGATTGACAACAAAAAAAAATGTCTGAAAGAATGTGCAAGCACCATTGGAGAAATAATACTTACGAATTTCAAGTTTAATAAATATTGTAATTGTTACTGGTATTAAGTCTATCCTACTTATATACAAGTTCGCCAATGAAAAAAAAAAAAAAAAAAAAAAATCAGAAAATTTTTGAAAAATTGAAAAAGTCAGAAAATTAGACAAAATCTGAAGAATCTCATCCCTGTCTTATGGTATTAGAGGTTGGAAATAAAAATACACAAAAAGAAAAATACTTGTCAGACATCAGTGTTTTCACTAGCGTGCGAGAACGCGAGAATCTCTCATTTTTTTTCTTTTTCTCGCATTAAAAAATTATTACTGCGAGAAATTCGCGCACCCTACAAATCGGTTTCTCAAAGAAAAAAAATAACAAAGAACACAGAGTGTAAAAGTGGATTCTCAAGAACTACAAAGTCTACGAAAGAAAACAAAGAAGGGTTTCTGGGAACATTCTGATCCCGGGGAGATCTTAAACTGGGTCACTTTTATTGCATGCAACTGCGCTTGATTTAGACTTGGAGATCCAGTTACACTCAATAAAAATAACTAAAATTCACAAATACCTTAATTTTGGGTATTTACACAACACAGGAATAAATACCCTACCCACTGGATATTTACCCAACCCAAATCTATTAGTGAAAAATTCTCACCCATTTTATAAAAATCTCACTCAGTTTGCAGGAAAGGGTGAGAAATTCTCACCCATTTTTTTTTCTTCAATGAAGTCTCTGGACATGGTACAAACACAAAGAAAAAAAGGCTGAACTTCTCACCCTCAAAACCCTTACCCATAGCAAAGAAAAATAGTCATCCTTTCAGACAGAAAAAGAAGATGCGTGCTTTGAACTTTATCATACATTATTAAGACTAAAAGTCTCAACTCCGTTTTTGGTGAGAAAACACTACAAGACACCTGCTACAGATTAAAACCCACCTTTCGAATGCTATATGAGCAAAAAGCTAAAATTCTAACTTTACATTCAATTCACAGTTTGAAAATAATAATTATTTTTTTCCCCAATAGGCGGGCTCTGCCTACATACTAAGGCCCGAACCACAAGCCATTTTATTATGGGGGCTGCCAGAGTTAACCCCTATGAAGGGACAGACAATTTAACACCCAAGCCAGGAACTGAGCCCGGACCCAAGGCGTGATAGAATGGTTCTTTAGCCACTAGTCTATCTGGGTGGCTTGGAAAATAATTATAAGTACAGTTCTTTTGAATGTTAAACAGTCATATAAAAGTGATTTCGCATAATAATTTTAACACCAATTTTGAACAAAATATAAATTTGCTTTCGTAAGTTGCTAATAAGTAAGTAATAAAGCTGTAGTTGTAAAAAAAAAAAAAAAAAAAAAAAAAAAAAAAAGTAAGTAAAAACCCCAAAAGCAGAATTATATCCAGTGTTCTGCAACATCACTTCAAACAGTTGCAAATGTTCTGCAGGCATTTTGTCCAAGTATAACAGACCACGATAAAATGCAAAAAAATAGGTATAAAAGTTGTGCAAAAAGTGAAGAAAGAAGGCATGGCATAAAGGGCACATCGCTTTAATTGCTCTGCAGAACATATCATTTTATATTTTCTTTCTTTTAAAAGATAAAATGTTCTGCAAACACTGTGATTGTTCTGCGACGTACGTAGTACTTTTACCCACTTTCTGCTTTCGGGGTAAAAACAAGATAAGAGTAATAAAAAAAACACCTGGTACATCTATATGCCAATAAGTCATCTATATGCCAATGCCCAAAGCAAGCTTTTCTGTCTGGTTTTAACTAGTATGAGCCTCTTCTAGAATTCCAGGTCATGGAAAGTCCATATATGGAGGGCCATATGGACCCTCCATATATGGACTTTCCATGGGACAGCATGGGAGAAGAAATCCAAGAGAAGAACATCCCAAACGAAGAACAATATCCATAACGCCGTTTTCAGAAAGGCCACCAACAATAATGAAATAGTAAATTTTAATTCAAAAACTCTTTACAAATTTAAAATTGTCGCCATCCACTCTTATGTCAATCGCTCCATTACAGTATGCTCCGACGAAAACCTCCTCAATAATGAATTACAATTTATTAAAACTCAATGTAAAAACGCAGGTTACCCAAAATCAATCGTCAAAAACCTTTTTAAAAATCGAATAAAAAAACTGGAACAAATTGATAACCATCAAAAAGCGAAACAGAAATTTACCAATGCCATTCCTTACTGCAGGGGAGCCGCATTAAAAATAACAAATGAAGCCACTAAGAAAAACATCAAAATACCAATAAAACCTAACCAAACTATTTTCAAACGTATTCACAGCGATAAAGACCCTATTGACCCTAATGAAACTGCCGGCATTTGTAAAATAAACTTTACATATAATAATTCAAGTAAATCAGGATGCTACATTGGTATGACTAAAAGAAAAATTAAAAGACAGAAAAAAGGAACACCACAGTGATATTAAATTCAATAAACCCAGTACTGCACTTTCTAAAATAGCCCAAGAACACCCCATAGAAATCAATTTTAATAATAGCCAAAAACTTGCCAATTACAAAAATAACTATTATGCACTCAACATGGAAGCATTACAGATTATAACCACAGATGGCGCTGTAAACGACATGACGCATGCGCAAATCGATCCGGGATGGAACGAAGTTCTGAGGAAGAGAGCAGAGCAATTTGAAGCTAAGGCTGAAGAAGGTGGTGGCTGCCACTGAAAGTGCTACCTGTCAAATTTTAATGTGTTTTTAACCTTTTAATACATCTAAATAATTTAGCAGCAGACGCACATCTGACTGACATCCCCATGATCTAATGGACTGCTTGTTTCCTTCTCTAAACCGGATATTTACATTTCTATGTAATCCATTGTTAAATAGTATATGGAAGGACAGTATTCTGCTTGAAATGGATGAATGTCCCTAAAACTGCCATTGACCATAATGTGTTGAAATTCTTTTGAGTGCTCCTGCAGCAGAACTATAAATGATACAGACAATATTTTTGATGGAGAGATTCATTTTGCAACCCTTAACATATATCACTTCTGAGTCATTTGAAATAGCCTAATACCTCTAAAATATACTTTATTAATGAATTTCTGCTTATAGAGCGTAATGTATTTAAAATTTTTTGGGCGGCCTATTACGTGAGGGGACTACTACTTGAGTAAACACTAATTACTCCTAAAGCAATAACTCCTAAGTGCTAACCATGTCATTTTAGTCAAGAGTGGCTTTAAACTTAAATTTTCTATCTACAATCTACAAGAAAAAGAATGCAAAACTTGTTTCGAAAGAATGAACAACCAGGCAGATTGTAAACAACAGCCACGAGACAATTGTTCGAATGAAACAAAGTCTCTCATCACCATAATAAAGTATTGGTTGAAAAGTATCAGGAACAGATACTTTTAAAATATGAAAGTACCAATACATACAAAAAAGTGAGGTATCAGCACCCCTGGTAGCAGAAACTGTGCAGCGTGGCGACACCCGTCGCAGATTCCCCGCCCGTTCGCACGTTCCCATAATCCCATTCTTTTCAAAATTGTACTGCTTTTATTTCCCATTGTCAGACTTCTCCCTGTAAAATTTCAGAAGTTTTATTCATCTTTTACGCTTTTTCCGTTTTTCTCACACGATTGCATCACTTCTGATGCACATGCATCATTCAGTTGGGGATTGCCATTTTGGCTTTCTAGCGATCTCTCGAATGTTCGAGAACATTCTTCTCGCCGTCTGCCCTGGATTGCATGTGTTTCCTGGGCGCACCCGGAATGACTTGAGGATTTCTCTCCACTCTGATTGGTTGAGAGGGAACTTCCGGACGGGAGTTTTGGAGGGGATGCGAGATTTTGAGTCAGATTCATTTGGAAGCTTCGAGATGTTTGGTGGCTAGTCTCGAGCTTGTGCTTTTAGATCAGCCATACCAAAATGGCGTTGCAGTGAAGTAGACTATGCATTGGTAGCATAGAGGCGCGGGCACTAGTTGTGCCATGTGATCGACATACTTAACATTAAATTGTTTTCTAAATATTATATCTTTAATCAGCCCTCAACGGTTCGTCATCCAAGGTTTGATCTGCACATAGAGACCGGTATGCAACAGAGGTACTCCCCTTTCACCTACATTCCTGACACGGGATCTCAAGGCATCTAGGTGCTTTGCTGAGCTGATCCGGCACATTCTGCTGTCAGCACATTGTAAAAAGCCAGTTAGCTAACGCCTTCATCGAGACAACATGCAGGATTCCAGCCTAAGGGAAGTTGTTCCTTCTACTGCCTGCAAAATGGTGAGATGACCTTTCAATTTTTACTTGCTTTGTGAGGGAAGCCCTGGCAACATCAATGGGACAATTAATACCAATTTCTGCCACCAGATCTGTGGATGAACGTAGCAAATTCTCCTGTGCCAAGTGTTCTTTTTCGCCTGTGAGTGGCGTGACTATGTAACATACCTCCATTTTTTCCCTTTTCCTTTTTTTACTTTTGTAGTCTTTCACCACTGGATAACCAGCAAAGAGCCCTTATGCAGATGTTTAATTTCTAAGATGTAATTAAGTGTTTCCTTTTTGTAGGCTGCAAAAAGATGTATTAAGATTTTTTTTTTTTTTTACATTTACTTTTATTATATATATAACTAATAAGTAAAACACAAAACATACTATAATTAAGACATACCTCGCATAAAAATAAAACAGCTATTAGCAAGAATTAGAAACCACATTTTGAAGGTTTAATTGGAATACGGATGTTCTTTTTACTGGCGATATTAGAAAGTTTATTGGCTATCCCCCGGCTAAAGGGGATAGCGGTAGTAAAACGTGGTTTATCTTTTTGACGGTTGTCTATAATATTTAATTTACGTTGCCTAGCTTTGAAAACTTTATCGAAAATTTCTCGAGGGTAGTTGGCGTCTTGACATTGTTTTCTTATGAAAGCAATTTCTTTTTGAAGGAGGTCGGTGTTAGAACAAACTTTGAAAGCGCGGTCGATATAGGAACGAATAGCTGCAATTTTATAGTTGAAAGGGGTTTTAGATTTAAAATTTACTATATTAGTGTTACAAGTAGGTTTTCGAAAAATGGTGGTCTCAATGAGATTATTGTTTCTTGTTATGTTCACATCTAAGTAATTGAGGCTATTATTGATTTCTTTTTCGTAGGTAAATTTAATGTTCGGGTCTATGGCATTAAGTTGATTGATCAAATTATTTCCTTCATTATTGTGGGTGGTAAGGATAGCGAAGATATCGTCGACATAGCGAAGCCAAAGTTTGATGGTACTATTATGTGTCTGTTTAATCTGTTCCTCAAGGATTCTCATTTTCCAGTCGGCAATGATTCCGGATATGGGGGAGCCCATGGGGACTCCTTTTATTTGTTGGTAGAAGTGATTATTATATTGAAAATATGAATTATTTAAAATTAGATTTATTGCACTAGTTAGGGTGTTAATTATGTCTATATCTTTAAAACTACTTTGAATTTGTTTGTTAATAATTTGGTTCATTTCTTTAATATCTATTGACGGGTATAGATTTACAACATCGAAACTTACCATAATATCGTCTTCATTAAGTTTATAATCGCGGATGTTTTTAATGAAATCGTCGGTGGAAGTTAGAGTGCTGTTAGAGGGGGGTATAATTTCTTGCAATATATCCTTCATATATTTTTCAAGAGTGTAGGTGGGGCCTTCGCATTTGCTCACAATTGGGCGAAGGGAGGGGGGATTTTTATGATCTTTAAATTTAGCGAAAATCCGGGGGGCGAAATTAGCGGTATTGTTATAGTTAGGACCTTTCTGATCCGGCCAGTTACCATTTTTTATTAAAGTTTTTAGTTTATTATTGATTTTCGTGGTGGGGTCTTTGGGAAGAGGTAAAACGTTTAGGCTATTGATGGTTTGTTCCATTTTTTCTTGGTAATCTTTTTTATCCAGAATAACAATCTTTCCGGTCTTGTCAGAGCTTAAGCAAACGATCTTGTTATTTTTCTTTAGGTTGCTGAGGCATTTACGGTCTTCATGATCTTTAACAGTAGTTTCAAGTTTTTTATTCATTTCTTGTTGGGCATGCATACGGATAGCTTGTTTATCTGAGGGGGGTAATGAGACAATGGCGGCCTCAATGCTTGCAACGGTATCATTGATATCTATTTTGTCATCAAGAATGAATTTGGGACCGAGGTTTAGAGTGGCTTTTTGCTGTTGAGTAAGAGTTATATTGTGTACGGGGGAATAAGGTATTCCCAAATAAAAAACTTTAACTAATTAATCCGCCGTATTAAATAATGTTTTATATGTTTTTATTATGAATTTTAACCAATTTCAAACAAACAACGTTAACGATGAACATTTAATGTAATGAATAAATTAAATTTGTTTTTTCTTAAATTGTTGTATTGTTTTTGGGGGATGTTTTTACAAATCAAAAGCTGTAATTTTTTTTTAATTGTTTTTAACCATTAATTATTTATTTTCTTAATACTTGTAATTAACTTGGAAGTTTAATTTAAATACCTTTTGTCAGGAGATATAATGGTCTGGATGACTCTTCTTCTATAACTCAATAGCTAATCTTTTTAAATTACTACTAATTACCCTTTTTTTTTGTTGGGACTTTTTTTAATAATTACCTTTTCTTTAAATTAATTCTGCCTTTGTTTGCCCTGTCTCCGGAGGTGTAATTTTAATTATCAGGTAAATTCTGTCGATTTTCTGCTGACTATTAAGTTTCCCTCTCTCTTCAATAGCCTAACTCATTACTTGCAATATCTCTTGTTCATGTCCGGTTTTTAATTAGTTTTACTCTCTTCTAATTTAACTTTTATTCCAAATTTTACCCAGGGTTGTCTCGGACGATTAGCTATCTCCCGCTAAAATTTTAGGAAATTTAATTGATCAAAAAGGCATTAAAAACGTTATTAAGTTTTTTTTTCCCATTTCAAGATGGCTGTTCTTGTCTTCGTTTCTTCTCGGCCAAGTTCATTTCTTTCCCGCGTGTAGTAGTTGCTGGCCGCCATTTTCTTCTTTTCTCGCTTCCTTCCTCCGTCGATCGAATGTTCTCGAAGTTTCCCGGCTGAGATGGCGCGCTCTGATTGGTCCCCGCGGTCGACGTCTCTTGGAAGCCCCTCGCGCAAAGGGCGAAAAGCGTGAGTTCGGAGGCCAGCGTGCGTGCTGTGAGGACGTGTAAAGAAAAAAGGAAATCAGCTCCGGCCTCTTGATTTTCTCTTCAGCAGACCAACTGCGCGGTTTTGAAGTGTTGCAAGATGTGAGCAGTTAATTTCACGGCCAGAGGGCCAACTTCTTTTTAATTCAATGATCACCGTATAAATTTATTCTCTTCTTTTTTTTTGGCCGTCTGCCTCAATTTGGCCACCATGCCGATGCGTCACCATCAATGCCACTTTTGATGTGAATTGGGCATAAGGCCCCCACCCCCTGTGTTTTTTTTTGGTTTCGATGAAAATCTGCTACCAGTTTCGACGTCTCGTACTACGATCTACAATGCTGTGATCACCTTTTTCCCAGACCGGGAGCCGCTAGTGCTTCTTGATTTGACCCGTGTGGATCGCGAAGTCTCCGACGCCTGATTGTGCCGTCCGGAATCCCTCTCAAGGAGAGTCCAAGATGCCGGCTCCGGGAGCCAACAGCGACCGACCGACAGTTCCCTGAAACACCGTGACCAGGCCTGCCATTGGATCCGTGGGTGAGATCGAACCGATTTCCTTTTTCTAACATCCTTGCTTCTTTTTCTCCACCATAAGCTGGATCAGTGTCAATCATGCTTCAAGCCGTGCTAGAACTATCCTTTTTTTTTTGTACTTGTAACGTTTAATGGGGGGGGGGGGGGAGTTAATATCAAATGCTAAATTTTCTTTTTTTCTACTTTGTGTGCTATTCTGATGTATAACTTCCAGTAACAATGTTTAATTTTCTTTTGTTAATATGATAAATGTGGATGCCATGTTAAATACTGGTTTGGCCTATGCTAATCTCTGTAATTCTTTGAGTTGATCTGCACATCATTGTATTTTGCTGCACCCTTTGGTGTAAAAATTGCAAAGTTCCCCTTTTTTTTATTTATTTTTTTTTTTGGTATTTATTTAAACTCACCTGTTGGATTGTAAAGGTGGGGTTTCAAGTAATAGTTAGGGATTTTAGTGCGGGATTTTCATCAGATGCCTTGTGAGGCTAGGGAAAGGTGGGGACTTGTTTGCCCAATTTTTTTTTTTTTTCTTTTTTTTTGATAAATTTTTTTTTTTATGCTGCAGCAGAGCCTTTAACTTAAGTTTTGGATCCAATCGAGCTACTTTTGTCATGACAATTTTAATTAAGCATTTACTTTTTCTTTTTTTTGTTTAATTTACAAGGGCTAATAATGGGAAATTAAAGCACTCTAGTATTTTTGTTTTTTTGAGCATTACTACCACGCGCTGTAAAACCCCTGCGCTGTGTTTTTCTTACTTTTCATTTCTCTTTGCTGAAGTCGTGAGGCCACCAGTTGTTTTCCTCTGTTATTGTTGAATAAAATTTATATTTTGGTGATCAAATGCAATGTCTCTGTGTTTATCTTACCACATTTCTAACACACACTTCAGGCAAGGCTGAGATCATTGGGATATTTTTCTACTCCAACAGTCACAACGCAATGGACAAAATCTTAATTCTGTTTTGGTAGCCTGCAAAATTTGAAAATCTAATTTTTTTTTTACCTAACTAAACTAAATTTTCACGGCAGTAGTAAGTAGAATACTACAAAATAGACTTTTATCGATTACTTTATTACTGAATAAAAAGAGCTTTTGCCCTCTATCGTAAATTTAAATTTGTTAGAATGCTCTGTTATCGTGCCGATAATTCTTCCGAATGACAATGCTTAAAAAAGCATTTATTTTTTTCTTATTTAAGCTAGTAATTTTCTTTCAATGATTTTTTAAAGACAAACCGATATACTCAAACAGAAAAAAGGCCTGTTTTACTTTATGAAAGTAAATTTTAAAAGCAAAAGCTGCGTAAAATACAAGATAGATCAATTGAATTTGCATGCTATTTACAAAAAAAGTGCATGATTTTGTACTGCCATCTGGTGGCGTTAAGCTGCGTAATCCAGTTTAGTGCGCGGACATTTTCTCCCGTAGAGTTGGCTAGGATGAACAGGTCTGTTTAGTATCTAGGAAGTCTTGGTCACCATCTTCAGGGGCCACAAACAGTGGATTATAATTTAGAGCAAACCAAATAGTAGGGTTTCGGTTGTGTGGCATATCAGAAGAGATATTAACTCCACACATCTGGGCCCTACCCTACTATATAAAGGAAAGAAGAAATCAAAAAGATAACAAAAATTAGAAATAGCAATTATAAATCTACATACCAGACCTTGAGCACATGGAAATCTCATTTGAACAAGTAATATGTGTTGCCAATGTTAAGAATTGTAAAAAGTGAAAAATGGTGCTGCCACAAAATAAAAGTGGAAAGAAGAAAGTATAGGAGTTGCCAAATACTAAAAGGTAATATTATTAAATTTTAAGAGTATCCAGATATATTAATATAATTAAATATATATAGAATAATAATAAATTAAAATGATTGAATAAAATAGATAGTATAGCAAAATTAAATATAACATTGTTTAAAATATATAATGATTATTATTAGTGACAAAGTATGAATAATAAGTTATCGTATGACAGAAAATTAATTTAGTAAATAAGAGAGAAAAAATAAAAAATACTGTTTAGGACAGAATAATCACAATATAGGAACCCCGTGTTTTTTTTTTTTTTTTTTTTTTTTTTTTTAACCCTTCAGATATATATATTGTTACGAATTTTTGGGGCAACCCGCTGCTCTGTGGCTTAAAATGGTTTAAAATTCGTATTCTACGCTTCAAATAGATAGATTTTGCTTTTCGTTGCATCAAAATCGGGCAATTAGAATCGAAGATATGGAGGTTTCGGTTTGCCATTGTTTTTCAATGGAGGTTCTAGAAAACTCGAGAAATATTAGTCCTAGAGCTTAGATCTCTTCACATTTGGGGACTTATTTTTGGCACCAAATTTGGCGATATTTCGCCAAAAGTTGCCAAGCTTGGCGACTTTTTGGTCATTTGGCGCGATCTTCCCAATGGGGGCCTGGAAGTTGTTTTTCCTGCATTAAAATCGCATAATAACCTAACATTTCTCTTCTATGACGTAATCAAAATTCACGCTTTATGTAGAACCCTCGAGAAATAGACTTTTCTGGAAACTTCTTGTTCCTTCTGCGTCGGCTATTTATAGAAGCGCGTGTCGTCCCAACAGTTCAGTGTTGATCAAGCTTTGAGAGAGTGAATACGCTTGCTTTGTGAAGGAAGCTGTGTTTCGCGCTGTTTGTGAAGCTTTGAATTTAAGTGCTGTGTGTAAATTCTTCATCGCTGAGTCTTGAGAGACTGTTAGTGTTATTTCTCGTATATTTTCGCTGAATTCTTGCCAGTGAAAGTGTTCTATTTTGTGTGAGAAATACAGCATTTGTGAGAGCTTCTGATCTAATCGAACTGTTAAAAGCACATTACTGCTAGATTGTGCTTGTGAATTGTGTACAGTTCATTGTTCTACGAAGTTCTAGAAGCAATAAAGTTTGTGTTCCATCCTGACAAGAGACTTTTTACTTAAACTTTATACACCAACTGGACTTTAGAACGACGAACGCCAGGAGTAGCAGAGTAATTCCGCAACAATATATATGCATGCATATACACATCCAAATTGTTTTTATACATTGTTACATAAAAATGTAACACTCTTAGCAGATGTTAACAACACACATGTGTATGTAAACAACACAACTCTTTGCCACTCACGGCAAGAGAAATATTTAACCGTCATCAATCGCGCCTTGCGAACGTCCCCAGTCTGTGAAACGCTACGTCATAGGAGAAACTGGTTTTCCGTATCTCCGATCAGCAGAGTCGAAAGGAATGACTCCGAGAGGAAAGAGGAAAATTTCCTCACGCGTAGTCTGGCAACAGTTTTTAAAATAAGTACGTTGAGAGACGCTAAGAAATCAGTTGAGGAAAAGTCGTGATGTAAGAAGTGTGTGTTGCGGAGGGGCTCCCCATACATTCCATCGTTAGGCTTTGAGCCATTTTGCAGCGTGGGGAGCCCCAGGCTAATCTTCTGTCAAGTTCTAAATAAAAAATTCAAGAAATAATTTTAACACCTGAATTTTATTCAAATTAAGAGATACAGAAGTGTTTGTTCAAAGAGAATTCGTATTTTTTCCTGTTTTGAGGCAAAATGACAATGGTGAATGAAGCACTGATCTTGAAAGAAAGTGAACGTCACGTGTCTACATACAAATCAACGACATGTACGTCAAATATTGTGAAGATTTCTGCAAATCCCAAAAATTAGCATAGATGATATGCAGCATCGTGCCACAGTGATTTTGTTTAAAATTGTGTATTGTGTGTGTAGTATTAAAGGTGCTTTTTACAAGACAACTTAGAAACTGATTCGCATGGAGTGTAAAGTTCAAAGGACTTTTCTACAAGATTCTCATAAGAACTGTTAATGAAAATTTAGGACTGATTCGTCTCCTAGATAATGTGAGAGCTGCAAGAAACAGTGATTTATATAATTTCTTCGTTGAGTATCTGCTATTCCAGAACTGGGTAAATATTATGTGAAATTCATAACTGGTATATTTTGGGAGTAATTTCGTATCCCATACTTTTAAATGTAAGATTTGTTCACATTTTATACTCAGAATTTTCTAGTTAAAGTATGTTGGTTGAATTTTTAAATTCTGAAGTGATATCAATTTGATATTTTAAATTGATAATATGCCCATTGATTTTTTTTATTTTTAGTCAACTAAAGTTTAATTTTTTACTAATCTGTTCTTTGGACAAATTGAAATGAAAATCTTAATTGGCATGTTATCTCAGTGTGTGATAATTGAATCTCATTGTAGTCCACCAATTATTTAATTTCTAAAACTCAACTTAACCAGACTTTTAACATATTTCAGTTTGGGACAATTTTAATGATTTTCAATTATCACAGAGCACAAATGAGTGTTGGAGTATTATGACTTTTGCTTGAAGGTGCACTGGCTTTCAGTTTTTTTTCAATTCCTATGTTAGTGTTAGGTATCAGAATTGAATTGAAATTTTGAATTGTTTAGCATGTAGGGATCTCATATTTGAATGTTACACCTATTTAGTCAAGAAATGATTTAATGTTTTTGTCATTCATAATGATCAATAAAAACAAAGCTCAAAAATTTGAATTGCTTGATTTGAGTTAGTGAATTTTAGGTAAATTTTACTTTTCAGCTTTTATCACATATAGGTTCTGAGTGTTTATTCCTTACCAGGTGAGTGTAAATAAAATAAGTTATTTTTATCTCTCACAATTCAGGTTTTCAATGCCTAGGCGGCAAACTGCATTGTACTTTTTTCTGATCTGAATTTTTGTTCAGATGTACTTCTACCTCTCACATTTTACACCCTATCGATCATGGCAGTTAACGTCAAAGGTTTTTAAAACCTACCCGTTAACATACATATTACTTTTTTTTTTTTAATGAGAAAATCTTCCTCTGCCCGATCCATCCATCCAATTACAACCTTAAAACCAAAACCCCACCCAGCCTCCAGTAAATTAACAAAGACATTAGACACATCATTATCAAGAATTGCATATAATAGATTTTAAGAACTTAGTAGGATAGTTGTATTGTCTAGCTGACAAAAATAGAGATTTAAAATTGGAGACTTTAAAATCTTCAGAACATAGAAACTTGATTCTACAGCAGTGATTATAGATGATACTAGATATTACAACATCACTGAATATGAAATTTCAATATTCTACGACCAATCGGTTTTGAATTATGCGAGTTAACGTACTTACAGACGTCTCGGGAAAATTTGTCAAGATCATATCGGTCAAAATAGATCGTACATGCATAAATGCATATGTACGCTGAGGCGGCAAGCAAAAATTTCTCAAAGTCAATTTAGGAATAATGAAAAATTGATTTTTCCAACATTCTTATTGCCAGAATTTTTTGAGGTAAAAATACCTCGTTTACTTAGTTCAAAGAAGTAAAACGATTATTTACTAACAGAGGCACAGAGAGCTAAGTCGGGGCCCCAGGGATAAAATCTTTGGGATCCCTTTGCTATCCAGAAACCCTTTTGATATCGTATTACATCAATCAATTATTCCTTATTAAAATTATTAATCATTTAAATAATCTTTAATTTAATAGTAATTGGAAAATAATTAATAGAATTAAAATTATAAATTTAAGAGTATCCATGCTCTAAAAACACCAACATTTTGTTTTGAAAGTTTCGTCACCTCCATAGAGAAACTGTATTTGGAACGTTAACAATATTTTTGCATGGCATGTTTCCTCAGTATTGATATTCATACTTCCAAAAAAGGCAGCCAGCCAAAAAAATATCGGAAGTCCAAAAAAGTCGAAAGTTCAAAATTTCTCAAAGAAAGTTTTGATCTTTAACACTTTATTTAGGAAATTCCAAAATTTCAGAGGCATGTTGGGCCCATAGTCCATACATTGGGCCCCTATCTGGCTATCTTCCATTATTTAACAATATGTCTCGAAAAAAAAAAATGATTCCCTGCTAAATAAATCTTCTCTAGTTTTAGTCATGGCAAACTGTTGAATAATATCGTTGAAGTCTTATTTTCTTGAAACAGAAGACTCAATCACGAATACTCCTCTTTTTTGTCAAGTTGGTGCATTATGCTCGAGCTGGTTTTTGTAATTTCATCCAAAAATTCATTTAAAACTTCCAGAGACATAATCTGTATTTCAATTTTTTTTACAAAATTGACAACACACGATTAAGTCATATATAAACAGCAAAAGAGGGGCACCCTTTACAAGGTGAGGCCCTGGGGACTTTCCCCCTGCTAATTTTCCCTCCCTCTCTGCGCCACTGTTTACTAACTCCCTGCGATTACTGTTACGAAACAAATATAACTTGGTTGTATGTTGCACGTTGTATGTGCCATCTACCATCTACATTCATCATTTGCATCTTGCACTAACAGGCAGATGTTGTGAAAGAATCTGACTGGTTCGACTTACGATCACATATTTTACGTTAAATCGCCCTTCAAAACCACTCATTCAGCCTAAGTCTTCCAAAAATGCAAAATCTTTTGAACGCAGGTTTCCTAAGGCGTGCCTAAATTTAAACGCTTTTAGGAGTAAGATGTAATTATGAGGCCGAATTTTTTTAACCGAAGTGCCGCAAAACAAACTGACTGAAAACTGCGTTTGTTAACAGAGAAATGATATAACAATCAGGTTCAGTTCCCATTGTGTTTAACGTTAAGTATTGAAAACAAACTCGGTCAGTGTCAAACTTTATTTTATCACTAGCTGCGTGCCCGTTCTCCGCACGGTAGGGAACGAAATTTTTTCTTATATGTATAATTCGATTTAATTCAAGTGATTTGGAATCTTAAAATAAGCAAAATGATTTGACTCTTCGCGTAAAGTTACTCCTTACTTATTCGTAAAGTTAGTATAAGTACTGACCTGTGACCATTGTTAATATTATGACGCAAAAAACTATATCTGTGTCATTCACGATCAGAAAAGAAAAGCGTGACGGTTTTCAGTGAAAATTCCTAATTTTCAAAATGTCTCATTCCTGCATCATACTCTTTTTTAGATTTAATTTATGCCATTAATACCTTAGATACTACATGAAGTGGAGAACCGTTTTATTTTATAATTAAATAGTTGTGTACCCACTCTTCGCAAGGCAAGAGGAATACATTTTCCTAAAATGTGATCAGAACTACTTGTGACTAAACAGAATCTCCAAGAAAAAAGAAAGTTCTGTTAGTCTTTTCTGTTGAAACTACCGCGGGATATATTAACGCGACGTAGAATTACTTAATGTTTTGATAGCTGTGATGTAATACGGGTGTTAAAAAATGAATAGAAGAGTTTCACAAAATATTTATTAATGCGGTATATTGTGGTTTGATCAATATTGCCTTATCATATCTACTTACTATTAATTATACTATCTTTTACTGATACCAATACAATATACTGTCGTTTTGCAACCGTTAATGCTTAATTTAAAGAAACGGTTTAGATGTAGGCGAATGTAGGCTTTTACTCTTTGGTAATTCCACGGAGATATACTATAGGAGTGGACACTCTCCATAGCTGTAATGTTAAACTTTTGGTACCCCAAATAAGTTTCAATTATGTAAACATTGGAAATCTAGTGACGTGCAGCGATCCTAGCGGCAAAAGAATAAAGCATTTCCCGTGCTGATTGATAACTAATTTTACTTGTTTTTTATTTTCCGACCTAGCATGTGAATGAGATTATGAACGCGAACACTAAATTTAAAATATTTCTTTCGCTTTTGCTTACATGGTTGCCTTAGTAACAAATCGGGACTTTTCCCAGGGGCCTCCGGCTCGAAATGGTCCCCAATTTCAAATGTTGTTCTTTTTTTACAAAAATGTTTATGAAAAATAAAACAAATTTCATTCATGGGGGGCCCCAAAATTCATCAATTCCCGGGGCCCCCTGTTGGTCATAATGGGGCCATCGCTAAGGAACGGGCCTGCTTATGAGTTGCCATCCCTAAAAATGAGTTTATCATTGAGGCCTGTTTTCTCCAGTCACAGTATTCTATTTTATTATTCTAAGTATTATAAATGTTATGTTATTTTATTATTTTAAAACAATTTTTTTATACTTTTGTCGTACTAAAGAACTTTAGATGTAGGTAATCGTTTTGTGAATCTTGCGCCATTTTCTTTCATGAAAATTTATCCTAAAATTCGAACATTTTGCTCTGAATGTAAAGGTACATGAACGCTTATAATGTATTTAGAAATTCTAAATATATGTATGTAAAAAATAAATTATTTTAATCAGAAATCGTATTACTTAAGTACTTTTTATTCTTTTAAATAAGCATGACGTTGTGATACTAGTTAGACAATTTAATTTTGCCAGTTGAAAATGTTATTTATCAGTTATATATGCCTTGATTATGTGATTAAGACTTACATCTGGTACAGTGCAGAATTATTGATTTTTGCCCGTTTATACAGAAACTTCAAATGTAGTTAATATTTTGTACAAGCGTTCATTCTGCTTGCTCAATTCCTAAGTTCGATTTAGAAAGCGACAAAAGAATAATATATACTACATGAAATGTCTTTATTGAAGAATAATTAATTCAGGGATCGCGCTATAGAGCGTATTTTATCATTTTTCTCCAATATACAGGATATCCCGAAAACACTGAAATGCGCTTTGATACATCATTTATTAAAGATTAATGTTGAATTGTTTAAAATAATGTAGGAAATACGACTACGTTCATGAAATATTCATTATAAAAATGTCTTGTGTATTTAGTTATTTTAAAGTATACTAAATATCCACTTGTGAAACTAAAATAAGCAATCGTGAATCATGAGAGTAAGCGCTACTTTGTTTTTCCTTCAAATTATATGCATCTATTTTCTTTATGTAAATATGTATCATAGCAAACAAATTAATCATGAGTTCGTACTTGAATTAGTAACACAATTACTACTTAAAACTACATTAAATAACGTTTGAAAGCACTGGGAAACTTAAGAAATGCCTGATGTATACGTGAAGACTCGAGCATCCGTAGGCCTCTTTGGATGGCTCATCAAAATACACGCGCAGGCCCGTTACTAATTGCGAAAGCCCCGGTCATAATCAGGCCCTGTTTAATACCGCAATATATTTCCTGCTATTCGAAAACGTGACCCGTTTAAAATCTCAATCGAAAATAATGCTGGATAATTCACTGGTGAAAAAACAGCATTCAATTATTTTTCTGGCAACGTAAAGTAAAATATAGAACTATTTCATGCGTGGCGTATGTTTTGCTTGTGAGTCCATTATTCTGATTGAGTTTCGAAAGAGGTTTTAAACTTATGACATCAAAATCACGCACTTTTCACATGCGAAAACTCAGTTATTTTAAAGTAATTTTATTTATTTTTTTTTTCAACTGGCAATTTTAATAATTGTTACTGTCTCCAAGACAACCAAAACGCAAGATATCATACCGAAAAATTTAAGCTGCTAATATTGAAATAAAAATAATTCTTTACTTAAAAATTCGTAAAAAATCTCCTAATTTATATTTTTCTCTGATTTTTCTTTTAAAAGAGGGCGAAATGTATGCTCCGTCATTTGACAAAACATAAAAAAGTTATGATGGATAGAATTCAAGATGCAGCAATTTTAAAAATATTTTACGAAAGTCAGCGTCAAATTTAATTTTATTTGAAAAATTCCCCAAAATCTGAAAATTATGTTACACAGTCCGAACAATTTTTAAAAGAAAATTTTCTCCTCTATCCGATGATGTAAATTTCGTTTTCTTGCGAGTGTAATTACCGGTGTTATTACGTATTAGGCGAGAAAAATCGCTAAAAATAGGACAAAACATAAAATAAAACATTTTCTAATTCGAATTTAGAAAAAGCTTGCTCCATTGCTATATGTATTACATCCTATTGTAACAGTTCGAAACTTTAAAGGCGATTTATGAAATTTAGGGATTAGTACAATATATGGATAGTTTAGATTGTTATGTTATAGGTTAAGAAATTTATAGAAAGCCAGAATTTTTTTGTTACAAACTACAGTAGACAGATTAGTAGAGATATATATTTATATATTTTTTTTGCTTTGTTAAGACCGTCGATCATGTTATTAAAAATTTATTTAAAAAATGGAATTGAAATAGAATGTTGCAAGCAATCTTACTGTAATGTGCATATGTTATATAATGTCAAATTTCGGTTACAATTAACTATATTTTATTGCTTTGGTTGTGCAAAAAATATCATTTTCTTTTAATATTTTAATTAATTTCCAACTTCATGGGTACCCAGGGTTCTAATCTTTACCAATATGTATATATATTTAGATGATCTGATAAATTTAACTACTTTGTGAGGGAATCGTCTGACACTATAAATTGTCAACAGCAAGTAATTATTTAAGTCAACGACCAATGTTTTGTGTGATGAGGCAGATGTCTGCATATCAGTGTAATATGGTTCTAGTGTCCAACACCCAATTAATTTGAGTAGACATGTTTATCAATAGTTGTGTTGTTATCTTTTTGATTCTATATTTTAATATGTTAAATAAATGACTGTTTTCAATCCCAATTTTTAGTGCTCTTTATTTCATCTAACACACACTTCATCGGTAAGTGATGAACCTGGGTTTTGTCAAGCTCTGCGCAAAATTTCATGTCTGGCTAAGTGTTGCAAGTAATCACAATACTACAAATATATCCTCCCTCTACGAAGAAAAAAATTTTTTTTAAAACAATGCATTAAACTAGAAAGGTGCAGTGAGTGTACAAGCAAACCCAAACACAAATAACACTAACAAGTATAGTGACCTATGCACAGGACCAATCGCAGTGGCAAAAAAAAATACATCACTAAAAATCATAACATCCCACCTATAGGTGAGGAAACAACCAAAGCGTGGCCATAAATACCACACAAATAAAAATTTTGACACACCCAACACTATAAAAGTAAAAATGAAAACATAATAATTTTAAAGACCCAGCCAAAAACAATGTTACTTACACATTCTACACATTTAACAGAAAACACATATTAATCATACACATAAGATGACCTTGAGTACAAGATTACACAACACATCATAGTACACAAAATTTTGAAGTGGCCTACTGAAATTTTAGAGTGTCCGAAGAGTCAGTAGCCGAAAGTTGACCAATCCGTGTATGAGACATCAATAAGTAGTTTTGACACATTTGTAAGTAAAATAGTACAGAAATCCATTTAGCTACCTCACCCTATTGCAGGTGTGAAATTAGCAGAATTTTGACAAAACAGCAGAACAAAATTTCAAAAGATGTTGACCAGGGCCATAAAATCTCAGCAAAATTATGGCTTAGAAACTAAAATTAAGATTTAGTTACAGAAATAGATACAGAAATTAGTTACCCAATTATCCAGAGGAATGATCCCTGAATTCCTGTGCACTCAGCAGTGGATGAAGGAGGTACAGCGAACTAAACAAGAGCCCAACTGGAACCAACAGTCATCCAGAACCAAACACAGAAAGATATTCAAGTGACCAAGAAGGCTTGCAGAAACCCTACAAGTCACTAACCATTCCCAAGCGTCCCATTTAAATTTTTCTATACAACAGGATTAAATTTACAAAAAATAAACAAAAGAGAGAAAACATTACATAGCCAAAATAAAACAATTAATTAACAGCCCCCCAAAGGTAAGAAATTACTTAGTATTTATTTCAAATTTTATCTGGAAAGAACCTAAATAAATAAAAAAAATTTAATCTCGAGTGACTCCACTCGACTTTCCGAACACTTATGATTAAGATCATTACCAAGCATTTAAATAAATTTTAATCTATGAATACTTCAAACATATATATACCAAATTGAAACTCAATCGAATGCGCCGTTTAAACGCTAGCACACTTTTAAGAATTTCTCCCCCATAGGCCATAATGTAAAAGAAATCTTGGTCGTAGCCCTGTCGAAAAACTAAGTCCTATACACATCAAAATCAATACCGGTCTTACGATTGTGGTTTTTAACATATATACCCAATTTGAGCTCAATCAAATGCCCCGTGTAGGAGCTATCGTGTTCACTCACATACATACATATATCTCGTAAAAATAGCATAAATGATTTCAGATCTCAAAGCGTGTAAATACACCAAAATCTCGAATTCGAATTTTTTCATGATTACAATACTTTCCTTACATGGTACATGTTTGGAAAGTTAAATGTCCTGGGTAAAGGTTATATAAACTAATCACTGAAAAAAATATATATAATTTAAAGTATGAGATAACAGTGACAACACAACATCTGCGATCAGGTTTTAGTTTTAGTCAGATAGGTGATGTTTAGTGTAGACTATCAGTGGGAGAGATATTCCTGTCTTACCTAGTCTAAAATTTGCTTTTAAGTAATAGCTAGAATATTCATGATCAAATAAAACTCAAAAAAACCCACTTGTAATTGGGTTTCTTTGGGATTTTTTGGATGGTCTTTTTGGGCAGGTAGACAGCCTATTAGAAAGTCATCCAAAGTGGGGGGAATAGCCTCTTCAGCCTAGATCCTTCACATAATACCATATTTCATTTAATTTTATGCAAAGCCCAATATTTCATCTTTGGTGAAGAATTTAATCATTTTAGATGCATTGATATCACGTTTTGTGTCAGTAATTTCTTACGCAATCTTTTCCCATCCTTTTTGTGAATAATCATATTTTCATTCATTGCATGCCATTGTATTAACTTTTATATCAACAATTAAGATTGCGACATATTTTTAATAAATAATCTATTTCTTGATAAAGTGCAATATCGACGACTGCATCCGTGATTTAATATGCAAATATTTCTCCATCCTTTTTTGTGAAAAATCTTATTTTTGGTCGTTGCAAGCCATTTATTTACTAACTTTTGTGTGTATCAGCAGTTAAAATTTAAAATTATTACATATTTTGAAAAAATGATGATTATTTCATCAAAATATTTCTTAATCTTTTCTACTAGTTTCTATTTTATTATAAGATTACCTTGCAGACTATTTTGGTATTTTTAAATCTGCATTGCTGACTGATGTAGAAAATTCTGCAACTGGGTCAGCACTGATTCTATCGGTCTATCCTTAATCTGGCTAAAAAAGTAAAATGTAAAGTTCAAGTAAGAAAAGGAATAAAATATTACCAACAACCATCAGAGTAAATTCAAAGCCTTTTTTCACAGACTTCCTGTGGACTTGATTTGGTAAATTTGCAAAACCAACATATCCAGGAGTTTCAGGATTACTAAACTATAAAACAGGAAAAATTTAATGACGAACAAGCTCTACTAATGCATAAAATAGAACTATACAATAAAGAATTAAAAGCATAGTTATTTGAACTTGTCAGAAGACAGTAATAGTAACAAGTCACTGGAGCATGGCAACCGCCAAGTTCCTTTGACTGTCGCTGCGCTTACATGGGCCTGTACTGTCTCGTTAGATATTACTGTAATTTATGGAAGAAACACCACGGCATTTATGAGTATACAGATGATGGCACAAAAATCCATGAGCCTTTTGAAGATGAGTTTTTGACTTCATACGTTACAGACCGTCCCATGCTAGTAAATAATAACATTAGTTGACTTCCTTGAACAGATGACCCACCTGACAATCTCTCTGATATCGATGTTAGCATGCCATCCTCATCTCAAATTTTGCCTCTCAGTCCTCCAGACATATAGCCATTTCCTAAAGCAGTATCTCGGAATCCATTGAAGAAAAATAAAGGAAAGAAAAAAGGCCGAACAATGATATTAACAGATACACCTGAGAAGAAAGAAATTGAAGAAGCGGAATCTGCTAGACTAGAAAACAAAAAGTGCAAACTAAAACCTGTACGTGCAAAAACTAAAAATTAAAAAAGAAATGCAGTTTAAAGATGAATCCAGTGATAGCAATGTGTCATTAAATTCCTATGATGAAATATTTGATTCTCGTGTGCATGATGACATGGAAATAGTACAAGAGATTGACTGGATGGAAGACAAACCAAATATAGGGGGAAATGATTTTGTGCTTGTCAAATCCCTCACCAAACGATCGATTGTTTACTATGATGCAAAGGTGGAGAGTATTGACAATGACACTGAAAGCTACAATGTTAAATTTTTAAGAAAAGACATGGAAGGGAATTTTAATTTTCCTCAACAGGATGACTATAGTATGATAGGAAAAAAATATTATCATGAAATTGCTGCCCCCGCAATTAGTTGGTGGGACCAGTAGAGCACAGTCTTGCTTTTTGTTTAGTGTTGACCTTTCTCATTATGATATTAGCTGACTTTATTTAAATTTTAAAATGTGTCCCACTCCTCCCACCCGTGAGGGAGGAATGGGACATAATTCTTGTAATTTGTAATTAGTTAAAAGTAATAAAATTATTCAGCATTTAAATGCTGTGTATTTTTTTAAAATAAGCTAAAACATGTAAGTTTATTATCTAATCATTTGCATCTACAAATAAATAAGGGATAATGAATAAAAAAATATCTATGAAAAAATGTCCCAATCCTCCCTCCTCTCCCCTACGGTGTGGCCCTGAATAAATGAATTTAACATAATAAAATGAAAGGTATTAGAAAAAGTTGAGTGTATTGATAATAACCAATAATTATTTTAATTGCAAATTATAATTAATTTACTTACCAGAAAATATATATATATAATGCGATACAGAATAAGTGTTAGTAATGGATTATTTTTATACAGAAAAAGACATATTTAGACTAATCAATAATGTTTAGGCAACTTATAATTAAGTAAATGAATACTGACTTAGCTTTAGCAAAGCTCCCCTTTTAAAAAAAAAATCATGGCATAAAGGTCAACTAATTACTTATATTCATAAATTTCAAACAAGCAGATCTAAGGAAGAAAAATATATAAAAAATACTTTCAAAAACATATATACTATTTTCAATATTTAATCTTAGCATGACAAATAATTTGAATGATGGTATGTAATTTTAATTTAATTAAAATTACATACCATCATTCTAATCATACTAATTAAAAGAATCTAATTACATTAATTAGAAAATAAAATATATTAAGTTTAATTTAATTAATTTTGTAATTTGATATTTGAAATAAAATGTGACTATTGACTAATAAAAACCTGTAATAGGTTTTTGACAGTTTTCAACACTTTTAGACATGTTTTTGACTTGTCATGTCAATAACCAGTTTTTGACGTCAAAAACCTAACCCTGATATTAAACTATCCAGTCAATTGGGACCCAAAAGGGGAGGTGCACAACTAGATGTTACAACAATCCTAAATATTAATGTTTCAACATTAGTTTTTGAGATATATGTGAGTACATACGTACATACATGTCAGAGAAAAACTGGTCAAAATGGACTTACGCTCGATCAAAATGGGCTGCACATGCATTTATACGAACATTCATAGATGTGTACGATGAGATGCTTCACAAAAATTCTTAAAAGTAAATTTAGAGGTAGTCAAAATCCAGCTATCGAAATTTTTTGCAATCACATTACTTCCTTATACTTCGTACAAGGAAGTACAGTGAAACCTCTGAAGAATGTCCACCTTTAGTTCCATTCAGGGGCATAGCCAAGGGGGGTTAGGGGGTCATACCCCCCCCCCCAATGAGGAATTTTTTGCCATACAAAATGTATATTCTTCACTCCCTTATCACACACATGTATGCATATATGTGAGTTGCAGTAGTCGTAACCGTATTTTTAATTAAATAACTTAAAACATATTTTATTACAAACTGAACTTTATCTTAATTATTAAAATTTTTATATTTAAATAGAAAGTTTTTTTTTATATTTTCAAATAACTAATTCAATTTATGTTTTTTTTTTTTATTTACATTATCTCATGAAGGAGTTTTATTTTAAAAAGATAAATTGTATTAAGTTTAATCCATCAAATAACATTTTTATTCAAATAATATTTTTATTTGAATTATCCTAATTTAGGCCGGAAGTCCAAAATTTAGATTTTCCCCAAATCCAAACGTTTTGCTAATGTCACCCCCACCCCCATGCACACACACAAATAAATAAATCTTCTTTCGCTTTTTCACGAAATTGCATTAATTAATTGCAGTCAATCAATGTATTGTTTTCAGTCACGAACTGCTGCACTTAACCAGCCGTTATAGCGGCGCTGCAACGCGACGCGGCAAATAAAATCCAAGATGGCGCCCGGACCGTAAACCTGTACTCTCCCAATTAAATAATTATATTTAATTAATGAATATTAACTACTAATCCAAGTAACTTTTAGACTGCCTTATTTAAAAGGATCTCGTGCGTTCATCAATATTGATATCAAGTAGTATCATCGAATCTTCCCACACCACCATGCTACCGCTAAAACATTCATTTGCAGGAAGAATCCAATATGGCAAACGCGAGCTCGTAGTTTCCTCCGATCCACTTCATTAATATGCATGGAGTTAAAAAATTATGGCTATATTTCCTTAAGTTCCTCTATTTGTTTACATTAAAAAAGGTGCGATTTAAATGATTACATATCCACGGAAGACAAGAAAGTGGTCTTCCGCGCGTTTTTCAACCACAGACTGTCTGCAGAGGATCGTTCTCTTTCTGCCACGGAGCGGTGCTTACGAAAGCAAGTTTTTTTCACGGAAATTTACATTTATATTTTTTCAGCACATTTTGAAAAATAGTCGTCTAGGCAATAAAAAAATGTCCCCAGAATTCGTAAAATATTCGTTTTTCGAGGTATTTTTGTTTAAAAAGTCGCCGGAGTCTGCCGATGCTAAAATAGTCGCTTTTTAGTTGCCTGTCTCGGGCAAAATGTTAGGCGTCAAAAATGACGACTGGTTCTTAAATCTCTGTCGTCAAAACAAAAATGACAGTTGCAAAATACGACTAACGACCACTAATTTCGCGCCCTGCCTGGAAGACCTTGGGAAATAGTAGCTATGGATTTGTTTAAGTTTCATTCTGATTGGTATTTGTTAGTGACCGGTTACTATTCACGGTATCCAGAAATAGAAAAATTGGACAGACTTACATACAGCGAAGTGATTTTACATTGCAAGTCAATCTTCACCAGGCATGGAATACCTGATGTAGTTAGGTCTGATAATGGACTACAGTTGGAAGTAACTAGAACCGCTGAATTTCAACAATTTGGAAAAACATATGGTTTCAAGCATGTTATTTCGAATCCAAAATATCCTCAAAGCAATGGTTTTGTGGAAGCTGCTGTTAAAATCATCAAGCTCAGATTGAAGAAATCGAAAGACCCATATTTAGCACTTCTCAGTTACACAGAGCTTCTCCTTTAAAAAATGGATCCAGCCCAGATGAGTTACTGATGGGTCGGAGATTACAAACAACATTGCCTGTTCCATTATCAGCACTTCAACCAAGACTTGTTCAAAAAGAGAAGTTAAGAGAAATCGAGGAAAATCGAATAAAAACCCAAGAAAAATATTATAATCGCAGACATAACTCTCATGAACTCAGACCGAGAAATCCAGGGGAAAAAGTATGGATAACAGATAAGAAGGCTGTTGACACTGTGGAAAAGAATGCTGATACACCAAGATCGTATTTCGTGAAAGAAGGTCAACATCTTCTGCGACGAAACAGAAAACATCTAATTCCTAGTGCAAAACTGCAGCCACGTGCAGTAGAAGATGATGAAGACGCAGATGCTGGGGATAATACCGTAAGCGGGTGACCATCGCCAAGCAAGATGCGTCGCCAACTTGGGACTTGGTAAACAGGACGGTAAACGTAGCGATTGCTTTGGAATTCTCTAGCAACCTGCTGGAGAAGTTGAGTTGTTGTATCTTGCTGTATAGAAAGGAAATTCTGATTGGTTGATTTTTTTAACCGTAACCGAATGTATTTTGAGGAATTATTTGATTGGTTTAAGGAATGTAACTTTTAACCGGGAACCGAAGTTTCGATTTTTGACTTACTGCGTCATTTTTATTAATTTTGCTGTCGTATTTGTGTAGTTGTTCCGGGGCGTTGTTTATTAATTCTTTGTAAAGTGAAATTCGACAAAAAGTTTCAAAATGTTTGTTGGGACATGTGAAGAATATATATAGCGTGTGTTGATCTACAGTTAATATTGATATTTGAATGTTCGAGGGGGATTCATTTTGGAATAATGTTACGTTGTTTATGAATAAAATTTGATGTATGTGGTTCTTTTATTTATTTAAATGTTTATTCCTTGTTTTACGGTACACGTGTGTACAGTTGAGTATATTTATGACCTTATGTTTCATATTTATGTAAGGTTTTTAGTATGTTGTGTTATTTTTTGTGAATTGGGATGAAAAAGTAAAATTTTTAAGGTTTTAAGAGGGATGGTTAATTTTAATTGTTATATGGTTTTGCCCCGGATTTGCAGAATTCTTGGACAATTTTTAGATTTAATTTGAATATGCAATGGTTTTGAGTTGTTTGTGATCAGTTTTCATTCGATTCTGATTAATAGTGTAAAATTTGTGTGTTTTGAAGGTATTAAATTGCAAAAATCACTGGAGGGAGGGGGGGGGAAGGAGGTAGCTGGTTTATTATATTGGTTCTCTGTTATTTTATAAAGAGTGTTTTTAGCCTTTTGTTAAAATATTTGCAGTATATTTATCTTGAAATCACACGAAGTATTCAATTTAAATATGTTTCAATATATAAGTATTTTTTAGTTGTTCGTGGGGGATTGTTGTGTGTGTGTGCGGGGGAGTAGTCTGTTTGAGTGTTTGTCTATTAATTTTAAACTGCGATTTTAACGTTTTAAGGAAAATTTTGTTGTATAATTATGTGCAGAAACATATTTTGCATAATTTGAAGGTTACGGCTTATTTTTTAACGTACCTATAGTCCAGAGTTAGTGCTTTGTTTATGTGAATTTTGTTCATAATTGCATTTGAAATATGTCTAAAAATGTTTTTATGTGTTTAGATAAGTGTATTGTAGTTTTGGGTTCATTTTGTTACTTATGTGTCAACGTATGTTTATGTTTTAATTGGCGCGAAAAAAAAGTCGCCAAGGTTAGATGTTGGCGACAAAAAAAAGTCGCCAACTCAACCGACACCCACTTACGGTATTATTCCCCAGATGCTCTTACTCCAGAAGTTTCACAGAAAAAAGCTGAAACTGAAACACCAAAAATTTCAGGCTCGAGTAAGAAAAATAATCAGCCTATTGTCACTCGGTATGGAAGAGTTGTAAAACCTCCAGATCGACTCAATCTCTAAAAGGGGGAGATGTGACATAATCTACAAATAACACAAGCCCAGCGTTATTTGTAGTACTATGATATGTACTATGACTTTAGCTAGCGGTTTTTTTAGAACGGCTTCACGAGCGGAATCCTCACTGCTTATGAAGAGATTCAAAGTTACTTGTATGTGTACTTAAGTTGTTACGTATTAAATGTGTCCGTTTGTGTAAAAGTGTTTTTAGTGCCCTTTATTTAACTCATTCCAGATTTTTAGGGTAATAAAATACGGGTAACAACACAAACTCTGTTAATGTGCAGACTTTGAGAATGGAAAGAAAAAAGAAAAGTCGAACCTTGAATCAAGTGCAAAAGAGGAATTCTGGTTGGTTAGAAGGAGAAAACTGGGGATCAACCTCCAATTCCAAATACGCAATTCGTTTTACCCCGTACAATAAAGCAAAAATCGTCATGGTAACTGCATTTGAATATTTATCGCCACCTTAGCGGAAATGAGGGGGAGGTTAAAGTAGGATTTAACCGAGAGAGCAACATACAATTTACTTTCATAAAATATTGTAAATGCAATGCAAGTTTAATAAACAACCAGTGACATTTTTCTTCATTGAAGAACAGTCCATACGCATTATCTTAACTAACCAAAATATATAAGTATTTCTTCTTTTTAAAATTATATCTGAGATGTCATTACTCAATGAACCCTGAAACCAATTCACGAGAAAGTGCATTTTAAGAGATATGGGACTACTTATCATAACACTGATTCAGACTGCATATTTACAAACAAAAAAAAAAAAGGAAACATTTCAATAAAGTATGCGATAAAGAATAACAATAAATAAACAAAAAACAATCTACCTTTTGCTCAGAACTCATCATGAAACTTAAATGCACTACTAGTATTTAAAACATTTATTTTCGGTCTTGTAACTTAAATAAATTAAATTAGCGCGATCGACAACACCCTGTCCAGCAGTGATGCCATACCAAAGAATATAAATAACACTGGCCATTCTGCTGTTCCTTTTTTCATGGTCCGAAAACCAGTTTCTCCTAGAGCATTCTCCTATAGAGCATTTCGACGTGACGTATCTCTGACGTCAGCTGAGTGACAGCTTCGCGCATCGTTCTGCGCATGCTATTTCTTTACCTAAATGTATTATTTAGTTATCATTATAAGCATAATGAATGGAGAAATAAAAACAACCGGACTCTAGTCGGTGACAGCGCCCTCTCTCGGTTTCCTCTCCAGATAGAGCCAGATTTGGAAAACAAGGAACGGCGCACGGTACACTATCATATTATAGACACTTTGACAAATGGCTAACAATATTTTCAAGCTGAGAAAAAAATTAATTTTTTTCCGTGTTTACGTGCTTATGCTGCTGAAATCTGCTTATCCGCTAATGCTCTTTGAGACATTTGGACATTCATTTCCGATTTGCAAAATACTTCGGGCAGAGTTGGCAACAGTGATACAGTTGGGTAAAAGCGACAAATCGGCGAAGAAGCAAAAATTTACTTGTACGCCAAAACGGAGGTTTTCGGCCAGCCTGTATTTATCCCTGTAGCCTGTATTTTTAAATCCAGTATTGGCAACGTCGTGTCTGTTGCTCTGCTTGTTTTTCTTTTTGTCCGCCATGAATGAGGGTTTCTCGTTGGATCTATGATCTAATGATCTATCAGAAATGGGGAAATAGAATTTCAGCTGTGGAAAATTAAATTTATAAAACGAAAGAATTCCTTTATTCTTTTTATTATCATTATTTATACATACAAACTTTTATTCAAAAAATAGAAGCTATGTGGCTTGAGGCCACTTTAAAAGAAAATCAGCGTTTTATTTTTGTTTAAGCACTAGATTTTGACATGGCTAGAGAACAGGGCCACAATCCATTTAATATAACTTCAGCAGATATATTTAATGCATTCGCATCAAATCTGTCACAGTATAATGCTTCAGTTTCTAGAAGTGGAAAGAACAATCCTGCGATACCGCAAAGGAATTATGATGTGAGTATTATATCCATTGCATGTGCACTTGAAATCTAAAAAATTATTTCCGTCTGAAATGATTATTTGTTGTTGCCACACTGTTATAATATAACTGATATATTTGTTTGACAGATCTTGTTGCTTTAATTTGATGTAATGAAGTGCAATATCTATACAAAGTACTACTACTATGTTAAATTGAACTCTATGATTACATATTTTTACAGGCTTAGGACATAAAAAAGCAGTAGGCTATTAAGGATTTCAAATCCCGTGCTTGAGTACCTTTGCATCCATGATGTTGATCATGAAACTCATTCTAAGATTGACACATTTTTTCCACTTGGGGTAAAAATCGTCCTAGTAGAAATATATTTGTGCCAAAGTGCTAGAAATATGTGATTAATTGCACTCACACCTACTTTAAGAAAATGTATAGTTAATGTATAAATATTTTGATCACAGCAGTCTTGGCTAGCCCCCATGGCGAGATGAAATATTTCGCTGTGCTAACTATCCCAATTTTTCTAGGGTTTTATATATATATATATATATATACGAATGTATGGAAAACTGTTTTAGAGTCAACCATCACATGCTATCTATTAAACACATATGCATAAATTTCAGAAATATATTTCATCTCGCCTTAGGGGTGCACACAAACTTTGGCACAAATATATTTCTACTAGGACGATTTTTACCCCAAGTGGAAAAAATGTGTCAATCCCATATAAAAGTTGTGACACCAACCACCTGCAAAGTGCCCAAGAAAAATCTTTTTCTGTGAGCACTTTTCATTAGAACTTTTCAGTTTACAGGAAAAAAATTAATGAATATCAATATCTTTAAGTGGTTGTATTCACATATCAAAAGACCAGCAGACTCAGGTAATTTAGACAAAGAGCGTTCACAGAAAATTTTCAAAGTTTGCAGATATCTTTGATAGTAAATAATGTTATTTTCATTGATTTTATAAAAGAATTGATCAATATCAATATAAACTTTAATTTTATAGTGGTAATGAATAAAAGGGTAAGATCATACAAGCCGGTGCGCACCCCATGTAAACATGGCGACAGTCGCTGGAGCTTGGCGGCCGCCAAGCTCCAGCGACTGTCGCCAACCATTTTCCACTATCAGCACATTTATATTGCACATATATTCCACTAAAAATGAGCAACCAGTGGACCGTTTTTAACTATAAAAACCTCAGTGGATTCAGCAACCTAGTTGTACAGCTATCTAAACTAGGCAACCAGTGGTCCGTTTTTAACTTAAAAAAACCTCAGTGGATTCAGCAACCTAGCTGTACAGCTATCTAAACTAGGCAACCAGTGGCCCGTTTTTAACTAAAAAAACCTCAGTGGATTCAGCAACCTAGCTGTAACGCTATGTAAACTATGCAACCAGTGGACCGTTTTTAACTAAAAAAACCTCAGTGGATTCAGCAACCTAGTTGTACAGCTATGTAAACTATGCAACCAGTGGACCGTTTTTAACTAAAAAAACCTCAGTGGATTCAGCAACCTAGTTGTACAGCTATTTAAACTACGCCACCAGTGGACCGTTTTTAACTAAAAAACAACAACAACAGTGAATTAAGCAACCTAGTTGTACAGCTAATGTAAACTGGGCAAACACTGGCCCGTTTTCAACTCAAAAAACATCGGTGGATTAAATAACCTACTTGTATACCTCTTATAAAGTCATTATGATTAGAATAGCACGTAAATAGCACTTACGAAAACATAAACACTTCAAATATCAATTTAAAATTCACATTAAAAACCTTAAATATTGCAAAGATTCGTTAAAAAAGAGCACTTACCTCTATTTTTTTTTAAATAACCGCTCAGAAATGTTCCCAACACCCACCGACTTATAACGTACTATATTTCTAACAAACACGCACAAATTCTTTTCTTATATTAACATAACACATTTCATTCCCTTCCATCAATAACGCAAACAATTTCAAATTCCCAAACCTGACGAAACACGTATTCTTTATGGTTGCCAGTCACAACTACCACCGGCAGTTGGCGGTGCCTCGCTCACTCTCGCGTCAGATTGTTCGCCAATGATTTGTAAACAAAACATTCATATGTAAACAAAGCACCGTATACGGACTATAGTCCAATAAAAGAATATTGTAATACTTTAAGCTTGTGTTATTTTCAAATAATGTGGTTTGCCATTGCTGGCAGTGATCAATCTAGGATTTTTTCAGAAGAGTAAAAATACTTCTTAACTTTTTTGGAGAGAGTATTTTCTTTTCCAAAGGAGTAATTAAAGCAACGAATAATTATGCAAAATATTCAAATACATAATTAAATTGCATTTGACACATAAATAATAACTGATTATACGTCTAGGTACATAAATGTCAGTTCAACAAAAACTAGTGCAATAATTGGATTTTTAAAATTTAAAATCAGCAAATCATAATTATTTATCAAAATATACCTAATTTTATATGGAAAAGCAATGCGTAAAAATACGCATTCCAAAATTTTTAAGGCGTATTCTGAATTTCTAAAGCGTGAAATATGCATCTAGAGGCGTTATCGCGATCACTGATTGCTGGCAATATAGGATTCTCGAGGACCACAGGCATTTTTTTACAGAAATTTTTAAATAAATTATTTGAATTTGCAGACAGTTTTACATTTTATGGTACTTATGTATTATCCCGGCGGTCTGCCAAGACGAGCGATTTTTCACCAAGAAAAATGCCGTACCCGGATGCATGAAATTATTCATGGTTTGGAATACAATTGGCAACAGTTTGCCAGCACATTTAATGAAAAAATAGGGCGGAATCACCGCCAGGATAATATGTAAGTATCCATTTTATCTAGGTTGGAAAACAAGATTAATAAAAATGTTAACTGGATGTTTATTAGTTTTGCACAGTTCAATCTACTTGTATGGTTTTGAATTTAGTATTAATTTATGAGTCATTCCATGGTTTTCATGTGTTACATAGGACATTTCAATTATTTTTTATGTTTTATTTACCATTTTATTTAGATTCCTATGAAGTTTCTTTGATCGTTGGAGCCACTAGCTCTTTGTAAATTAATTAAATTTTGCTACACATGTGACATCACAAAAAAATGTTTTTAAAGTACTTCCAGCAATTTAGATTTGTCTCTGAATTTATTAATATTTTTACATGTAAATTTAAAGAATAAAAGAAGTAATATGCATTTTTTTATTTTAAGTTAATAAAAAAATGCATATTACTTCTTTTATTGTTTAAATTATTAACTTAAAATAAAAATATTAATAAATCCAGAGACAAATCTAAATTGCTGGAAGTACTTTAAAAACAATTTTTTTGTGATGTCCCATGTGTAGCAGTGTTTTTTAAGTGAAATGCATTTTTTTTTTTTAGCGACCATGTGTAAGTTACTTTTTTTAAACTTGTATCATTACTTAAAGAAAGCTAATTACTTATGTTACATACTGGACAAGGTTGTTTGTTGGGCCATTCACAATTATTTGGCAAATTTTCACTTGCTCCCGGCTAACCGAAAAAAAACCAGTTTAAAAAAAACAATGTTTTTGCACCAAAGTTTACAGATCTTAAAAAAAAAAAGATAAATAGTTTATACTGTTTATTTTTTTAATTGGTCTGGTTACAGATGGAGCAGCAGTAATAATGGGAAAAAACAATGGTTTAGAAGTTAAACTTCAACATTTGGTGCCTAAACTTTTACACATTTCCATTGCACTGCCCATCCCGCCATCGCTTAGCCTTAGTGGTATCACAAGCTGCAACTGGTATAGGACTTTTTCAGAATTTCCAAAACTTCTAGGTTCTCTCTATGCTTATTTTTATATATCTAGTATAAGTAGAAATACGTAATTTTTGCAAATAAATATTAAAATTTCGCATTTAAAAATAATACAAAACTAAAATTTTGCATTTATTCTCAAAAAATCAATAATAATAAAAATAAAGTATAGTATAGTACTTACAATGTTTAATTAAAAGCTAACATTATACATGTTCAGTGTTAATCCTAGGCATTTTTCGAAGGGCGCTGTTTGCCCTTTAAAGCAAAAATCCTGCCCTACTTGCCCTTAAAAAATAAAAAAAATCGTCACCCAAAAACAGTGCCCCGCCTGTCGCTCTTCTTCCCCCGGCAAGATTCATAGCACCATCCTCTCCACTCTGTTTACATTTATTGCATTGCAGTATCCCTTTCCATTTTGTTGACAGTCAGCACCTTCACAGATTCTATAGTGTTGACTCTAGATTGATTTGGCAGGGCGCAGCACCCGGTGGCCCTTTTATCATCTTTTTAATGACCTATTTCTCTTCTTTCTGCACCCTCCTACTCTTACATTTTATTATTATTAGTCAACAATCCACTTTTTATTTCCTACATACCCCAGTGGCAGAAAGTTTTGTAGCTGTCTGCGACAAACTTTCAGAGTTTCATTATCAGTCTGCAAGATTTTGCGTGTAATTTTAGAGGATAATTCATACATAAAACCAACAATTTTTAACCACTGCTGCTAAATACTGTTGACTCTAGAGAGAAAAAAAAAGGCCGCAGGGAAAAGACTAAAAAAGGACAGCCTGTTTTCAAAAAGGGTACTTGAATTCCATGATAAAGTATAGTTAGATAGCATATTACAGAAAACTGGTTCGAAATAATCCGAAAAGGACTAGGGCTTATCCACAAAACTTGTAGGGTTGTAATTTGTGTTTTGACTTACAGTGCATAGTTAGTTCCTTTTTTTTTTTTTTTTTTTCCCTTTTTCAGAGTCATATACAAATTTTGTATTGCATCCAACTGTTGGATGTACAGCACCATTTAAAATCAAGTTACTGAAATGTATTTGTTATTCCTCTTACACACACTCTTCTAATTTGATGCTTGCTCATTCTTGAAATGTGAATATAAGTTTTTAAAAAAGCACTATTCTTTTATTCTTAAAATATATCAATAAAAATTATTATAAATAAGATATGTAAGAAATAATGTTAAAAATATTTTAAATAATTTTAATTTTGTTTTGCCATGCTAACTAAGTCCCTTTAAGGAAATAGTTTACCATTTCAGCATTTTTTTAAACTATAGTACAAATGATGAACTGGATGCCTTTCAATGTTCAACTAATAGTACATTTTGAAAAAATAAATCTCTTTAAACTGCACATTTAAGTAAAATTATTTAAAAAGTTTAAAAAACTGATTTTTAAAAAAATGTACTACTTAAAAAAAATAAACAATTTTGTCCAATTAAAAAAAAAATAATAAAAGATTTTAAATATATATTACACAAGGCTGTGCATGGATTTTCAGATACATCTAATATAGTTTTTCTACTAATATACGATACAGTGTAAAACAATAAAATGTAACATATCTTCATATGATTTCTGTAAAATACAAAAGAAGAAAAAAAAACTGAAGGCTAATTCCATGCACAGATTTATCAGATAAGAACAGTAATAAAGAACATGTACAACAACAACAACAAAAAAATTAAATCTTTATCTCCAAAAAAAAAAAAAAAAACCTTAGCATGTGCATGTTTAAAACATGTAATTAAAGAAAATATGAACATGGAGAAAAAGCCATCTAAAGAGTTTGTTTGCCAATGAAATTGCACCGAGTGTATGAAAAAAAAAGTTGCAGTATCTCCTGACATTATTGGCATATGATTAAAAATAAGGTGTCAAATTTTTTTTTTAATTTAGCAAGCAGAAAGAAAATTGATTCTTTGACCTTTGGTGTAAACTGTTCCCTTAAAAGCAATAAATCTTCTTTCTTAAACTTCAATTTCGTAATGTAAAAAAAAAAAAAAAAAAAAAAAAGTATATTAAAATCGTATGAATTACAAATTTTATTTTAAGCAGCAAGTTTTGTAACTGGCTGATTAAAATAAATAACATTCTGCTACAGAAAGTATTTAAACAATTTCATAAGGAAAAAACTTCCGGAATTATTTATAAAAAAAATTGTTTTTTAAGTTTTTGAGAGCAAAATAAGCTTAAATTGATAATAGTTTATTCTAAGAATAACCTAACTGTTAGACTATGACAATTATTTGTTTTCTGAAGGCTTACTTTTCCAGAATTACTTTACCTTTGCTTTAATTTCTTTTTTCTTCATTTAATAAAATGTTGAAATTTTTTAAAATTTCAGAAGATGTATATGATTAGTAAATTTAGAATAGCAAATCTTATCAATAGTCTGAATTACCTAATTCTGAAATTACTCCACTTTTTTTATAAACAAAAGAGTGGGCTACATACCATTTGTGACCCATCACAAAAATAGGCTAATTAAAATGGCCCCTTCACAGAAATATGATTGAGTACAATAACCCTATCATAAAAATAGGTTCGATTGAAAGCGGCCCTTTTACAAAAACCGTCTATGAAATCGGATCTTTCCCACAAATAAATGTAATTTACCAAAATGTTTTTTTCAAATATTCTATTCTTTCAGAGCGAAATACTGTTACTGCCTTTTTCGTTGTCATTGTTTTCATTTGCGTGATCCGAGTAACCCGAAAAGTGGTCCCTCTAGTATGTTTTGTTTTTGCTGCCTCAAGTGAGAAGCCCAATCGGCAGGGCAGAACTACGCGGGCATTTCACTTAAGAGTTGGGGGAAGAAAATACGGTTGGGAAATTCAAAATTTTCTAAAATTATCTAAAAATTTCTGATTCCATCTGTCAATCCTCAAATATCGGTAGCTACGCTTGTAGTTGCGAATTATCAAACAATCCTTATTCCAGCGTTCGTAGTCAGCTATGTATAGTTATTGCTCTTCTCAGTGTTTTTTAATAGTTTTGCACACTAGCTAGTTTTTTTCCCCCCCCCCCTAAAGACTTTCCTCTTTTTAAGCGGCTTTTGTTTAAGCGGCGTAGTACATTCAGTGGCAACTGTTATATATATTATTCTTAATGTATAACAGTTATTTACTAACCATATATAATTACAGATGATACAAAAAGTAACCCATAGCAAAACGATGTTTTGCGATTCGAAAATTCTGTGAGATATGCTTGTTTGTTATGCCAAGCCTAGACAAGGGATATCTCCTAAGGGGGGTGCCTTGGTTGAATGACTTTTTAAGGAGTTCGAACCTGTATTGACGTTACATCTGGATAAAACCGACCAAAACTCCAGACCGACAGTCGCACGGCCGGGGCCCGAACGTGGGAACTTCAACACTTCAGCCGTCTTCCATGTTCAGTGACTTTATCCTCTCAAATCGAGCGATTTGCGTTTTCCGAATACACCAATGAAACACATTATGCTTTTGCTAAAATAAGAGCATAATATAATAATGATCTTTTGATTTAGCAGTGTAGCGCTAGGGTTATTTGCACCTGGTGCGATCCTTCAGTTTGCCGCCCCATTCTTTCTAAGGGCCCGATTCAAACGAAACACGATCGGTCGTCTCCAAAACTATCGTTTTCTCTCTGGAAGTTCGATCGCTTTTACAAGCGATCGCAAAAGTGTAATCAAAGTGAAAGAAAATAGCCGATCGAACTTACAGGTTTGCTAGATCGAAACTGTATCGCCACAGAGTGAAAACGCAACTTCCGGTGACGTAGAAAGTCACTGTTAACCAATAAAAAAATCGCATCTTCTCTGGAAAAAACTTTTAACTTAATGGCGACGACTAACTGTTTATTTATTTATGTTTGAGCTGCAACGGACAACAGGCTGTGTCTTAATTTTTTTGCTTAACAGTATTGTAGGTTAATGTTTTAAAATTTTAACTGGTTTAGGTTATATTTTTTTAATGTTTATAATCATGGAAAAACATTTTTAATTTATGAAGATTTTTTTTTAGAAAATTATTAATAATAGTATTGTTCGTCATAATTATCATATCGAATTGTTCGAACTATCGAATAATAATTGTTCTCTAGTTTGCCTACTACATTTTATTTTTCTGTAGCAGAGAAGCTGTTTATAATTATAATGGAGGGGTAGAATTACTATATATTTTATGTTCTGATATATAATTAACAATCAAAGATATCCTTAATATAATGGTATGAATATTTGTATTTGTTTAGGAGTGTTGCTAGGATGTTTATTTTAGCAAGAAATTATTCGTTATTCATGTATTTTTTTGCGCTGTTTCAAACATCAAATTTATCGAGCAATAAACGATTTAAAATAAGGACTATAGATGGCGCCTGCATCATAGTGTCTGCTAGAGTGGAACTCAAAGGCCGACAGAAAATAAACCCTACAGAAATTCTATTCTGCGAGAAAATTCAGCTTTCCGCAGGCCTAAATCTTTTGCAGAATTCCCTGTCTGATAATTCCAATGGATTGCTTCGTAATTTTAAATAAAGATTCTTCGTTGTTGTTGTAATCTTCTTATCAACCATCCGCCGATAGATCCGCCATGTTCTTGAAAACGATCGCTTTTGAAAAAGCGATAGCAAAACACCGATCGCAGTGTCACGTGATCCAAAAGCGATAGACAGGTTTCACTTGAATAGGAAACATAGGAATCAGTCGAAAATTTCTGCGATCGCAACAGAAAACGATAGAACTCTGTTTCGTTTGAATCAGGCCCTTAGTTTCAGCATTCTGCGCTTTAGTTTTCCATCACTTTCAAGTGTCCTGCATGCCACCATCCTGGTTTTTATCTTGCTGCCCGAGGGGACCCCCCCCCCCCCCTCTTATTACGCTACAGTTTTAATTATATGAAAGTGCAGTTACTGCAGAATTTAGTAAACCAGACTATTGACAAGATTTAGTATTCTAAATGGGTAATTCCATGAGAATGTATACCCAAGTGTTGATTTTTACTTTGTAAAGAAGCATAAAATCATTAATGCTATTTTAATAAATATATATTAAATGGTATACTAGACAGTAAAAGAAATAAAAAATTGTGTTTTTATATGAACAAACTTGTGTTTTCAGATTGAATATTTGCAGATGTTGTGTAAGTCACACATTATTTGTCGTGTCAGTCACAAGCAGATAACTCAAATAAAAGATTTAAAAATTTTATTGAACTCGAATTTGATTCTTATTATTGTTGTATGCACTATTCTTGATATTTCATGTGAGTTTCAAATTTTAAGAACTAAATCTAGAGCAGAATTTTTAATATAAGAGGAAGCAAGTGTAAACAGTTTCTTTTTGCGTCGTGTCAGTCACAAACAGTTATTTTATTTTTTTAAACATTAAAAATCGCACAAATTTTTATTGAAAACATAAGTTTATTTACTTTACTCTTCTATGATTCGTTACTGAAAGTTTAAATTTATTCTTAATTTACACTTTTGAACAAAAGTGAAACATACGGAGAATCTCAAATGTCGTGTAAGTCACACACGGAATTACCCAAATATATATCTTCTGATTTTTAAAAATTCTCAACATTTTAATGAATGAAGAAAAAAATATTAAAAGCAAAAGAAAGCTAGTTCTGGGAAAGGATGCCTTAAGAAAACAAATTGTGTCATAAGTTAACAGTTAGGTTATTCATAAAACAAACTGTCATCCATTAAACTTATTTTTAGTTTTTAAGAACTTAAAAAAAAAAAAAAATCAAAATAATTCTGGAAGGTTTTTTAATATATAATTTGTTTTAGTACTTTTGGCAACAGGATGTTAATTATTTTAAACATTAAAAACATTTGATAGTTAAAATAAAATATTCAATAGTTTTTTTATTTTAAAAAGATTAAAGCAAGGTTTAAGAAAAAAAATTTAGTGTTTTTAAAGAGACCTTTTTAAGTATGTTACAAAAAATTAAAGCTTTATGAAAAATAAATTATTTAAAATATTTTAAACTTTATTTCATACTTTTGGACAATTCTGTGAGTTAATTTTTTTTAATACCTGCTAAAAAACTTACATGTGGTAATTATTTTTATTTACTTTAAAGAATAGTGCTTTTTAAAAAACTTAAATTCACTTTTCATGAATGAGCAAACATTAAATTAGAAGTGAAAGAGGAAGAGCAAATATATTTCTGTAATTTGATTTGATATGATATGGTGTTGTACAATCCAATCATTGGATGTAACACAAAATTTGCACGACTATGTCATTTATTCCAGCAATCTTCTGTGTTCTGAATTCAATTTTCCCAATTTCTATAGTTATCAATTGATGAATGAGTTAAATTGTACACACATGTATATTTGCGAATAAAAATAATAAGAGATTAAATTTCTCAGCCTTTATAGTTTGTTACTTTTTGTGTAAATTTCTGGTATTTAACATTGCTAGTCTTATTGTTCTGTGTGTGCAATGTTATTAAAAGTAAACTTTTTACCATATCCTACCACCCCGGATATATTGCGTATTTTTCTTGTCTCCTGACAAATTGATATTGTTGCGGAATTACTCTGCTACTCCTGGGGTTCGTCGTTCTAAAGTCCTGTTGGTGTAAAAAGTTCAAGTAAAAAGTCACTTGTCAGGATGGAACACAAACTTTATTTCTTCTAGAACTTCGTAGAACAATCAGCTGCACACAATTCACAAGCACAATCTAGCAGTAACGTGCTTTTAACAATCCGCTTGGATCAGAAGCTCTCACAAATGCTGTATTTCTCACACAAAATAAGTCACTTTTACAGGCTAAAATTCCATGGAAATATTCAAGGGATATAGTACACTATCCCTTAAGACACAGCAATGAAGAATTTACACACAGCACTTTAAAAACAGCTTCACAAAGCAAGCTAAAACACAGCTTCTATAGCACTATCAGTTCACACAAAACAAGCGTACTCGGAGCTCTTCGCACATTGAATGTTCAACTCGCAACTGACTGACTTCGGGGCGATGCCCGCTTCTATAAATAGCCGACGCAGGAGGTACAAGAGGTTTCCAGAAAAGTCAATTTCTCGAGGGTTCTACATAAAGCGTGAATTTTGATTACGTCATAGAAGAGAAATGTTAGGTTATTATGCGTTTTTAATGCAGGAAAAACAACTTCCAGGCCCCCATTGGGAAGATCGCGCCAAATGACCAAAAAGTCGCCAAGCTTGGCAACTTTTGGCGAAATATCGCCAAATTTGGTGCCAAAAATAAGTCCCCAAATGTGAAGAGATCTAAGCTCTAGGACTAATATTTCTCGAGATTTCTAGAAGCTCATAGAAAAACATATGGGAAAGCGAAACCTCCGTATCTCCGGTTCTAATTGGCCGATTTTGATGCAACAAAAAGCAAAATTTATCTATTTGAAGCGTAGAATACGAATTTTAAACCATTTTAAGCCCCAGAGCAGCGGGTTGCCCCCGAAAATTCGTAACATTGCCCCCTTCCCAAGGACTGCACGTCCCGGGCAGTACAATCCCTAGTTAGGAGGTCACACAGGTACCTACACTGTATAACACTTAACAAGATCTTAAGAACATAATTCAAGCAAGTAATCAATAGCACAATAAGCAAATACACATTAATAAATAAATAATCATCATAATAAATAATTACACTGTAATAAGTAATCAATGTAATAACAAATACACATTAATAAAATCCAATATATTACAAATATGTACACTAAACATGGCGTAAGTAGTGAGAGAAAGAGAGTTGAAGAAAGAGGAAGAGAAGAGAAAGACAGGAAAGGAATGAGAGATGAAAGAAAAGAGGAATTACGCCATAGTGACCATAGTCTGAGCTAATTACAACCGCGGTAGATGGCTAGCCGATCGTAATGTACAACTCTTGGCTTTGAGTTTGGTGACTTACGAATCCGTAAGATGACGTCATTCAGCCGGTTTAGGACTGTGTAAGGACCGTCCCACGGCGATTGCAGCTTGGGAGACAGGCCTTTCCGTCGAGTAGGATTCCATAGCCAAACTTTGTCACCTGCGTTGAACTCGTGTCCCGTAGCCTTCGTGTCGTAGCGAGTCTTCATCTTTTCCGTGTTCAGATTGATCCGCTCCCGAGCAAAATGATGTACATCTTCAAACCGTGCCCGAAGGTTTTCCACGTACTCCTCTGGCGATGAAGGCGCATCTGGAGGGCGGCCGAACACTAGATCGGCGGGAAGACGAAGATCTCTGCCGAACAGCATCTGGGAAGGTGTGAAGCTGGTAGTCTCATGGACGGCACTCCTATAGGCCAGCAGGAACAGGGGGAGTTTCTTGTCCCAGTCCTCTTGATTCCTAGATACCAGGAGCAAGAGGTTGTTCAAAATTGTACGATTGAACCTCTCCACCATGCCGTCGGATTGTGGGTGTAAAGGCGTAGTCTGGGTTTTGTCCATTCCGAGAAGTTGGCATAGTCCTTTAAAGACTGCAGAGGTAAAGTTCGTTCCTTGGTCGGAATGAAGTTGCAGAGGGGTTCCATATCTGGAAATCCATTCTTGCACCAGTACCTCTGCTACGGTCGTAGCTTCTTGATCGGGAATAGGAAACGCTTCGGGCCATTTAGAGAAGTAGTCAATGACAACTAGGATGTATTTGTTGCCATTCGAAGTTCGCGGAAGAGGTCCCAGGATGTCGAGGGCAATCCTCTCAAAAGGCGCTCCTACATTATAACGATGTAGTCTTCCACGGCTTCGTTTCTTCGGGCCTTTACGTGCGGCACAGGCGTCACAAGCTTGACACCACTTTTCGACGTCGCCTCGAGCCCTAACCCAGTAGAAGCGCTCGCGAACTTTCTGCGGGGTCTTCATCACGCCAAAATGGCCTCCAGTTAAGCCATTATGCAGCTCTTCTAGAACCTTCGGAATCCTCGAGCGAGGGAGTACTAACTGCCATCGGAGCATCTTGCCGTCGTCCGACTCCCATTTACGATACAGGACTCCATTCCTCAGGCGAAGCGAATCCCATAAAGCCCAGTACTGTTTTGTTGCCGGACTGTAAGATGATATTTCTTGCCAACTGGGCTTAGCGCTGGATTTTTCCATAAATTCCACAATAGGTTTGATGTCGCGGTCTGCTAATTGGTCCGCCCGAACGTTTTCGTCACTCCAGGGATCTTGGGATGGTGTCGATGATGTAACTTGGCGGACAACGGGATGTTTCAGATGGTAATTTTTCTCTGCCCTGGAGCAATAGCGACAACTGTCTATGCAGGGCCTTCTCGACAAAGCATCTGCATTTCCATGAGATGACCCTTTCCGATGACGTATCTCGATGTCATATTCTTGTAATCGCTGTATCCACCTGGCTATTTGGCCCTCCGGATTCTTGAAATTTAGAAGCCAGGTTAAAGAGGCATGGTCCGTTCGGAGCAGGAACTTTCGGCCGTACAGGTAATGATGGAAGTGCTCCACGGCCTTAATGATAGCAAGGAGTTCCTTTCTCGTAACACAATAGTTACGTTCTGCCTTTGAAAGGCATTTGCTCCAGTAAGCAATGACGTGTTCTTGGCCATCTATCTCCTGGGACAAAACTCCTCCGACACTCTCCTTACTTGCGTCTGTGTCCAGGATAAATGGCTTGTCAGGGTGAGGATACGACAAGATCGGCGAAGATGTTAAAGCCGTCTTCAGTTCGTTGAATGCGTCCTCACATTCCTCAGTCCATAGAAATTTCTGTCCAGTCTCGGTCAATTTGTGAAGAGGTCTTGCAATTTGAGAAAAGCCCTTCACGAATTTTCGATAGTAAGTACACAGACCGAGAAAACTTCTTAAGTCGTGGATATTCTCGGGACGACTCCAGTTCTGGACTGCGGACGTCTTTTCGGGATCGGTTCGGACTCCGTGGGCGGATATTATGTGCCCGAGGTAACGTACTTCCCGACGAAACAAATTGCACTTCGATGGACTTAGTTTCAAGTTTGCCTCTTTTAATTTCTGCAGTACCTTTCGAATGTTCTCTAGATGCTCTTCGAAAGTCCTTCCGATGATGATGATATCGTCCAAATAAACGAGACATGCTTCGTAGGAAAGTCCTCTCAACACTGTCTCCATTAGTCGCTCGAATGTAGCAGGTGCGTTGCAGAGTCCAAAAGGCATAACTTTGAACTGCCATAATCCTTGTCCCGTGGTGAACGCAGTCTTTTCACGGTCATCGGGATGAATTTCCACTTGCCAGTAACCACTTTTCAGATCCAGAGTGGAAAACCATTCGTTTCCCGATAATGTGTCCAAAGTGTCGTCTATCCTGGGAAGAGGGTAGCTGTCTTTCTTGGTAATGTCATTCAGACGTCTGTAGTCAACACAGAACCGGGTGGAACCATCCATTTTTCGGACCAAAACAATTGGCGAGGCCCAGGGACTAGTCGATGGCTCGATGACGTCATCACGCTGCATCTCCTCTAAAAGTCTGCTCACCTCTTCTTGCTTAGCAAACGGCAGCCGCCTAGGATGTTGCTTGATGGGAGAATGGCTGCCTGTATCTATCCTATGTTGAGTTAAGCTCGTACGGCCAAAGTCACCGGAAGTACGGGAGAAGAGGTCTTCAAATTCGGCTATTACTTTCTCTGCAGCGCTTTTCTGTTCTGCCGTTAACTCCACATCTTGTATTAGTTCCTTCGTCAGGCACTCGGAAGATTTAGCTGTCGTTTGGCTGATGTTCTTATTAATGCAGGTAACAGGAGTGCATGTCGCCAACATTTCATTTTTCTTTATCACCTTTGACTTGTCCGACACATTTACTACTCTAACTGGAATTTCTGTTCTCGACAAGTCCACAAGTGTTGCTCCCACAAGTACTCCTCTGACGGAATCACTATTGTTTGGGTGTTCGATTAATCCAAAACGGAATTTATTGCTTTCTTTTACTGTTCCAGAAATTATTAAATCAGTTCTGGGAGGTAGAGTGATATCAGTCTGGGCTATTATTTGCTGAACAGGTAAAATAGTTTCATTTTTAATATCGAACGCAGCTATTTCTTCTGAGTCTGAACGAAGCTCATTATTCTTAAAGTCCAAATTAAATTTGTGTGATTTTAAAAAGTCCAGTCCGAGAATAAAAGAGTCTGTAATATTGGCGACATATACCACATGGTCGTATCTGGCATTCCCAAACGTGATTTCTACTTGCGCTTTTCCGCCCACTTCGATCTTGTCACCTGTCACAGTCTGGAGGGTCAGCGAGGGCGGAGTCCAGATAATCTTCAAATTTAATTTCTTGGCCAGATCCGTCCTTATGATGGTTACGTTCGCGCCTGTATCAATCACCATGTGGCATGGGGAACCATTAACGTATCCCTGTACGAAGAGTCCATTACTGCCACCATTCACTGATGAAATCTGCAAGACTTTTAGGTGGGGCTTTTGACTATATGGCAACCTCCGCCCCGCGAGATGGCCACCTCCTAGTTTCCCTCTTTCATGTTCTTAGATTTCTCTTGCTGGTCTTGAGACTTTCGACCACAATGCTTTTGTACATGGCCTTCGACGCCACACTTCCAGCATTTTACTTTCTTTGGGCCATCTCTCGTTCTATCGGATCTTAATTTTCGTTCTATGAGATCTTCAATTCTCTTCAATCTGTTCTCGACGCTCTCTGTGTCTTTGTCAGCTTCCTCTTGGACCGTGACCGCTCTGACAGCATGCCTATCTTTTCTCACGGCCCGCTGGGCTGCCTCTAGCTTCATTGCAAACACCAGAGCAGACTTCAAATCCTGATAATCCTCCAACATGAGTGTCTTTTGGGTTTCTGGATCACGGATGGCTTCAATAAAATGACGCACCGCCATTTCTTCTCGGACATTATCAAGGTGGTCCATGTAGGCTAGATGACACAGCCTATCTATGTCCGAAGCCAGCTCTTGAAGGGTCTCGCCAGATCTCTGCATCCTTGACTTAAGTTGGATTCTACTATATTCTTTCTGGCACTTCTCTCCGAATTTCATCTCCAAGGCACTGGCAAGGGCGTCAAAATCTCCTATCTTCGTCGCTCCGATAGTTTGCAATACATTAATTGCATCTCCGCTAAGGGAAGCGGCCAGTTGATTAGCTTTCTCGGACTCGCTCCAACCATTGGCTGTGGCGACGATCGAAAATTGGGTCTTGTAAGCTTCCCAGGGAGTCTTTCCGTCATAGGCAGTAAGTTTCACTGCTGGGCGGTGTGAAGATAACCTGATGTTTTCGGGTAACTTTCCCAGCTTTACGAGAGAGTCCAATTTTTCTTCAATTTTAGCTTCACATTCTTCATGTATTTTCGAAACTATATTTTCTTTCCAGTCTAGTTTCTCCTCAATTTTATTCTTAAATTCTTCCCGCATTCTGCAAATATCTTGCTGCAATTCTTTAACATTTTCTTCTATTTTTCCTTCAATTCTTTGTTCATATTTCGTTTGAGTTTCTTCTATGAGCGACATTCTTTTCTCCATTATCTCTTGATTTTCCTGCACACTCTTTTCGAATTTCTCTAATTTTCCCAAAGCAGTCTCCATTTTCTCCAATCCCAATTTCATTCCTTCTTGTCCGGCTTCAATTTTCTTTTCTAAATCGGTCTGTCCTGCTTCAATTTTCTTCTCTAAATCCGCCTTCATCTGTTCTTGTCCAGCTTTCATCTCGTCTTGTCCAGCTTTCATCTCTTTTTTTATCTCATCTTGACCGAATTTCATTTCGTCTTGTCCGGCTTTCATCTCGTCTTGTCCGGCTTTCATTTCTTGCATCATATTCATGAGCTTTTGAAGTTGTTCTTCCATTTTTTGTCTAGTCAAAACCATAAACTGGAAAATTAAAGTCTTTCTTTAGAACCCCGATTCTGACACCAAATGTTGCAGAATTACTGTGCTACTCCTGGGGTTCGTCGTTCTAAAGTCCTGTTGGTGTAAAAAGTTCAAGTAAAAAGTCACTTGTCAGGATGGAACACAAACTTTATTTCTTCTAGAACTTCGTAGAACAATCAGCTGCACACAATTCACAAGCACAATCTAGCAGTAACGTGCTTTTAACAATCCGCTTGGATCAGAAGCTCTCACAAATGCTGTATTTCTCACACAAAATAAGTCACTTTTACAGGCTAAAATTCCATGGAAATATTCAAGGGATATAGTACACTATCCCTTAAGACACAGCAATGAAGAATTTACACACAGCACTTTAAAAACAGCTTCACAAAGCAAGCTAAAACACAGCTTCTATAGCACTATCAGTTCACACAAAACAAGCTTACTCAGAGCTCTTCGCACATTGAATGTTCAACTCGCAACTGACTGACTTCGGGGCGATGCCCGCTTCTATAAATAGCCGACGCAGGAGGTACAAGAGGTTTCCAGAAAAGTCAATTTCTCGAGGGTTCTACATAAAGCGTGAATTTTGATTACGTCATAGAAGAGAAATGTTAGGTTATTATGCGTTTTTAATGCAGGAAAAACAACTTCCAGGCCCCTTTGGGAAAATCGCGCCAAATGACCAAAAAGTCGCCAAGCTTGGCGACTTTTTGCAAAATATCGCCAAATTTGGCGCCAAAAATAAGTCCTCAAAAGTTAAGAGATCTAAGCTCTAGGACTAATATTTCTCGAGATTTCTAGAAGCCCATAGAAAAACATATGGGAAAGCGAAACCTCCGTATCTCCGGTTCTAATTGGCCGATTTTGATGCAACAAAAAGCAAAATTTATCTATTTGAAGCATAGAATACGAATTTTAAACCATTTTAAGCCCCAGAGCAGTGGGTTGCCCCGAAAATTCGTAACAATATAATGAAGGGCTACATTTATCGATAACTAATATTATGCATGTTATTTCACTCACTTTTATCAACATTTCTATCAAACCTATCAAAATCTCAAATTCCCTCATAGGGTCAGGTGGGGTAAAATGACCATAAATTTAGCTATTTTCAACTTTACTAAGCTACACATCTAAAATGATACAACATATTTAAAATTTTTTGGCAAATATTTTACATTGGGCTATCTGACAGTAACTACAAATTTTTGTTTTTTTCTTTTACAAACATTAAAACTGTTCGATCATTAATTCTTTTTGGCTTGTTATTATGATCATTTTACCCCATGGTGTGGGGTAAAATGATTATACATGAAAAAAATAAAACACACTCATAGAAAATGATATTATATGAATAAGATCATCTGGAAAATAGATAACAAATATTTTATTAAACAGTTTTACATGTAATTTTAATTTAGCTATCGGAATTTATAATGTCCTCTACTATCGAAATTTGGCTCATCCAGTATTTGAATTATTTGTTCAGTTTGAACTTCCTCGACATCGTCATTTTCTGGCAATGTACATTTTTTCAAATAAAGATTTTGAAAAGTATTCCATTGTAAATAGCCCCTTTTCTGCAGACAAGATCTGTCCAAAAATACTTAATAAAACTTTTACCACAGCATTTAAGAGCCAGCAGATATTTTGTCCGAAAGAGGCATTACGGTATGCCATTTTGAACTCTTCTTTCAACTTTTTTAAAATAAGAATTGGGATTTTTTTTCACAAAATTTCAAGAATAGCATACTTTCTTTACTTCATGGTCTCCAATTTCATGCTTTTCTTCAAAATGTGCAGCAAACACATCCTCTGTTAGCATTTATTTATAAATTTATGATTCCAGTATTGTAATTTTGGGTTGTTTTTCTTATTTTCAGGTAACAATAAAAGTAGAATAACGGAATCTATTTATTTATTCACTTTATTACTATTAATACCTCATAAAATATATTACAGATGAAAAAAAGAAATCTAAAATGATACATGTGTTCTTTAAGTGCAAGCCTAGCAGTATGATCGTTTTACCCCGCTTTCTTTGAACTACTCCAAAATAAAAAATAATATGAATACAAATTATCTTGATACAGAAATGTATTCCTCAAGAATGACAGTAGGCTTTGTATCATCAAAATTCCAAGAACTTTAAATCACAAAAATGCTACAGCAAAGTAAATTTTAACCTTGTATAGAGTCAAACATGAAACTCTAAGTGCTGCCATTACCAGGGGTCTGTCCAGACTTTTCAGACAGGGTCCTGTTTTTGTGAAATTGTGAAAAATTTACTTATAATTTTGTGAATCTGAAATTACCAGGGTCCTGTTTTTGTGAATTTGTGAAAATAGAGTCCCGCTTTTGTGAAAATAGGGTCCTGCTTTCATTAATTTGTGAAAAATATGTATTTGGGTAATTTAACAAAAAGTGATCTTGTGTAGCAAAAGAAAAAAAATTACTAGCATAATTACTTATTTCTTGACTCCCTCTAGGCCTAAATTTCTACGTCATGCATGTTATGTTATATGGGTGACTACATTAGGATATAATGGATAAGCGATTTTGTCGGATACCGGATATCTGGCGCTAAACCTGTATTTAGTTATCAAGTGTGCTTTTTCATTTTTTTACATGACATCAGAACAATAAATTGCAAACATGTATCAAACATCATTAAAGTATTTCTTAATAATTGTTTTATAATTTAGAAAAACCAAATATGTTTGCATATATGTACATAAAAAATGTTACTTAAAATGTAAAAAGTTAAAATATTCTTTTTATGTGTGCACTACTAGCCAGGGTTCGTGATTTTTTTGATTTAAATCGCATTTTTTTTGAAGATGTTTTAAAAATTCCTAATATGAATTTATTTTGCATATTATAATAGTATGACATTTTAAACAATATATATAAAATATATTTTATGCTATTTTAGCTATTATTATAATAAGTGCATAATAAGACTTTTCACAACTTCTACAAGATATTCAATTGTGTGTGGACTACCAGATGTGTCAATTGTCTCAACTAGATAATTCTCACCTTTTCTTGTGGATACTACAGCACATAATATTGGTTCATTATGAAAATTTGACCGTCCATCTATACTAAAGTTAACAATTTGTCTATTTAGGTGTTTGGAACATTTTTCTTTCTCTTGATCATATATATTATCAAGTGATGCTGCACCTATTTCTACTTCATTTGGAGTAGTATCCCGTGCCTTAAAGCAGAAATCATCTTTTTAAATTGGGGATGATTAACCTGATGAAAAGCAGAATTGGTGGCATAAATATATCTTGCCACTTTCTCATCTAATATTTGCTTTTGAGTTTTAGTGGTCTTTATGGCATAATCATTCATGCTGTTCTTAAGAACACCAACATCATTTTCTATCTCACTGGTTTTTCTTTTCATAGTAGGTTTGGCTGCCTCAGATTTTGTACAAGTTAAATTGTTCTCAATTGTTCCTTGAGGTTGATCACTATTAATATCATTTCTGTCAGAGGAGAAACATTTATCTACATGTGCTTTCATTCTGGCTACTAATACCATCATAACTTTTTCACAGTTCTTGAATTTGGCTTTAACACCTTTTCCAGAAACTGTCTGCTCTTCATTAAATACATCCAAATATTATCTTTCTTCCTTTCTGCCATTATCCTTGTACTTTAGTAATAGCTCTCTGAACACGGAATCCTAAACAAGAGTGTTCTAAAATCTGAAATAATTCTAGTGTTGCCAATTTTTCTGATCAAATTTCTTTTGTTCTCGCACTGTCACACTCAAAAATCACTCACCCCCCTTACCTTGAAGGATTCCCTAAACCACTGCAGTGCCATCTAATGCTATTATAAGAAATTTATTTCATTTGAGTGTTGAAGATTTTTATTTAGAATACATTCTATCAATACAAAAGTCACTTTTGAAAAATGATTTTAATCACTGATTTTTTTAAAAAAATCCCTTGATTTAAATCGTGATTTTAATCAAGCTGATTTAAATCAACGAACCCTGATTCCTATCAGACTTTTTATGGTTATAAAGTTTTTTTTATTCAAAAGTTTTTTTTTTTTTTTTTAATTTTATCACTTTTCTGTAAGTAACTTATTTTAGTCTTTACATCACATCAAGGATTTATATTCCAAAAAGTTTTGCTAACAATTCATATGCGCACGCACACTTATTTACAAGGTGTCCCAGTCCAGGCAGTACACTAATATAGTTACGAAAAAGAACAATGGTTGGAAAAACACGCACCACTTTTGCTATAATATAGCCCATCACCAACTTCGTTTAAATACATACCCGAGTCTTCATCTGCCTTTTTTTTCCAGTAGCGGGCACTTGCTGACAATAGCTGGCGTTGACCACTATAAGGCTGGAATTACTGGCCACTTTATATTGGAGGCACATAATAAATGGACCAGCGTTGCCTCCTATGAAGGGATGGACGAAATAACACCCAAGTCTACTCCCAGAATCGAACCCGGATTCATGGTGTAGTAGAATGAAAAACACAAGCTATTCTATAATATTAATTGATTTTTTTTAATTAAACTTAAATTTTATTGCTTAAAACTTAATAATTACTATTTATTATTTTTTAAGTGAATCGTCTTTTGTTTGGCATAAAAATCTCTCGTTTAAATTGGTAATTTAAATCAATCAGTACGGGTTAGGATCCCTTAGAAAGTCTCCTGTGGAGGGCATCCCTCTTCGGCCTAGATCCTCGAGTAGATAATCAGCTGTTTCATCAAAATCGAATCAAATCTATCAGCATCAGGGGCGTAGCCAAAGGGGTAGGGGTAGGAGAGTCATAACCCCCCCCCCCCCATGAAGAATTTTTTGCTTTACAAAATGCATATTCTTCACAGCAAGGACAGCAAAGTAGCTATGCTAGTTTGTCCTTCATTTCCTGGCATCTTGTGATCAATGTTAAAATCATTGTTAAACATGTCAAATGCTATTAAAGTTTTATTAGTTACTTCAAATGCAGTAGAGATCTCTAATTTAAAGTCAGTAATGAATTCTCTTACAAAATTCGTGAAATTTTGTATGCTATCAAATATATCTCCATTTTTATGTTTTCGTCTCTTCATACTTAGTTCAGTACACTCATTTACAAATTTTAAAAGCTCTTCAGCTTTCTGAAAATGTTCTGCATTTTGTAGATTGCTGTATAGTTCATTTACTTCTGTGCAGATGTTTGAGACTTTTTCTTTAACCGTGCCAAACAAAATTGAAGAATTTTGCAGCCAAAGGCATAATCTGTTTATGATTTTTAAGAAATATGACAGAAACAAGATGCAAAGTAGTATATCTGCATCTAGTAGTGTTTCTCTTAGCCTTTTAAGCTCTGGCTCTCTTTTCTTATTGAACAAAGCATCGATTCAACAAGTTGAATCGAAACAACATCAGTTTCAACAAGTTGTTGATAACGACTTATCACTCTTTCACATGCAAGTCCATGTGAAAGCCATCTCGTAACTGAAACTTTTAGAGTTTTCAAAATACTGATGCAATAAACATTTGCTTGGATGTCCTTAAAAACTTGTTGTTTCACCGGACTGTAGTAGAAGAGTTTCCATAAACTAATTAGCAGGGAATCTACATCCTGCAAAAGAGAATGTTTCTTAACAAGATGAGCAAAAATAAGAGCCAATCTGTGGTTCCTATAATTAATGTAAATGGAATGTGGGGCTAGATGGCGAATTCTTCTTTGTACACCAGAAATATCCCCACTCATTATATTGGCTCCATCTAATGCCAGGAAAAAACAATTCATCAAATTAATACCCTTAACCATCATAAATGTTTCAATTTCCTTAGTTATTGACTCTGCATTAGTTGCAGCTAGATTTATTACTCCTAGGTAATCTTCTTTGATTCCAGGAACTCCTTTTAGCTTATAACGAGCTATTAAACCAAACTGCTCACGTTGAGATTCATCGGTGCTCTCATCAGCCAACAATGCAAAACAATCGCATATTTTCAAATCTGTTATTGTTTTTTCCTCTAGATATTGGGTAATTGCACCTACAATATTATCAGCCGAAACATTTGACAAGTATGTAGCATTCTTGCCACATGTTTTTAAGTAAGACTGGATGTCTGGATCCCCGAGATCCTGACCAATGAAATTCACCAAAGAAGCAAAATTTTCTGTCACAGCCGACTGTTTTTTAATCATACTTTTTCCAATTGCAGCTGCTGAACAATGTCTCGAACTGCTTTGGTGTTTAGTGATTGCTCTGTTAGGATGATCGCCAAGCTTTACTGCTTGGTTAATCCAAGGTCCGTTTTGGTAAATAACGGAACATATCTTGCACAAAAATCCTTTGGCTGAAATGCTGTAATACAGCCAGTTATGCAATTTTTCGTAGCGCTAAATATTTAGAGGCAATTTTTCGCGCTCAGTATTCGGTGGCTCTTGTTCTTTATTTGGCGACAATTTTTCCTGTTCAATATTCGGGGGAAAGTTTGGTTCAGTCGAAATATGTTAACAGCAAACATCGTATTCACGTGCAGCGAAATAAACAACTTGACCAGTGTTGCCACTCTGAAACTTTTACGAGGCGAAAAAAAATTACTCTGGATCCATGACTCCAGAGGGAGAAAAGCTGGCTAAATCGCCTCTCTGTTTAAACGCCGCTCAAGTGCTACATGCGGAGTGGCAACGATTATCAATGACGTCATCTGCAGCCGTAGAAGCGGGTTGTAGTAGGCATCCGTCTTGTACCTTCCCGGTCAAGTTAAGAAATGAAAAGCGAAGCATTGTTTACGCTGCTATTTATGTTGGGAGGGAGGGTTCATGGGCCGTTTTACAAATGAAAAGTAATATGAAGGGTCCGTTTTAACAGTAACATTTTTTGTGAAGGGTCCGTTTTTAAGGTAAAATATTTTGTGACGGGTCCGTTTTTACGGTAAAATATTTTGTGAAAGGTCCGTTTTCAGCATAAATTATTTTGTGAAAGGTCCGTTAACGGACCCAAATTTCGCCTAAACAGACCCCTGATTACATATTAATTATCAAGAAAATTAATATATCAAATAAATCAGTTTTAAAATATTGCTTGTAATATAAATGAGCTAAACAAAAATCAGTATGCCAGTAAACCAATGTATTTGACATTTATTGTCTGCTTTCTGTAGACTGTTCATTTTACCCCACCTAACCCTATCTCAAATTATATCCCAACATCCAACAAATATTGCAAATTGCCTGTTCGGCAGTTTCCAATGCTCAAGTTGAGAGAATTTTCTCTTAACTGAACTTAATACTAACAGACGAAAGAAATAGACTAAAAGTTGAACATGTAAATAAATTAATGATGTTAAAGATAAATGGTTTTAAAAACTTTGATAAAGCTGTAACGATATAGAAGAAAATAAAAAACAGCCGTTTGTTTTCAAACTAAAGTAAGCAAATTGTATTAGATTTTGTATTAGAATAAATTAATTAATTATTTGTAAGCGCTTTTAATTTCTTTGTCTTTTTTTGTGCTATTATGTAGGGCCTACCATTTTTTTTTTTTTTTTTTCAAAATGTATTTTTATTGATGATTTACTGTAAAAATGTTTGCAAATTAACAGCCGTTTAAAATAATAGGCATGGAGTAAAGAAAAATTAGTTGTTTTAGCTTTATTAATTCTTTATTAAAATAATCATAAATATTTCTTAATTATGCACATTAATATTTGCCATGTGGGGCTAGAATTCTGGGGAACGTTTGGGTGGTGTCCCCCACTTCTTATTTAGTTTCCTGGGGTTTCCTTAAAAAATCATCTTATTTATTCTTATTTTTACTCAAAAATATATCTATTTTCACTTAAAATGTTCATTCAAATTTCACTGATAACATTATTTTGTGGAAAATTCGACTAAATGTTCATTGTTGAAGAATAAAAAAACTAAATGTATGCTGATAAATGTGAGAAGGGGGGCAGCAAGCAATGTAAGTTAGCCTTTGTTGGGGAGACGCGATGTTAAAATGTTCGAACCGCTGATCTAGGCAAATCTCAATGGACCTTTAGTTTTTGTTTTGTTTTTTTTGTTGTTGTTGTTGTTTTTTATTTGACTCTGTTGCCATATTTAACTCATGTAAACTCCTCTTTCTGAATGCCTTTAAAATATATATACATATATTCATATAGTGCCTCTTTATATTCTGATGTGCCTTTGAAAGCTTAAACTGCCCTTTTTTAAGGACTAGCACCCTACCCCATTTTCATCCTAGGATGATCTCTGAGATGTTTCTATATTTGCTTCCTTTAACCTTTGTCTTTAGTCATTAATAACTATGTTGCATATACTAAAATATCTCTCAGCATCTACACTGTTCACTGGACTAAAGAAGCTTTGGGTAGCTGCTGTTGCAAAGTTAAGGTCGCAGTATTTTGTTCTTACTACAATCTGTATGACATCAACAGGACTTTGTTTAATCACCTCAAGTAGTTGTCTATGCAAACAAGCATATCCATCCATGAGTTCATCCTGTGGTGTGTCTTTGAAAAATGGTATTTTAGGGAAGCTTTCCAGTCCCGTAGCAGAAACACCGTGACACGCCGACAATGTCGCGGACACAGAAATCTGCTTGCGGACAGTTTTTGTCGGCATATTAAAAAAAAAGTTTTTAATTGTCTGCCGGAAAAAAAAAATTATTTTTAACTGTCCGCAACATTTTGGAACATTTTTCCGCGGCTCGTTATGCTGTCTCCGCTCTGCGATGACGTCACTAACGTGAAAAACGCACGAAAAGGAATGGCTGAATCCTCCTGGTTTCCTATTTTTATTATTTGCCAACGATCATCATTTTTAATTTCCCCTGCACCATTTTGGATTCGTTTTGTGGCCCATCGCAAAAATGCATTTATTTAAAATGGCCCCTTCAGATAAATACGATTAAATACAATAACCCCATCATAAAAATATGAATGACTGATTGAAAACGGCCCTTCTACAAAATTACCTTCTAAATCGGACCTTTCTCACAGATATAACTCATGAAAATGTCTTTTACAAATTTTCAATTTTTTTTTTTTTTTTTTTTTTTCAGATCGAAATATTATTATTATTGCTTTTTTCATCTTATGTTTTCATTTGCACGAGCTGATTACCCTGAAAGTGCCCCTACTGCAATGCTTTGTTTTTTTGCTGACTCAAGTGAGAACTCGATCGACAGAACTACGTGCGTATTTCGCTTAGGAATTGAGGGAAGAGGGAAGAAAATATAGTTGAAAAATACAAAATTGTTTTAAGTCATCTAAGAATTCAATTTTCTCAAATATCGGTAGTTACGTTTGATAAATACGTAGTTACGAATTATTAACAATTATTATTCGAGAGTTCGTCGCCAGTTTAATTGTTTTGCACACTTGCAAACTTTTTCGCTTTTTTTTTTCCCCTGAACAATTTACTCTATTTAACCGGCTTTCTTATTACGCATTATTCATAATTATTACAGATACTTACTAACCATAAATAACTACAAATGATATAAAGTGTCTTAGCAAAACTACGTTTTGCGATTCTGAAATTAAGTGGGACTTCCAGAAATTGATCTGAAAATTGAGCGATTTGAGACATTTTGCGAATACAGCACTTAAAATGTATTATGTTTTGTCAAAATTAAGCATAGGTGTAGCTGGGGTTATTTGCGCCCGGTGCAGTCCTTTCGTTTTCTGCCACATTCTACTCAAGGCCAGAGCAAACTTCAGTGTGCTTTCCGTATGCTAGAAGGGGTACTCAATGTATTTTTCCGTATCTTCAAGACGGATTGCAGAGAAAAGTGTCCCCATTGTATGTTTGGCGGGTTTTTGTGGTTTCACGGGTTATCCTTTGTTGGCGAATCCCGACATTAAAAGCCTATAAATTTTTCGACCCTGCACTGTTTCCCCCCTTTTACAAAGCGTGCACGTGCAATTTGGCCTTTAAAAAACTCCCCTCATATCGTGCAGCGTACGGCAATCGCACACGAGTCTGCGCTGGCCTTAAGTGTCAGTATTCTCCGGTCGCTTATCTTTGTTTTTATCTTGCCGCCTTCGCGGACCGCCACCCCCCCCCTCCCCTTTTATTACGCCACTCTTTTGCTTATAAAAAAAGTGGAGTAATTTCAGAATTAGGTAATTCAGACTATTGATAAGATTTGCTATTCTAAATTTACTAATCATATACATCTGAAATTTTAAAAAATTTCAACATTTTATTAAATGAAGAAAAAAAAAATTAAAGCAAAGGTAAAGTAATTCTGGAAAAGTAAGCCTTCAGAAAACAAATAATTGTCATAGTCTAACAGTTAGGTTATTCTTAGAATAAACTATTATCAATTTAAGCTTATTTTGCTCTCAAAAACTAAAAAAAAAAAAAACAGTTTTTTTTATAAATAATTCCGGAAGTTTTTTCCTTATGAAATTGTTTAAATACATTCTGTAGCAGAATGTTATTTATTTTAATCAGCCAGTTACAAAACTTGCTGCTTAAAATAAAATTTGTAATTCATACGATTTTAATATACTTTTTTTTTTTTTTTTTTTTTTACATTACGAAATTGAAGTTTAAGAAAGAAGATTTATTGCTTTTAAGGGAACAGTTTACACCAAAGGTCAAAGAATCAATTTTCTTTCTGCTTGCTAAATTAAAAAAAAATTTTGACACCTTATTTTTAATCATATGCCAATAATGTCAGGAGATACTGCAACTTTTTTTTCATACACTCGGTGCAATTTCATTGGCAAACAAACTCTTTAGATGGCTTTTTCTCCATGTTCATATTTTCTTTAATTACATGTTTTAAACATGCTAAGGCTTTTTTTTTTTTTTTTTTTTTTTTTTTTTTTTTTTAATTTGAGATAAAGATTTAATTTTTTTGTTGTTGTTGTTGTACATGTTCTTTATTACTATTCTTATCTGATAAATCTGTGCATGGAATTAGCCTTCAGTTTTTTTTCTTCTTTTGTATTTTACAGAAATCATATGAAGATATGTTACATTTTATTGTTTTACACTGTATCGTATATTAGTAGAAAAACTATATTAGATGTATCTGAAAATCCATGCACAGCCTTGTGTAATATATATTTAAAATCTTTTATTATTATTTTTTTTTTAATTGGACAAAATTGTTTATTTTTTTAGTACATTTTTTTAAAAATCAGTTTTTTAAACTTTTTAAATAATTTTACTTAAATGTGCAGTTTAAAGAGATTTATTTTTTCAAAATGTACTATTAGTTGAACATTGAAAGGCATCCAGTTCATCATTTGTACTATAGTTTAAAAAAATGCTGAAATGGTAAACTATTTCCTTAAAGGGACTTAGTTAGCATGGCAAAACAAAATTAAAATTATTTAAAATATTTTTAACATTATTTCTTACATATCTTATTTATAATAATATTTATTGATATATTTTAAGAATAAAAGAATAGTGCTTTTTAAAAAACTTATATTCACATTTCAAGAATGAGCAAGCATCAAATTAGAAGAGTGTGTGTAAGAGGAATAACAAATACATTTCAGTAACTTGATTTTAAATGGTGCTGTACATCCAACAGTTGCATGCAATACAAAATTTGTATATGACTCTGAAAAAGGGGGAAAAAAAAAAAAGGAACTAACTATGCACTGTAAGTCAAAACACAAATTACAACCCTACAAGTTTTGTGGATAAGCCCTAGTCCTTTTCGGATTATTTCGAACCAGTTTTCTGTAATATGCTATCTAACTATACTTTATCATGGAATTTAAGTACCCTTTTTGAAAACAGGCTGTCCTTTTTTAGTCTTTTCCCTGCGGCCTTCTTTTTTCCTCTAGAGTCAACACTATTTAACAGCAGTGGTTAAAAATGTTGGTTTTATGTATGAATTATCCTCTAAAATTACACGCAAAATCTTGCAGACTGATAATGAAACTCTGAAAGTTTGTCGCAGACAGCTACAAAACTTTCTGCCACTGGGCTTTCCAGGATCAAATTTGTGTTCATAGATGAAGTAGGAAACGGCTGCAGCTACAGATGGACAAAATAATTTGCCAATGTGCTAATAGGCTTCGTTTGTCGTGTTGGATTTCATGTGTGCAGTAGAGATGAGTTCAGGCTCATTTTTTGAAGCCCGAACCCGAGGACTTTTAATCCGAGCCCGAGCAATATAATTTAAGTTGGAGCCCGAGCCCGAAATTTCAGTTAAAGATTAAAAAAAAAAAAATCCAATTACTTCATTGATAGAATACAATGAATTTTGCCGTTTGTGGAAATTAAAGATAAATATAGTTGCAAACTCTCAATGCACTTTCTAATTCTTTATTTATCCATATGTTTATCAAATAACGTCGGATCTCATGACTAACTAATGAATATAAGCCGCCGTTCTGAAATATCCAAAGAGCTTAATGCACCTTCTAGGTGCCAGTGTCGATATATTTTTTTATAAGTACAGCCAACTCTGATTACAGTGAACCCGGCAAGGGCGGCTCCAGCGAGTGGGCCATGGAGGCCATGGCCCCCTCCGAGCTTGGATTTCACACGTTCTGTAACGATTTCATACATTCAATTTGTAGACCTATCTAAAAAGTCCAATGGCCCCCTCCGAAAATTCATTCTGGAGCCGCCTTTGGAACCCGGATATAGTGAACCATCGGATATAGTGATCGCTAGACCGCGGATTATTTGCACTTAAAAAGTGACAAAATATGCATTAAAAAATCTAAAAATATGCAATAAAAATCTAAAAATAAGCACCAAATAACTGAAAAAATATTCACATATTAACAGAAAATAAAATCGTATTTACTTGTAAAAGTATTTTCTATCACCTAATTAGCAATTATGACACATTTTTTTTCTTTTTGAAATATCAAAACGTCATGAAAAACAGAATGAGAAATTTTTATTCACAATCTTGATGATATGAAATATGAATTAAAACTGCTTTCAGTAATTTTTGCTGCAATACACAACTAAGTGTTTTTCTAAATTTTCAATAGTAAGGCTTTGTCTTTTATCATTTAAAAACATTTTATATGCTGAAAATGCTCTTTCAACATCAAAGAATGTCACTGGACAGTACTTATAATATTTCGCTTTTGATGGTTCTACTTTTTCTGGATATTCACTCCCCTCGGCATTAATAAAATTATTTATTTTATTCACTGCCAAAAATCCCGAATTTTTATTTAAAATAAAATTCAGTTTCTCACTGATTTTTTCTTCTAATGACTTTGGAATCTTACCAACGCATTCCTGTACTTTTACAACTTGACTCATTACATCACTCAGAAGCAGATTTTGATATTCTAATTTTGTGATGTCTGATGTTAAGAAAGAAAAATGTGTTTCGATTATCGATAGACCTTTTCGGATGGACATATCACTAAGCTTTTCTTCCGCAATGAAAAAAGAAGAAAAATCAACGATGTCCAAAGCATTAACTAACATCCTTTTTGGAGTTAGGTCTTGTCCATAATCCGAAATCCATGTCTTCATCAGGGTTGACTTGCTTGCTTTCATTCTAGCCATTTCTGAAATTTTAATATATAGGCTGACTTAATTTAAATTGTTCCAAACACACACACAAAAAAAAATTGGAAGCGTATATGCTATTTTGCTAGGAACCTGAAGTTGTATAAATTTTTCAAAGCGTGGGACTTAAAGAGTTAAAGAAAAAAAAATTACTGAAAGGAAGGTAAAAAAAAGTTACAAATTCAAAGCTAAAGAGATTGAAATATGCAACCAACAGTGAAAATGCGTCATTTTATGCAAAATCATCAAAAACACCTGAAATATGCAAATATGCAATTGCATATAATCCGCGGTCTGGTGATCGCAAATGTAGTATTCTACTTACTACTGCCGTGAAAATTAGTTTAGCAAGGTAAAAATTTAGATTTTCAAATTTAGCAGGCTACCAAAACAGAATTAGGATTTTGTCCATTGCGTTGTGGCTGTTGGAGTAGAAAAATAACCCAATGATCTCAGCCTTGCCTGAAGTGTGTGTTAGAAATGTGGTAAAATATACACAGAGACATTGCATTAGATCACCAAAATACAAATTTTATTCAACAATAACAGGGGTAAACATCTAGTGGGCTCGTGACATCAGTATTGAGAAATGAAAGTAAGAAAAACACAGCGCAGGGGTATTAATGCTCAAAAACAAAAATACTAGAGTGCTTTAATTTCCCATTATTAGCCCTTGTAAATTGAACCAAAACAAAATAAAAAAAATAAAAAGATAATGCATAATTAAAATTGTCATGACAAAAGTAGCTCGATTGGATCCAAAATTTAAGTTAAAAGGCTCTGCTGCAGCATAAAAAAAAATTTATCCTATCAAAAAAAAGAAAAGAAAAAATTGGGCAAACAAGTCCCCACCTTCCCCAAGCCTCACAAGGCATCTGATGAAAATCCCGCACTAAATCCCTAACTGTTACTTGAAACCCCACTTTTACAATCCAACAGGGGAGTTTAAATAGTTACCAAAAAAAAATAAAAAAAAAAGGGGAACTTTGCAATTTTTACACCAAAGGGTGCAGCAAAATACATTGATGTGCAGAATAACTCAAAGAATTACAGAGATTAGCATAGGCCAAACCAGAATTTAAAACAGATTTTTTTTTTTTTTGACACTCCAGAAATTAACTAGGTAAGAAAAAAATAACACAGCATCAACAATCATCAATAAACAAAAAAAATAATAATAAACATGGCGTTACATGAAGTTATACCACAGGTTACTACTTGAAGAGAAGAGTTATTTAGCATTTGATTTTAAATCCCCCCCCCCCCCCCCATTAAACGTTACAAGTACCAAAAAAAGAATAGTTCTAGCACGGCTTGAAGCATGATCACGCTGATCCAGCTTATGGTGGAGAAAAAGTAGCATAAGGTTGTTAGAAAAAGGAAATCGGATCGATCTCACCCACGGATCCAATGGCAGGCCTGGTCTCGGTGTTTCAGGGAACTGACGGTCGATCGCTGGTGGCTCCCGGAGCCGGCATCTTGGACTCTCCTTGAAAGGGATTCCGGACGGCACAATCAGGCGTCGGAGATTTCGCGATCCACACGGAGCATAGTAGATCGTAACAAGACGTCGAAACTGGTAATAGATCTTCGTCGAAACAAAAAAAAAAACAGGGGGTGGGGGCCTTAAGCCCAATTCACATCAAAAGTGGCAGTGATGGTAACGCATCGGCAAGGTGCCCAAATCGAGGCAGACTGCCAAAAAAAAAAGCGAACATGTTACTAACGTGGTGGGGCCTTTGGGTGCTTACGCACAAAAAAAAAAGAGAAAAAGAATAAATTTATACGGTGATCATTGAATTAAAAAGAAGTTGGCCCTCTGGCCGTGAAACTATATGTTCACATCTTGCAACAATTCAAAACCGTGCAGTTGGTCTGCCGCAGAGAAAATCAAGAGGCCGGAGCTGATTTCCTTTTTTCTTTACACGTCCTCACAGCACCCACGCTGGCCTCCGAACTGACGCTTTTCGCCCTTTGCGCGAGGGGCTTCGCAGAGACGCCGACCGCGGGGACCAATCAGAGCGCGCCATCTCAGCCGGGAAACTTCGAGAACATTCGATTGACGGGGGAAGTAAGCGAGAAAAGAAGAAAATGGCGGCCAGCGACTACTACACGCGGGAAAGAAACGAACTTGGCCGAGAAGAAACGAAGACAAGAACGGCCATCTTGAAATGGGAAAAAAAAGCTTAATTGATCAAAAGGCATTAAAAACATTATTAAATTTCCTAAAATTTTAGCGGGAGATAGCTAATCGTCCGAGACAACCCTGGGTAAAATTTGGAATAAAAATTAAATTAGAAGAGAGTAAAACTAATTAAAAACCGGACATGAACAAGAGATATTGCAAGAAATGAGTTAGGCTATTGAAGAGAGAGGGAAACTTAATAGTCAGCAGAAAATCGACAGAATTTACCTGATAATTAAAATTACACCTCCGGAGACAGGGCAAACAAAGGCAGAATTAATTTAAAGAAAAGGTAATTATTTAAAAAGTCCCAACAAAAAAAAAGGGTAATTAGTAGTAATTTAAAAAAGACAAGCTATTGAGTTATAGAAGAAGAGTCATCCAGACCATTATATCTCCTGACAAAAGGTATTTAAATTAAACTTCCAAGTTAATTACAAGTATTAAAAAAATAAATAATTAATGGTTAAAAACAATAAAAATAAAAATTACTGCTTTTGATTTGTAAAAACATTATCCCCCAAAAACAATACAACACAAACCATTAGTCTCGATTCACACACAGTATGTCTATCCATCATGAAGACACTTGGGTTTTAGTGAAATTCGGATATAGTGGACGAAATTTGTTGGTCTCCAGAGGTTCACTATAACCGGAGTTGACTGCACTTTTATTTTCCTCATGAATCACTTTTTAAAATCTGTTTCAAGGTGTATGTTCAATAAAGGAGAGATTTTTCACGAGCCCGGGCTCGGGCTGAGCCCGTCTCATCTCTAGTGTGCAGACAATTTGTCTAAACATTTTTATGCTGCTGTCTTCAGCATAGTGCTGTGCTCTTCCTCAATTTTGCAATTCCCATTTGACAAAATGCTTTTTGTTTTTTCACCTGAAAACTGATAATAACCGAGATTTCGCTTTTGTCGCTTCTATTTCGTAAATACGAAATTTACGTATTCCTAAGTATAAGATATGAAAAATTAAAAGTGGTGCAAGACATATTAAAAGAACCTAACATCTGTTTAAAGGAAATGCATGCTGTTCAATAGCTTTCTATTGGCCGTGCTGCTGATCCTTGTCATACCAGTTATGATGCAGTAGTGCTTACATTAACTGACATTGTTGGACAGAAATGTCCAAGTAATCCATCAGACAAAGTACCCGGTCTGTTAAAACACTGTATAAACTATAGTTTTGTTGCTGTTCTGGCATTTTTAAGAGATGTATTGATGATAATTTATCGTGTGAGAAAAGTTTTTCAGAGCAATGACATAGATTTTTCAACAGTTATAAATGAACTGTTTTGAACAATAAGCCGTTTGTCAGAATTTTTGAGCAACAGAAAATAGCTACTATAAGGACATTAAACTATCTATTCGCCCAAACTGTATAAAAGTGCAAAGGTGAAATTTTTGGATAAATTAGTGGAGAACTTACAAGAGCATTTTAATTTGCAAAAAATGGATTTACTTTCTGACTTTGACCAGTTATTAAATCCAAGTTTATGTTCCTCAAATTTCTCTAGACTGAACTCTTTTAGTAATTTGATAAAACACTATTCTTCTGGTGCTTTCTTGGGTGTTACAGAAGAAGAAATAAGAGAAGAGTTTTTTCAGGTGCTGTCATTATATTGTAGAAATTCAGACATGAAAATGAATCAATTCTGCAGACTGATTATGTCTTCAACAAGAGATGATATTCCTATTTACCCAGGATTTTCAACTCTCACAAATAGCACTTTCCATTCCTCTTTCAACTGCTGTGTGTGAAAGAAGGCTTTCTACTCAAAATAGAATTAGAAATCAAAAGAGAAATTGACTTAACGAGCAAAGTGTTGATGTTTTAACCCAAATTTCTGAATTGAGTCCAAACTTTTGTGAAAACGATGGAAGAGTGTATTGTAAATTCAATTTTGAACAAGCTGTTCCTTTATAGAAAGGGGGGGGGGATAAGGAGGTTGGAATTGTAAAAAGAAAAATAAAGATAATCATTGTTATTTTACTTTTGAATTTAGTGTTCTTCCTTTTCTTATTTTATCACTTCATAGATAAAATAAGGTAGATAGGTACATTTTGATAAATAATTATGATTTGCTGATTTTAAATTAAAAAATTTCATTTATTGTACCAGTTTTTGTTGAATTGACATTTATGTACTTGGATATTATTTATGTGTTAAACACAATTTAATTATGCATTTGAAAATTTAGCATAATTGTTTATTGTTTTAATTACTCCTTTGGAAAAGAAAATACTCCTAAAAAGGTTAAGGAGTATTTTTATTCTTCTGAAAAAATCCTAGATCGATCACTGCTCCCACTGATGGTCTACACTAAAAATCACCATCTGAAGATACTTTTTTCCTAAGGTTGGGCCATTTGACAAATAGCCAATCAGAATAAAGCATGACTGACAGGTCTACTAAGAGGACGAAAGTCAGCAAGCAGAAAACTAGAAATACAATAGCTGTCGCTTTATGCTGGTGACAGATAATAGATTTTATATATGATATAGGAAATTATTACTTTTAATTAAAGTATTTTGTTTGGAACTAAGTACAAACAAATTAGAGTTAATTAAAACTAAAATAAATACAGGTTCCATAAAATAGTGATGTGAGTGTTTGCATTTTTTAAATACAATAAGCTTGTTATTTCAGTCTGTAATGTAAAATGAAATATTCATAAGCCTGACACAGCAGTACTAATAACATGATTAGTACTATCAAACAAATTAGACTTCATGAAACTTAAAATATATACAGGTTCCATAAAATAGTGATACGATCAAATACTATCTCTCAGGTATATAAAAAATACTATTTATTTGAGTGGTGGTGGTTAATACTACCCTGGCTAACAACACTGACAGGCTTAGTCCCCCAAATAAAATTTACATAAACTTTTAATTTTCTTGACACTGCTATTTACATTTTTAAAAAAATTATACCCAACAACTGTTTTATAAAAATAAATTCAAAAATTTATGCACAAAATATTACTTTAAATCTTACCTGTTTATATATATATACTAGCTGCGTGCCCGTTCTTCGCACGGTAGGAAACGAAAATTTTCCTTACATGTGTAATTCGAAATTATTCGTGATGTGGAATTTAAAAAAAAAAAAGAGCAAAATTATTTGACTCTTAATGTAAAGTTTGTGTCATGAGTACTAACCTGATCATTGCAGTATAATGACTCAAAAAACTACGTCAGTGTCATTCACTATCAAAAAAGTGGAAAGCTTAATGGTTTGCAGAGAACTCCTGGCTTTCAAAATGTCTTATTTCTACATCATACTGCTTTTTAGGCTCAAGTTGTAGCATTAAATACCTAAGACACTACATGAAATGGAGCACCATTTATTTCTTTCCGAAAATGTACCATATAAGGAAAGTATTGCAATCATGAAAAAAATTCGACTTCGAGATTTTGGTGTATTTACACGTTTTGAGGTCTTCTGAATTCATTTATGCTATTTTCAAGAGATGTTTTTAAAATAGCTGCGCACCGGCTCTTCATACGGGAAGAAGGGAATATTTTACTACTAAAATCATATCTGCATGTGACAAAACAGAATTTCATTTTTAAAAAAGTTCAAGTAATCCCCTCTGTTGAAATGACTGCGGGATATATTAACGCAAATTAGAATTACTTTCCGTTTAGTTGGTTGTAAGACAACCGTTGAAAAAGGATAAACACTTTTAATTTCATGAAATATTTATTAACGTGGTACATTGCGATTTATTCATACTATCTTTACAAATCTAATAATACTACCTATTACGTACATTAATACTATCTATACTCGCTTCTCCCTCTTCAAGGCTCCCTTAAAAGAAACAGCTTAGATTATTTGGCCTCAATGGGATCTTTTGATTCTGTGGCGATTCTTTGCAATTTACGCATTAGCGTAAATAATAATCATTTCACATAATGGTTGCCATTAAGGAAACTCTCCATATATATTTAATTTATACATAGTTTTATAAGATTGGCGTATTTAGCGCCGTAAACCATTTCATCTTACTGTGGGGAGAAAATATCCAAGGGGTGCCATTTTAAATATCCAATAGCGATATCTTTTATATCCCCCATAGTCCTGTCTCCTGAAAAACATCAAACTGTGTAATCTCGAGGAGCTACTTATTCCCATTTTAATTGTGACAGGGCGTTAGAGTTGCAGAGTTTACAAATTTCACACATTTTTTTTTTAATTTATGACGTCACTGTTTGACTGCCGTAAAGGATACCCCGGTAGATTAATTTCGGAGTTACTTTCGATATTTCGCATAATTGTTTTCAAACGGTATCATTAAAACTTTGCGTGACCTTTATGGAGGAACGTAATTCAACGTTAAAATAAAACTATACTCGCAACCTGCATGCGTATGTTAGCAACGCCTGCGCTAAATTAAATGCCAAAAATAAAAATAATAAATAGAAAAATTTTAATATATCGCGCTTTGAAACGAACTTTGTAACTTTTAAAATGAACATTTTCAGCGCCGTGAAAACATTTCAATTTTTAAATAAGCACCGGATTAAAATACCACTTCTAATAATAATAATCGTGAATTTCTTAGTTTATTTCTACAGTAAATTTTAATCAAAATATCGTCTCCCTGTGTTGAAAATAGAGCTGGAATAAATGAGTTAAAATTATGGCGTAATTTTTAGGTATCTTAAAGCATTTGACGTCATAGATCCTCACTTGCGAATTGAAATTCTGATATCCCATTTAAAAACTCGATTGGTTGAAAAAACCCTTTTTTCTAATCCTTTCTGTGGCAACAGCCGAACATAAATTCTCGTGCCGTGATCGCAATGTAATGAATGGCGTAAGATCGCGTTGATGCTATTAAATTCTAAACATTAGGCTGCATTAAAATTCGTAAAAAATCATCTAATTTACATAATTTTTTCGTTTTTATTTTAAAAGAAAGAGAAAAGAATGTTTCACGATTTGTCAAAATATCTAAAAGTTATGACGGATAGAATTCAAGATGCGACAGTTTTAAAATTATTTTAAGAAAAAAAATCGCGAAGCAGATGTTTAGTAAAAAAAATCCTAAAAATCAGTAAATCAGGTTAAGTATTCAGAACAAACTGTTTTTAAAAGAAAATTTTCTCCTCTATCCGATGATACAAATGCCGTTTTGCTGCGAGCGTAATTTCCGCCGTTATTACGAATTAGGTGAGAAAAAATGTCAAAAATCGCATAAAACATAAAATAAAAAAAAATCTAGGTCGAATTTTGAAAAAATCGCTTCGAGGTGCACAACTACATATTTACATCTTCCCGAATACCAAATTTGGTGTTTCTAGGTGTAGCCGTTTGTCCGTAACGCTGCAGACAGACACACACACACACACACACACAGACACCTTCTTTTATAATAAGTAGAGACTAGGGGCCAAAGCCCCCAGACTCGCTACGCTCGCTTTTCGTATGAGGCATACGGCCCCTAATAAGGCTTATTCGTAAAAGACATAATTTTAACAGACAAAACCCAAAGCTTGGATCAGATAGAATGCTACTGAGCTGCACATTGCTTGGTTCTTGCATGTTCATTGGTACATAAAAATATAAACTTCTCAGTACAGTAGACCCCGTCCATAGCACGGTAGATATTTTGTTATAGGAATCCGTGTTATACGGGTCCTGAGCTATACTCCACCTGGAGTGAGGACTCTGTGTATAATTGCTGGAAAACTTATTTGCACTGCTCAGAAACACAATGATAATTAATGTTGCCATTCAGAAGTTATATTAATTAGGAGCTAAAGCGTAATAAAATCAGAACATCTGTTTCAGCTGTATTTTTAATGTAAAACCTATTGGACACCTTGCGAATTTCCACCCATGGCGATTTTTCATTATTTGGTGACTTGCATATATGTATAGTTAATAATTAGCTCTAAGAAAACAGTTCTTCATATGTTTTCTTTAATAAAAACTACGGAACAGCTAGGATAGCTTGTCACCCATGGCGACTTTTCATTATTTGGCGATTTACACAAACTCATAACCAATAATTACTGCTCATATAAGGTTCCCGCAAAACTGTTATCCATATTTTCATATACGTAATCCTTTGCAGATTGGTGTATTTAGCACCACGAATTACATCATCTCGCCGCGCTTTCAAATATCCAAAGTGTACTATAACTGCTATAATGGCATAGTTAACGCCACCAAATATGTCTACTGGTAGCCAATACTCCAGCTAGACTGAACCGGCTTTAAAATAATCTGCATTTTAATTATTTTTCATTTTCAAGATACTGGATTCTAACATTCTGGAATTCGAAGTTAAGATTCACCCTGCTTCGAAAGATACCATTTTGACGGATCATTCCTAAATCCAAGATGGCACTTTTAAAATCAGTTACAATTAGTTATTCTGTTTTGGAAAAATGAATAGTCGCTAATTCTAAACTCCTGTTGTCTAAGCGAACTTACTATTTGAAAATTGCCAACTTTGTGTAATGCACTTTGAGTTATTTATTTCATATACTTTTTAATTTGGCATAAAATGGGTGTAATTCTACTTCATGTTTGTCAATTTCTCGCGATTCTACATACTTGTAATTGCTTTGTTGCAAAGGAATGAATGATTTTATGCCAAATCTGGCAACCATTACATTTTTTTAAAAAATATCTTCTAAAATAATTGGATTTTCGAAAGTTAAGTCAGCCTATTAGGTTTCTCAGAATTTTCCAAATTCGTGGACATGTTTCTCGAAATTCAAATTCCCAATTTTAGGAGAAGATAGACAAACAAAGTCTGACAGCGGCCTTTACTTTTTTTTAGAATAGAGAGAAAAGTAGGTCAATGAAGAAATTACTTTTGTAGTGTGTGTGAAGATGCTGCCCACTTATGGGATTTTCATGCAGCATTCTTTTCTTTTTGCAACTGTTTATGCTTCAAATTTAAATAATCTAAGCAGATAAATGTTCTGGTATGTGCATAAGTTTTAATAACTTGTTTGTGTAGTTGCGGAAATTTTTCTTCTCTATATCGTGCAATCTATTTTCACAATATTTTGACCATGTAATATTCCCAAAATCACTTGCCATTTTTTTTACTATCTCCAACCATTCTTCTGTTGGTTGAATTAACCCACCACAAGATAGTTTTTTGATCCATCCACATTATGTTAAAGCTGATGGATTATTTACCAGTGGCTATTCCTAAATTAGGAACATATTTCAGGCATTTGTGAGCCACAGTGGCATAGCCAGGGGGGTTAGGGGGTCACAACTAATGATGTAATGAATATTCAGCTGTTTTGCCAAATATTCAGTTGGCCGAATACGAACAGGTGTTCGGCTGAATACTTTTGGCCGAATATTGCTCCATATTCGGCTGAATAATTTCAGAAAAAAAAGAGAGAGAAAATATTTTTTAATGCATTTACAAATAATACTGCTTAGTTATACTTCAATGATTTAATCTCATATAATAAAGTATCCTAATTCATTGAATTTTAACCTGAATGAGACATAATCTAATGCAATAATAATATTACAAAAATGCAGACTTTTCTACTTATTGACACTACTTAACTTGATTTTTTAATTTCTTTATTGGGTAGGGGTAGAAGGAATTTTTTCAGATCCTTAATTACAAACATAATTTTGAAAAGCTGCTAAATATGTTTTGCTCAGAGTCTAAAACCTGAAACATGATGTGATTATGTATAGTTACTAAATTAATGACATTTACCATAGCATATTTATTAAATTATGAATATCTCAAAATATAAGTATGTTGTTATTAGTGTTTAACTTTGTAAAAGATATTTTATCATGACCAATATGTTTTTAGTTTTACAGATAATATACTTTTTTTTTTTTTTTAAGTACCTACAATTAATCTTTATTTAGTATTTAATTACAAAATTGAAAAGCAATATTTTATTTACAGTTAAAATGAAATATTTGGCCGCCAAATATTCGGTATTTGGCCTAAACTATTAGCCGAATATTCGGTATTCGGCCTGAGCTATTGGCCAAATATTTAGTATTCAGCTTAGATTACTTTGCTTTAAATTATAAAATATTCTATTTTTATTTATTCATTTTATTGTTTTTTTTTTTTTTTTCAGATTTTTCCTAATTCTAGTAAGAACACAAGCACTGAAAATGTGCCTATTTTTGGTGAAGATAGTCATCGATCAGACTTGATAGGTGATAGAGAAAACATCAGTACTGTGCACAGCCTTCAAAATTCTACAAGTTCCGGACTACGTAATGTTTCAAACTCATCTGCATTGGAAGCTTTACAAGGGTATGGTGCCAAAGTTCAGTCTCCTGTTCAGACATCTCATTGGAAAAATTGGAATAAGTCAGACTATGATAAAAATAGTCCTGTAAATGAAATATATGTCACGAAAAAACCAAATGTCAGTGAAGAATTGTCTGGTTTTTCTAGAGACATGGAAAAATCTTCTGGGAGTTTTCAAAATCAGAAACATGAAACTTCTAACGATGGTTGTGCTCCTTTTATTGATCTACATTTAAAAACAGTTGATGAAGAAGATGAATTTTTGTATGGAGATTCTAGCTCCTTGCCTGAAGCACCTAAATCTGTTGTGGAAGATTCAAATACAGTTAGTATGTCAAAACCTGACACTGTGTGGAGTGATGATGAAGATCTATGCTATGAAACTCAGGGTAATTCTAATAAAAAATCCTCAGTGTGGGATATGCGAAATAAAAAGGTTGAATCTATCAAAGTATCTCAAAATCTGCAACAAAAATTAAGTAGCCTTACTAGGGAAGTAGTGTCACCGCATAAAATGCACAAAGAGCAATATCACTCCCCTGCTAGAAAACCAGATGTCCTGGTGTCTCATGAAAGACCTGAAGAACGAAATTCGAAGCTTGTTAATACTGATAAAAGTTCACAAATAACAACTGGAGCTAAATCAATGTATCACATGGCAGCTGAATTGTTGAAAAAGAAGAACACAGAAAGAAAATTAATGAGTAGCTCTAATGAAAGTGAGGACATTTACTCTGCATCTAAAAATGTTCCTGAAAATGAAAGTAAACTGCCAATTTCTAGAAGCCCTGAAAAAGTAAAAATTTTTAAACCTACAAAATTTCAAAGAAGACTTCCTAAAGCTTTTTCGAAAAAAGATTTAGACGGTATCAAAGATTATATCCAAGGATCACATCAAAAACGAGGTCCTCCTGAGGAATACGGACCTGAAAGTAAGCATGCAAGACATGTTTCACCACCAAGACATCATTCTCCATATGAATCATCCAGACCCAGATCACCATCAGCTCCTTATAGGCATCGATCACCTGGCCCACCTAGGCGCAGATCACCCAGTAGTGAATACATAAAACACTCATCTTCTCATTATCCAAGGCATAGATCACCAAATCATGAACGTGACAGAGAATATTATGAACATTCTTATAGACACCATGAAAGGTATAGGCGTCATTCTCGCAGCCCTGGGAGACGATCTCGAGACAGAAGCCCTGGTTACTATAGATATAAAGCTCGAAGTCCTCCTAGAACACGCAGATCTCATGAAAGATCAAAAAGTCCTAAGCAATGTAGGCCACAAGAAAGATCTAGAAGTCCAGCTCGATATTCTTCAAAAGATACAAGTAGTGATAAATATAGAAAAGATTTACCTAAATCACGAAAAACGCCAGATCGTTACCATTCTAAAAGAAAAGAAGAAGAAGCTTCTGAATCTTCATTTTGCTCTCTTACATTTTCTTCTTCTTATAACTCATCTGACAGTTCTAGCGAGAGTTCTGAAGAGAAGGAAAAAAAGCCATTGAAAAAGTTACCAAAAAAGATACCTAAAAGTGATGTAAAAGATGATGGCAGTGCAAAACCAGATATGAAGAGCCTAGATAGTGATGCTCCTGAGAAGTCTGGCACTTCATTTTTGTCAGATGATTTAGCAAAAAATTTAGCTGAAATTTTTAACCAATCAAATAAAAGTGCCCAAGGTACTGAAGGAAGTGATATTTTTAATTCTTTAAATGATGATAAATTAAATAACATTGTTAAAATGCTTCAACATAATCAACTTCTAACTCAGTTTGTTGAAGGAATGCAACAAGAAAAACAACATTCTTCTACGTTTGTGTCAGGTGTTGCTACAGATATCAATGTTGTTCCAAGTCCACAAATGACTGTTGCATCTTGTCCAGAAATCACTGTAAATTCTGGGGCTCAAACACCCTATCATTTTCCTACACCAATGCCCCATGTTCCTGTTTCTTATCTGCCACCTCCAGTTCCTGTCTTTCCTCCTCCACCTGTGATAGCCACAGGAGGTTTTCCTCCAGCACCTGTCATACCAAGTGTTTCATCTCCTGCATATGATGCATTTCCACTAGTTGATTCCTCTCGTTCATTGAAAACAAAAAGTGTGAGGCCTTCAACCCTTAGAACCATTACAGTTTCTGACAGTCCTAGCACTACCACAAATGTGGACTCAAACATCAAGAGTATTCCAACTGTTGAATCCTCTCGTGAATTAGCTCAATCGACTTCACCTGAGAGGTCAAAAGAATCAAAAGCAAACAAGAGTAAAAGAGTTTCTCCACCTAATCTTATGACTGAAAAAAGTGTTGAAGAAAAAAATGCTATGCTAGTTGAAATGTTCAAAAAAAAGAAAGCCGAGAGACACATGGCTCAGGTTCATGTAAATAGTGCTGTTTCAGATATAGTGGAAATGCGTAACTTGCTTGATTCTACTTTTGGGAAAAAAATTACTGGGTCAGAAAAGTATATCTATGAAAAATGTAAAGGTATCCTCAACAATGCTTCAGATACTGTAACTAATTGTACGAAACATGCAAAACGTGTGGATGAAGAATTGAGCAAGTTCAAATCCAAGTTGCCTACAGCACTTCAAGCCGAAGTTTCAAAGATTAAAATGGAGGTAAGGGTATATGTCAGGGTTTTTTTATGCATTTTAATTATTTTAACCTACTTTTAATTGTACATATATGTTAATCACATCAAAAATTTTGTGCCAATATCAGTAACCTTAGTTTTTATAAAATTTTAAGGGTGACTCAATAGTGAGACTAAGTCCATAATTGCTTAGTACAGCTACAATACTTTCTTGTCCTTTTGTTCATCGATTAAAAAAAAGGGGGAAGGAAAATACTTCTAAGGCAACTCAAAAAATATATGTATTATTATTATTTATCAGCATAGTAAGTATCATTTATCAGCAAACAATTAGGGAAATTCACTTGAAGTAAATGCAGAAATAAAAAGTAGAAACTATAAGAATTTTGAAACCCTAACATTTGTTTCAATTGACAGTTGCCCCATTTTCCCTGCTAGTTATAGAGCACTGCTTGTTTCCTCAAACGCTAGCCAAGCTGAAGTTCTACAACCCAATGCCTCCTGCAAAACTAACTCTTGACGAGATTGGGAACTAAGGCCATGAACATGAGCAATAGGTATGTCAGAAAAAGTGAGCAAAGTAGTAATTTGAAATAGCCCCTCTCATTGTTGTGGCAGTTTTAACCGAGGAGGGTTGTTCATATCCGTGTTTTTAACCATCCTAGTCAGTATCAATTTTGACCAGTTTAGACTGCTGAAATTAACTATTCTGTTGATTTAATACTAAACAAATATATTTTACTTGCATGCATTAAAACTAAATCAACAATTAAAAATTTCACAATATTAGAGATGCCAACTACTCCATAGTTTCTACTAGAGATGAGACGGGCTCAGCCCGAGCCCGAACCGGGCTCGGGCTCTGTAATTCACAATTGTGTTCGGGCTCGGGCTCGTGAAAAATTTCTCCTTTATTGAACATACTCCTTGAAAAAGATATAAAAAAGTGATTCATGAGGAAAATAAAAGTACAGTCAACTCCGGTTATAGTGAGCCTCTGGGGACCATCCAATTTCGTCCACTATATCCGAAGTTCACTAAAACCCAAGTGTCTTCATGATGGATAGAGATACTGTGTGTGGATCGGGGCTAATGGTTTGTGTTCACTATATCCGATGGTTCACTATATCCGGGTTCACTATAACCGGTGTTGGCTGTACTTATAAAAAAAAAAAAAAATAGCGGTACTGGCGCCTAGAAGGTGCGTGAAGCTCTTTGGATATTTCAGAACGGCGGCTTATATTCATTAGTTAGTCATGAGATCCGACATTATTGGATAAACATATGGATAAATAAAGAATTAGAAAGTACATTGAGTTGCAACTATATTTGTATTTAATTTGCACAACGGCAAAATTCATTATATTCTAACAATGAAGTAATTGGATTTTTTTTTATCTTTAACTGAAATTTCGGGCTCGGGCTCCGAGTTAAATAATATTGCTCGGGCTCGGATTAAAAGTCCTCGGGCTCGGGCTTCAAAAAATGAGCCCGAACTCATCTCTAGTTTCTACAGAGGTTTTTTTTTTTTTTTTTTTTTCAAAATTTGGTTTACTACGGACTACAAAAAATGCATGTACTTTTAGGAAAATTTAAATATAAATTGATTTATTCTATAATGTTTTTTAAGGTACATTATTTTAATGATTTAAAAAAAAACCACCAAGAGTTATTTCACAGCACGTAAAGCCTCATACAGTAGCTTAGCCAGAAATTTTTCATGGGGAGGTTATGACAACTGCAACTCGCATATATGTATACATTTTGTATGGCAAAAAAATTCTCATGGGGGGTTGTGACCCCCTTATCTCCCCCCCCCCCCCCTCATACAAACAACTATTGAATGCAATCGGCACCAAATTCTTAATCAGCGCCAGCTGAAAAGAGGAAGTGTTGAGTCTGGACTTCTCTGGAGCCTCTCTTCTCTCCCCTCCCTTTCCTTTCTCAGGCTTCACACTTTTATCTCTTCTGTTTTCGTTTTCAAGCCGCTAACTGCGCAGGCTCTGAAATAGATTTCATTCTCATAAGTTTCTATGTATTTTTAATTAAAATCAATTTATCATAGGTTATATTTAAACTTTTTTTTATAGTTTAGAAAGAAAACAAATTAAAAGATTGCCTACTACCGACCAGGGTTTTCATTGTGGGAAAAAAGGGTGTAAGAATTTCTCACCCTTTCCCCAAAAAATGAGTGAAACTATTTTTTAAAAAATGTGTGAGAATTTTTCACTGTAGATTTAGATAGGGTAAATATCTAGTCAGTATTTATAAATGATTATCTATCCTTGCATTAGGTAAACACCCAAAATCAGGATATTATGATTTTTAGTTATTTTTACTTCCTTTACAGAGTATAAGGAAGTAATGTGATCCCAAAAAATATTGGGGGCCAAATTTAGACAAAAAAAAAAAAAAAAAAAAAAAAAAAAACCACATTTTGACTACCTCTAAATTGACTTTTAAGAAATTTTTCGATGCATCTCATCGTAAGCTAGCATGCACGATCATATAAACATGTTTAAAAATTTATATATGTTTTTTCTTTGTCGAGATTTTTTTTTTTTTTTTTTTTTTTTTAAATCTTAGAACGATTTAGGGTGTGGACACCCCATGCTCGCTCTCGTGTTAGAAATTTTTTGTCCGAAACTATGGCTTGCCTCAGTCATTCTGTTCGGTCTTTCCCTGTTTTGACATAAGAAATGAAAAGACTTCAACAGTTGTTACAAGTACTTTCTTCAAATTACAGGGTGTCCACCGGCAAATAAAAAGGCGATCTTTGTTACTGATTTAAAGATAAGGAGACTTGGTGACTTTTTTGAGTAAAAAACATCATTTTCATACTATATACAAGTTTTTGGCTACTTTCATTTTTTTTTTTTTTTTAAATTCCGATTCTTTTCAAAGTTGTGACTGTTTGTTCATCAAACATTCTAGACTGTTTTTTAAATTATATTATCAAAAAAATTCCTTTATGCTCTGTTATATAACGTGTGAAGTTGTTTTAATTTATCCTTTTATAATTGTTGTGTTGGAATTAATATTGGAAAATTTTGTTGTGTTGGAAAGTGTTTTATAATCAATGCATTAGGCATGATTTATCTTTCTTGTTTTATTTATTTTATAACTTTGTATTTCCAATTTAGCAATGTCTTGAAGAGGAAACACAAAACGAGATATATACTTGCTATGATAATGGTGAACATCATTGTTATATGTGTAATGGCAATAAGTACACAAGTATAAAAAGTATACTAAATCATATCCAGAGTCCAGAACATCAAGCAGTAAGTATCATGTCAAAAAGTGTAATGTACTCAGTAAATTTGTCTTTTTGAATAAATAATGTGTGAGTTGAAAATAATAACCACTGCAGCTTGTATTCATTACTGCAGTAAACAATAATTGGTAAAATTGGTAACACAGTGAGATGTCAAAAATCTGTGGTTAGGACCATTGCAGTTTGGGACTATTGGTCATTTTCCAAAAGAAAATTTCAAGCCAGCATAAAAAGCTTAAAAAAAAAAAAAAAAAAAAAAAAAATTAATAAGCATGGCAAAGCAGAAAAATGCATATGGTTGATTCTGAAAATAATTTTTTTTTTTTTTTAAAGATATTTTTAGACTTTTATGTCTCTATAATTCTGGTTCTCAGTTTAGTTTTTTGAATTGTTTCATTTTTTTCCTCATTAAAAATGATGTATTGCAGTGAAATATCATCCACTTTCCCTGTCTTGTGAGTACAATTACAGGGGGTCTACCACAAAAAGTAAGCTTGATTTCTTGACCTTTTCTTGACCATAACAAATACGAAACTAATATCAAAAATACATCATGCCAGGGATGCAGAATATGTTCTATGCGGCAATCTACGATTGGAGGAAATTTTAGCCATGTGGGGAAATTTTGCAGAAAAATATACAACTGATTTTGATTTTAACAATGAATTAAAAAATTCTTCGAGTTTTTCTTTTCCCTGCCCATTTTTAAAGCGATTTTTTTTTTTTTTTCAACTTTTTCACTGATCAGCCGTTTGCTTTCAGTTAACTTGGACCAATTGCTATTTTAAAAAAAGAAGATTTACCATTGATTGCCGTAAAAAGATTTGCAATGTAGCTTGTGCATTGCAAATCTTTTTACATCTATGGTAACACAGAACTTATGGAAGTCTATAATATATCATAAAACTTTGGGGAAATTGAAGTTATTAGCTATGAAACATGGGGATCAGTGATAATTATAATTGGAATCCAAGTTATTGTTTTTAAAAAAGAAAATGTGGTAAATAATCAAAACACTGAATTTAACAGGGAATGAAGGGATAAAAAAAATTACTCTTAAATCCAACAATTTTAACCTTTTTTTGAGGAGGGAAGGTGGATAACTGATATACTTTTCTCAAGGTTTGAAGATACATACTTGCCAACTTTTGAAATTCCCAAGGTGTAAAACAACACGCAGTTGACATATTGAACTATTGCCAGTTCACTATACAACTATTTAGCAGACATCATTTTTGATTATTTCTGCTAAATAACATGTAAATGACATTTTAAATGAATTTTATAAATAGCAAACGAACAGTATTTTAAAGTTTTCTTATTGAAATAAACACATGAAAAACTTAAGTTTGTGTGTTTGCATAGTTTAATTAGTATAAAATAATAAAATTTACATAACACACTTAATATATATTTCTTAAACAAAAAAAAAGAAGCTACAGCGAACGGTTTTAATCCTCGCCTCAGGTCGGGAGGGAGAAGAGTGGACACTCAGCAGATGCCCCCCTCCACACACACATCATTGATAAGAGGATAAACAAATCAACTTCCTTTCTCCCAGGAAATCACTTGTGAAATCAAAATACAAATTAAGGAAGTTAAGAAAAGATACATAAAATAATTTCTCTGACTGAACTTAGCAGAAAAAATTAGAAACTAAGAATTTGAATGAAATGGAAAAAACGTAGTTGAGTCGCAAATCGTGACCTAGTGCTTTATTTCTTGACCTTTTCTTGACTTTCGTGACCTTTTCCCCATTTCTTGACTTTTCCGTGACTTTCGTGACCTTTGCATGATGGTAGACACCCTGAATTAGTTATTTATTTTTCTAACATTGAATACTTAGGTGTGAAGAACATTAATACAGACCTGATTGTTTTTTTCCAAGTTTATCCTGGATTTCTGGGTTTTCTTTTATGACCATTCCAGGTCTTCAAACATTGCTATACAATTTTTTTTCTCTCTCTCGCATACCTCAATTACTGTATTGAGGTACAAATTTTTCAAGTATCAATTTTCTGTAAGTCTTCTTGAAAATTGTATGGTCTGTCCAGAAAACAAATCTTCCAGATTTCAGCGAAAATGCAGAAATCAACTTTTTTCAGTTAACCCGGGACATCCCGTCCACAGTGGTATCCTACTAACTTTAAAATAAAACTATACTCGCAACATGCATATAGTGTTGACTCTAGAAAAAAAGGGCCGCCGGGGGGGAAATTTTCAAAAGGGGCACCCTGTTCTCAAAAAGGGCACTTTGGGGTTCCACGAGAATGTACAGGTAGATAACATATAGAAACTGGTTTGAAACGATCTGATCCCCGAAACTTTAACATGTAGAGTTGTAATATGTGTTCTGACTTACAATGCATAGTAAGATTTTTTCCAATTTGTCTCAGTTTCCCCCCCCCCTTCTTTTGGAGAAAATATCCAGTAGAAGTAAGTGTAAGCGAAATAGGAAAAATAATTTGTTGATAATATTTTGGTCTAAACATGACATAAATATATGAATTAAATCTACACAACTAGAAGTTTTGATTTTAAAAAAACTTCTAGCATAAAGAAGTTTTAATATAAGTAATGTTGAATTTTCTGCTTAATTTTTTTCTCTCAAAATTACGTGACATACATGTTTATTATTTATAAGAATAGTACATTTATTGAAGAAGATTTCAGAAATTTTTAGCCAGACATGATTTGTTAGGCAGTAGGGGAAGGCAGAGGGACTGTTAATTTTTGTTCCTCTATTTTAACACACTGGACCACAATTACTGGATCTCATTATTATATGATATTTCACCTATATTGGTACAAACTTTTAAACAGGAAAGGACTGTCAGTGTAAGTGGATTAGGGTAGATGCGTTTAGCATGTAATAAAAATAATAAAATTTCTGCAATGCAGGATGTATAAAATTTAATTGTATAAATCAGAATTTTATTTAAATTCTTTTGTTTGCAATAATTATTGAATGAGTACCAAGTAAAGATATTCAAAGTTACCCTTATTACTATTAGACATTATTAAAATTGCATCAAATAATTTAACTCATCCATCAATTGATAACTACAGAAATTGGGGAAATTTAATTCAGAATACAGAAGATTGCTGGAAAATGACATAGTCATGCAAATTTTGTAATACATCCTTTGGTTGGAATTTACAACACCATATCATATCAAATCACTGAAATATATTTGTTATTCCTCTTTCACTTCTAATTTAATGCTTGCTCATTCATGAAAAGTGAATATAAGTTTTTTAAAAAGTACTATAAATATATATATTTCTTTAAAATAAATAAAAATAATTACTACATGTAAGTTTTTTAGCAGGTATAAAATTAATATTTTTTTAACTCGCAGAATTGTACAAAAGTATGAAATAAAGTTTAAGATATTTTCAATAATTTATTTTTCATAAAGCTTTATTTTTAATTTCTTGTAACATACTTAAAAAGGTCTCTTTAAAAACACTAAATTTTCTTTCTTAAACCTTGCTTTAATCTTTTTAAAATAAAAAAAGTACTAATCAATATCTATTTTAACTATCAAATGTTTTTAATCAGCTTACTATAATTAAAATAATCAACATCCTGGTGCCAAAAGTACTTAAACAAATTATCTATTAATAAACCTTCCAGAATTCTTTTTCTTTTTTTTTTTTTTCAACTGAAAATAAGCTTAAATTGATGACAGTTTGTTTTATGAATAACCTAGCTGTTAACTTATGACACAATTTGTTTTCTGAAGACATCCTTTCCCAGAACTAGCTTTCTTTTGCTTTTATTATTTTTTTTTTTTTCCTTTCTTCATTCATTAAAATGTTCAGAATTTTAAAATCAGAAGGTGTATAATATGAATATTTAGAATACCAAATCTTGTCAATAGTCTGATTTACTAAATTCTGCATTTACTCCACTTTTATGTAATTAAAACTGTGGCGTAATAAGAGGGGGGGGGATCCGCCCCGGCAGCAAAAAAAAAACAAACAAACATGGTGGCCGGCAGGACACTTAGAAATAATAAAGTGGAAAATAAAGAACCGAAATGGGGGCAGAATGCTGAAACTTAGAAAGAATGGGGCGGCAAACTGAAGGACCGCACCGGGTGCCAATAACCCTAGCGCTACATTACTAAAGCAAAAGATCATTATTATGCTCTGATTTTGGCAAAAGCATAATGTGTTTCAATTGCTGTATTTGCAAAACGTCGTAAATCCCTCGATTTTCAGATGGATTTGAGTAGATAAAGCCACTGAACATGGTACACGGCTGAAGTGTTGAAGTTCCCACATTCGGCAGGCCCCGTCCGTGCAACTGTCGGTCTGAAGTTTTGGTCGGTTTCATCCAGATGTACGCACCAATATACATTAGAACTCCTTAAAAAGTCACCCAACCAAGGCACCCCCCTTAGAAGATATCCCTTGTCTAGGCTTGCCATAACAAACAAGCAAATCCCGCGGAATTTTCGAAAAACGTCGTTTTGCTAAGACATTCTTTCTGTATCATCTGTAATTATATATGATTAGTAAATAACTGTTACACATTACGAATAATATGTACTAAGAAAGCCGATTAAAACGAGCAAATCATTTAGGGGGGGGGGGAACTTGCTAGTGTTGCAAAACTATTAAAGACATCGAGAAGAGCAATAATTATATACAGCTGGCGACGAACTCTGGTATAATGGTAAAAAAGTTTGTTTTTTATCTTCAGTGGTATGTTCGCTACAAATCACTAGAACATTTTTGTGGAAAATAAATTTTATTTAAATTCTGGGAAATGGTTTTTCTACCCTTTGTCATACTAGAAGTATTAATAGCATCATCCATCAAGTCTTTCTCCCTCCCCCTAATGAATAAAATTCTTATCTGTATCAAAGAAATGCCGATTGGTGGGAATGCACTTTCTTTAGCATTGCCAGAATAGCCGAGAATGAGAGTGAGCCGACACGTAACGAAATATTTGGGAAAGTCTCAGAATTACTGGACTGCCCAACAATATCAACAAATGAATATGTTTTGTTCGATAATGATGTAACTACAGCACCGATTATGACAGAAAAAGAGATTTTGGATATTGTTCAAAATCCAAAAGATTCTGTTGATTCCGCCGACGAATCTGACAATGGATTCAACGATGCAGTTCCCGTCCCCTCTACTTCAGAAGTGCGAAAAGTGATAAACAGTCTACGCAGTTATTTAGATGCACATTCTAATGGAGAAATTAATAAAACTACGGACAATCTTGAAAATTTGTGGATAATATGGCTCTGAAAAATACATTTCAAAAAAAGATAACCGATTTTTTCTCCCCCAAATAGTATTTTTTTGTAATTGCTTTTCATTCCAATGAATGCAACCTACTTGTTCAGGGTGTCGACAGATCAGGGAAATCATGGAAAAATCAGGGTACTTTATCAATCTGGAAAAATCATGGAAATATCAGGGAATTTTGCGAAAATATTTAAAAATCAGGGAACTTTCGCTTTTGCCTCGTGAACTAGACCATTTTTAATTGTTAGTCTGATGCGCGGCTCCGTTCTGGATCACACAATACTCAACTGATGCACAGATACAGACACGAATCCGAAACCAGAATACAGATCATGCGAGAACATAGAAATATGAATCTGAGACTCAAGTGATGTAGGCACTATCACTATACAGTGATGCCGCTTATGCACTATAACGCGTCAAATATGCAAAAAATCGATGATGGGACGCAAAAGAAAAGTTACAACGCGTAATTTCCATCATGCAAAATTTTGAAAAAAAAAAAAAGGTGAGAGAGGCTGCGTTCAGACTGACAATTTTGGGTAAATCTCTAGTAAAACACAAACTGCTCGTGTTTTACTCGGGGAGATTGACATCGTGAACGGCTTTGTGGGCCCGTTTACATGCACACAAATGCGGAGTAACGCTTCCCCTACATGGGGGAAAAAATGCAGGGTAGAAAGATCCCTAGTCGAAAGGAGGCATAGGAGTGTTCGCTTTCCCATGATGCATTGCGAGTTTTCCCCTATACTTTGCTTTTACCCAGGATATATCGTGCTGTGCGCACACGTGGTTAAGCTGAAGAAAAAAGGGGATTACTTTGACATTCTTCTCTCTCCCTCCCCCACACTTCCATTTTCATGTTAGAGATGGTGGACTATCGGAATTGAATAAAGTTTTTTCATTATTTATTTTTAATATTCGCTTGTGTAAATGTAAACAATGATTTGTTTTATATTAAATCTGACAATTATTATTTAGAAATGAAATCTGTAAGCTATAGAAGCAATAAATATTTTAAACAATCTAGAAGAGAAAAGGGGGGGGGGGTGTTCCATATTTTATTGTTGTATATCCTTTCCTTTCTCAAATATATTCCGATTTTCCTTGTGATAAATTTAATCAAATTCTTCACGGTGTTTGAAACATATATTTAAAATTTTTCTCTGGTTACTGGAAAATGCACTTTCAGTCGCAATGACCCTATTAGACTATGGGACAAACATTAATATTCTCCAAGTTCGTTTACCATGCTTTGGGACTACGCAAACGCATGATTAAACTATTCTAAATGTTAAATTTTATCTTAAATCTTAATGTTCCCACGCTTAAAGGTGCACGTTTTATATAAAATAACAACTCTATCGCGAACTATATTTTTGTCTTGTTTGCAGCCATACATGGAATAGCCACCAGATGGCGTGTGCAAATTTTTTTACTAAATTAAATAAATAACATTGTAAACTCAAAATGCTAGTTTTTAATTCATTTCATGTCATTAAAATAATTAATACTATGTAAATATAGTAAAATTACACATCTTTATTTTATTTATACCGCATTTCTTTCTGCGTATCACTCCGCCGTTTGTTTGTGTACATTCGTTTGTTGACATCCCATCGTTCTTACGCTATAATAGTAACGCTCGTTGAAATGGGTGCTACTGCCGCCCCATTTTGCTGCATTCATCTTTTCGAAGATATAAATGATGATCTAATTCTTTTATCGGACAAAAGCTTTGAAAAATTAAGACAGTGGGGGTTGTTTCTTGATGGCAAAGAAAAAGAAATATCTGAGCATTTAAACGCTTTAAAAGGTTTCAAGGACGATTAGAACTTCGGAAAATGGGCTGAAACGATGTAATTATCAATGTAATATTTATCGTAGGTGTTTGGAAAATTGTATTAATGCTCCAAGCCCACCTGAACATGGATGGATTATAAATGACTGCATTTCTGTTCAGTGGGGTAACTTGCCTATTGCAGCAGATTTCTTACTGAAACACATCTCATGTGCATGCCTTAAAACTGCATGTATGTCAAAGAAATGTACTTGCAAGTTGAATAATTCAGCATGTTCAGAGTTTTGCTCTTATGAGAGTAACTGTTAAAACTCTAACAATGAAAGATGTGTTTTAGATTGTATTGATGATTTAAGCGAATGTTCAGAATAAATTAATGTAAGTTACGGAATGCAATCCCGCTTTTGCGGGATTAGAATGTCATAGCTATAAGTTTCATATTTATGTAAGGTATTGTTTTAATTATGAATTAAGATAAAGTATTAATCCTGATAGTGCTTATAAACTTACTTTTTCGTACTTTTCTCTATTAAAATTAATTTTTATTTGAATAAAATGTCAATCCCGCACGAGATTGCGGGATCCCGCGGGATTGACATTTCAAATAAAACTTAATTTTAATAGAGAAAAGTGGGAAAAAGTAAGTTTATAAGCACAGTCAGGTTTAATACTTTATCTTAATTCATAACTAAAACAATACCTTACATAAATATGAAAATTATAGCCATGATATTGTAATCCCGCAAAAGCGGGATTACAATATCCCGCAATATATACAATTTAATCCCGTAAAAGCGGGATTGCATTCCCTAATGTAATACTTTTTCATATACTAATATTACTCTTTATATCGATCAACTATATGTATCGATTTAGAGTTTGTAGTATAGCATTTTAATTGAAAAAATATGCCCTTTAAAGTGCTATGTCTGCAGTCTCTGATCTTGGACGGGTTACCACCTCACTCACTGCCAAGCTTTATCCGAACGTTCTCTTGTGGACCTATATGGGAGGCTAGGGGGTCTTCTGGATACATAGACTATTTGATAGAGCTGTTCTCTGTATTTTTTCATATCTATTCTTTGCTGTATTTGTCTTTTTATCTGTGCCATTAGAAATAGAAAAAAAAAGTACTATTATACTTTTAGGTATGCCCCTAGTGTAGTATTTTTATTGATTTATGACAACTTGTAGCTAGTATTGCTTATGTAGTAGTATTTTTTTATTTAAATTACTTTTTCCAATTTACATTTCATATTTCTCTGACATTGATGTTCGTTATTAATGCAAATAAAACACATTTGCTGAAATTTGCTTTCTGTCCCATATTATTTGTTCCTAGAGTGTTATTGTTTTCCTGATATGTGGGGTAAAATGCAACACTGTCAGGTGTTTACCTTCTGTCATTTTCTATTGAAAATAAATGCTATGAAGATTAATTTAAATGAAGAAAATAGCTGGTTGAAAGTGTACATTATATATATATTTGTAGAAGCAAAGTTGTGGGGAAAAAAAGTAGTTTTTTTTTTTTTTATGTACACACCATGTGCCTATACTGAACTTGTGGTGGAGTACTTCCAACAAGACAGGACGAATATGATTTAATAAAGAAAAATATATAAATACAGCATATGAATTTTATAAGTAACTAAAACATTATGTGCAACAATTATTTGAAAAAAAAAAAAAAAACTCTACCTAGAGTGTAAAATTTATTTTTAGGTGTTTGAATTTAATTCATAGTTTAAAAATCTTTAGAAAAGTTTCTTTTTATTTTTTTAATGCAAATAAATATGAAAAATGAAGAAGTGCATGTAAAATAAAAAAATTACTAATTAAATATTTGGTATGCCGTAGAATCCCTGTTGGGCAACTAGTACTAATCAAAATATTTGTCACTTAGATTCAGATATGAATCCTTAATAAATCTAGTAATATTTTTGTAAGTAAATTAAATATTATTAATTTTTTCAACTTCCTAAAAAAATTTATATTAGTGAAAATATAAAAATATTAATATGTATATTTCAAGATCAATATTCCTAAAAAAAAAAAAAAAAAAAAAAATGGAAATTTTCAAAATTAAAACGTAGGACGTAGGACTTCGTAAGATGTCTGTTTACGTTCGTCTGCTCAACCGCCGGTCGAAATGTAAACAAACAGCGGAAGGTTACAATGGCCATTTATTGGTAATGAAATAAAACCGAAATGAAAATACGAACTGTATTTATTGGCATATTAATGCTTTTTTTGACATAATGTGAAATAAAAAGAAGTGTATTATTAGTTAGCACCTTTTAAAAAAAAAATTAACGAGATTATCGATGCGCCATCTCGTGGTGATTTCTAAGATTAGTTGCAAATAGGACAGAAATATAGTTCCAGGTATATTTGACTTCTTTTAAAACAATGTGCAAGATTAAGTGTGGGAACATTGCAATTAATAATAAATTGCACCAAATAGAAGGTTTTAATAACAAATTTGTGCTGTCCCAAGTTATGGCAAACGGAATTTAAATTCCATGTGTTTATTGGGCGAGCGTCCCATGGTCTATATATGTTGGTTTATTCTCTCTCTCCTCCCCCCCCTCCCCCACTTTAAAAAATGTGCAAAACCTTAAAATTAATACACATATTATGCATACACTTATTTTTATACAATTTTCTTGAATGAAAAATAGGCACTTTTATGATAGTTTTCTTAAGAATAATAGGTACAACCTTTAAGGGTTTAAAGTACTTAGAAAATCTTGCTTGGTAATTTGTAATGAAATAATTTACTTGTACAGGTTGCTTCTTTTAAAGACAGTGAATGGAAGAAACATTTTATAAAGGATGATAAAAAAGAAAAAGATGATCTGAAAAAGTGTAAACTTGAAGTCGTGAAAGGTTAGTACTGTATTTCTATATTATTTACCTACATATTTGATAGGTTACCCTTCTTAAAATTATAAATCCTAGGAACTCATATGATTAATTATTATTTGTGATCCTTTACAGTATAGAACCTGATATCCAGAATGGTCGGGGCCAGATGTATTCTGGATAACTGGTTGAGAAATAAACGGATTTCACAGTTACTGTAATAAAGATGTATAAATTTGATTTTATTTAAGTGAAAGTGTGTTTTATTCTGATCAAAACAAAACAAAAATGAAGTTTGTAGGACACATTTTAAGAAAGTTATGGCTATTTATATGAGTATATGTGTCATTCAAGATGGCGGCCTACAGGGCATCTCAGCTGAAATTCAAAACCTCATAACTTTTGAGTCCCTCAATTAGAGATGGGCGGTTCGACTCATTTTACTGATTCGAATCTCGACTCACTCACTACTTCGATGATTCGAATCAGTGATTCGAATCTTGAATCAATAAAACAACTAAAGAAATTTTCCCTCTCTCTGCGCCGAAAGCCGTACTATTTAAACACCCTTCACCCATTCATCGGGTTTCTTCTCCGCTGAGTTCTCGGGCAGTTAGCATCTCTCTCTCCTTGCTCCAGTAAAACTAGTGTTTAAACTGCCCGAAATGAAAATACAGGGGAGCTTCGTATGACCCCCTGGGCCTGTAAGATTAAAAGGTTAAGTTTGGTGTCAAAGTATTCAAAATTTTATGTATCGATGGGAGTTCCTAAGGGGGGGTCGAGAATCAATAAAAACGCGCTCCGATGAATAGTTTCCGAGATATACGTTAATTAATTATGGTAATTAGACTAATTAACCATGATTGAGGCTTAAAAGGACTGCAAACATGTAGAAATTGGCTCTGGGATGGTTTCCAGACTTTGGAGATGCCGTCGGAGGAGGCTAGTGTTTAAAATGCCCAAATTGAAAATATAGGGGAGCTTCGTATGACCCCCTGGGCCTGTAAGATTAAAAGGTTAAGTTTGGTGTCAAAGCATTCGAAATTTTAAGTATCGGTGGGGTGTTGAGTCTGGGGGGTCGAGAATCAATAAAAACGCGCTCCGGTGGATAGGTTCCGAGATATACGTTAATTAATTATGGTAATTAGACTAATAAACCATGGAGCTGTTTCTTCTGCGATGAGAGAAGAAGAAGCTTTCCGAGAGAAAGCAGTAGCAAAAGCATCACAAGCTGGTATTGATCTCAGGATTTTCTTATCGCCGGCCTCAGAGGCGTAGCCAAGGGGGGGTTCACTACATTATCATACACACGTATACATATATATGAGTTGCAGTAGTCATAACCCCCCCCCCCCATAAAAAATTTCTGGCTACGCCCCTGGCCGGCCTGTATTTTTGCCCTTTATTGAATTCGAGATTTCACTGAAATGAAAATGGGAATATCGGGTATTTGATGTTGAAATAAAACCGATATGTCGATTTTTGGCCCAGTCCTACTGAGGGGCTGCTGCCCCCCCCCCCCCCAAAAAAATGGGACCCTTTACTTAGCTTACAATTGAACTTTATCTTTAAATTTGATACCCAGCCCACCCCGAAATAAAATCCTGGCTACGCCACTGTCAATAACACTAACTACGCCACTGCTTTAGACCCTATTTTGTATTTCTCTGAATTACGAAAGAAAATAAAATCATTCCCCTTAAACGAAAAACAAGGTAAAAAAAAAAAAAAAAAAACGAAATTGCTGCAATAAAGCGAAATGTTATTTTGCTTACTACAAAGTCCTTTTGTGAGAGCGCTTAATACCGCCCCTGTATCCTTCATTAAAAGTGACAAGCACAATCCTAACTTTATTTCATTCTATTTCCCTTCACATGAAAATCTGCCACCATGGAAACTTAACGTTTCGTTTTTTTTTTTTTTTTTTTTTTTTTTTTTTTTTTTTTTTTTTTTTTGAGGGTGGGGGCAGGGGGACATATATTGAAGTTAAAAGTAGAAAAGGGATGTTTCATTAAATTTTAAACAAATATTAAATCAGTCAGACAAATTGGAAGGAGGGATTTTCTTAATTTTTTTTTCGGGGGGAGATTGACCCCTCTCTCCCTTAGGAAGTAACGCCTATGCCCCCCGCCAAAAGCAAACGATGTTCGACCCACTCCACACCCACAGACAGATAAAACTTTAAATCCGACCACCAACCAAGAAATGAAACACCAAAGATTCGAAAAAAAAAACTTCAATTAAATGAAACATCCTTTCAACTCTTTTCGACTCTGAGTCGATAGAAGATTCGAAAAAACCCCTCCAATTAAATGAAACATCCTTTCAACTCTTTTCGGCTCCTTTCGACTCTGAGTCGATAGAAGATTCGAAAAACTGACGAATCTCAACGATAGTATACAATCACCGAAACAGAGCGAAACACTGAATCAGTAAAGATTCGTTGCTGCACCAACTCAGTGACCAACTCACCCACACCCACTCATTTACTGTTTCAAATCATCTATCGACTCAGAGTCGTAAAGAGTCGAAAAGAGTTGAAAGAGTAAGGGAAAATCTCTGGGAACGGCAAAGGGAAAATAAGTTTTTCTTCCCTTCGCACTTGGAATGTATTTCCCTTGAGGGCTTGAGATTCGAATCAGTAGAGAGTGAGTGTAAAGACTGAGCCACTCAGTACCAAGATTCGAATCACTGATTTGACTCATCGAATCATTGGCCATCTCTACCCTCAATTAACCTCAATATAATTGACATATTCATAATCAGCATCAAAAGTTGTACACATGTACCAAATTTCATCAAAATCTGTGATGGATGGTGTCATTTTCGAAAAATTTTGGTTGATTTGACATGGAATGAAATGCAGTCAGTAATTATGACAGTTATTATGCCCAGTAATTACAAATGCAAAAATAGTACAGCTGTTGATCCTTAATTAAAAAACCATAGATTTTGCATTCTTTAAAATAAAATATTTTGCCTATTCATATCTTCTTGGCCCTCTCTCTGACCCATTTTAAGCAAGTTTGTGCACACATGCTTACCTGGAAGATATTTTATTAATTTGTAAATTTCAGCTTTTAATCATTTAAAAAAAAAAAAAAAAAATTCCCGCTTTCACTAGATTAATACTGAAAATTACTAGTTCAAACATAATATTTACTTGTATGAAGTCCTAAAACAATATATTTAGCATTTCTTGGGGGGAGGGGGGGGTGTATTTTTAACACTATTGAAACAATGCATACAGCTATTTAAAGTGGAATTATGAAAATTAAATTTATTTAAATAGATTTAGTTTTTATTTTCATAAGTAATGTAAATGTGATGCGTCACTTTTGTTGGAAATAGAAATATTAAGGCAAAAAGCAGCATGTTTTCTTTTCTTTACTAGCATTTTGTAAAATAGGATCATGTGGGGTAGTTATGACTACTTTTTACAAAATTTAACTTTGTGGATTTTTAATTCCTTTAATTATAGGGAAAATGTTTTTTTTAAACAAAGATCCTTTAAGAACATTTAGTAGTTTTGTTTCTGTAGGATTACTTTTTTAAAATCTAAGCAGATGGTGGGCATAATTACCCTTACAAAATTAGGATTATGATAATTTCTTTTAGTACTTATGTGTGCATTTCTTGAGGCAATTGACTCTACTTTTTTTTTTTTTTTAAATCACTAAATTTACCCTGGTGTGTAAATATGTGATACAAATTGAGTAATAAAAGTATAATTTCTATTTACAGGGGTTAAGATTTTTGAGCTTTTGGTGATATTGGACAACAATTAATGAAATAATTCAAAGAGTTTCAAATAACAATGCTACATAAATCCATCACTGTAATTGTAACTAAAATTCTACACCCCTCTCTCTTTATAAATTGTAAAATCATTGTGCATCAAAAGGCTATCAAATATAATTCTTTTCACATTTCTGTTGGATGAATTTTGTCCCCCAGTAAGTTTTAAACATATGAAAATTTTAAAATAATCAATATCAAAATTTCCAGTTTATGTGATTTATTCCTAAGTTAAATATAATAAAAATATTTTTTCCTTAATGTTTTTTGAGTCATAAAAGCAAAGCTTGCTCAAAATGACTTTTTACTTTCCGAACATGTACCATGTAAGGAAAGTATTGTAATCATGAAAAAAATCGACTCGAGATTTTGGTGTTTTCACACGTTTCGGGGGCTTCTGAATCCATTTATGCTATTTTTACGAGATGTATGTATGTATGTATGTATGTATGTATGTGTGTGTGTGTGTGTGTGTGTGTGTGTGTGTGTGTGTGTGTGTGTGTGTGTGTGTGCGCGCGCGCGAGCGAGCGAGCTCAAATTGGATATATATGTCATAAACCACCGTCGCAAGACCGGTATTGATTTTGGTGTGTATAGGACTTATAGTTTTTCTACAGGGCTACGACAAACATTTCTTTTACATTATGGCCTATGGGGGGAATTTCTTGAAAGTGCACTAGCGTTTACACGGTAGATTCGATTGAGCTCAAATTGGGTATATATGTTAATATGTTATAAACCACCGTTGCAAGACCGGTATTGATTTTGGTGTGTATAGGACTTATTGTTTTTCTACAGGGCTACGACAAAGATTTCTTTTACATTATGGCCTATGGGGGGAATTTCTTGAAAGTGCGCTAGCGTTTAAACGGTAAATTCTATTGAGCTCAAATTGGGTATATATGTTATAAACCATCGTCGCAAGACCGTTATTGATTTTGGTGTGCATAGGACTTATAGTTTTTCTACGGGGCTACGACAAAGATTTCTTTTACATTATGGCCTATCGGGAGAAATTTTGAAAGTGCGCTAGCGTTTAAACGATACATTCGATTGAGCTCAAATTGGGTATACATGTTATAAACCACCATCCTAAGACCGGTATTGATTTTGGTGTGTATTGGACTTATAGTTCTCCTACAGGGCTACGACAAACCTTTCTTTTATATTATGGCATAATGGCATATGGGGAGAAATTCTTGAAAGTGCGCAAACGTTTAAACGGTGCATTCGATTGAGTTTCAATTTGGTATATATGTTTGAATTATTCATCGATTAAAATTTATTTAAATGCTTGATAATGATCTTAATCGTAAGTGTTGGAAAGTCGAGTGGAGTCACTCCAGATTTTTCTACTATGCTTTTACACATGGTCTCAATTAACCCACTTTTTTAAAAACAGTGCTGTAATTATGATCATAAATCATAAAATATTTAACTAAGAAAAACATGTCTCGCACTCTTAAATATATTATCAACATACTTTTTAATATGAATTAGCTTGCTTAAAAAATGTTCCTTTTGGGGCCAAATGACTTGAAGCACTGAGCAATCAAATATATTTATTGAAATTTTTGACATGCTGTTTGTTTTCCAATTGTTACTACTTTATAAATATTTGAAATTGATTATGAAAGATACCTATTATAAAAAATACATTATAAGCTCTATGCCTAACATTTTTGTGAAACTTTTATCATTTATAGTTCAGGGCTCTCGCATGTACTCACTTTTTACACATGAATCAATATTTTTTAACAAAATTTACTCTTATTTTTTGAAACTGCAAGTTTTGCTCACAAAATTTCAGTCCATTTGTATCAATGAAGAAATCATGAAAATTGTCATTTCCCATTATAACACTTATCGCTCATAGCACTGCTCATCATTCTCAAAGGTAACGCTCACAAGTTGTACAGTAAAAGGTATGAAAAGTGCTGCACCTGCAATATTTTATACATTTTGACTTTCCCAGGTTGGCAAATCTGCAAAGCTATTCTGTATGTACAATATACAATGACAATGCTTGCTTGATGTACCGATCTTCACTATTCAAGTTTTAGATTTGTATGTTTGTAAAGACAAGCACATGTGAATCTCCTCTTACTAGCTTTGACCTTCATCTTACTATTTAGCAGTAAAATCGTTAACTACATCAGGGATCACTCTAGAAATGAAAAAGGGCAGGGTGCACATTACAGAAAAAGGGCAGTGTTTGGGAAAAGGGCATATCCTATCACACAAAAAGGGCAACTTTTCTAATTATTGTCTACAAACACATAAGGGTAGCTTTTATAAACATACTTTTATGTCCAAAAATGTGTTTTCTTAATAGCAATTTTTTAAGCAAATGATTAAACAAATTTTGAAACCAAATTTTTTCATTCAATGAAATCTACACTTTTACAAAAATTGTGTAAGGCGGCCATTATGCTTTATTTCAACAAAAAAAGCATAAAAATAAATAAATTTTGTAATCGTAAAATAACGGAAATCTGGTTTTGCCGACAAATTTTTAATAATTATGCCAATTTTCAAACCCGAAAATGACCGAAAACATTCCATTTTAGATTCATATTTTATCGTATTCAGCGTCACTGCAACTTTTCTCTCTGTATATATGCTAGTCTGCAACTAGTGGAGGGGAAACGGGACACTTGCCCAGGCATAGTGCTGTTACGTCAAAATTGAAATGGAAAGAAGGGAGCGCCAAAACAAAGGTTTGTCCCGGGCGACTTGACCTCTAGCAGGGGTCAGTCCAGGTTTCTTTCCCAGAGTCCTATTTTTGTGAAATTTTACCTAATTTTGTGAATTTTTTCTATTTCTGTGAATCTTTTCTTATTTTGTGAACTTCTTCCAATTTTCTATTTCATTTTTGAGCAAGAAAGCAATCACGAAATAGAATTGAATATTTTTTTTTTAATTAAAAATAAAATGGGTATAGTTAGTTCCCTTAAAAAAAGTTGGCCAAAACTGAATAATTCCTGTTCACCGAACATCCAGGATAGTCATAACTTGGAACAATATCTTTTTAAAATTTGATTAAAATTAAAAATATAAAGCTTTAAATCTTTTACTTTTAAGTGATTAAAAACTAGATTTTATAATAAACGTAGGCCATGGTAGTTTTGATTTTAAATTGCAGGTACTAAACACTTTTATTTACACCCCAAATTCAAACTTTAGTAATTTTTAGATATTACAATGTCTGTCAGTTTCGACTGGAAATACTCTAATACTAAAGATGTGAAAAATGCAATTTTTAAATCTAGTTAAATTTCAACAATTGAAGGGAAATCAAAAATAAGTTGCAGATAATTATAGATAGGAGAAATTAGCTAACATTATATTTTTAAAAATTAATTTCAACTTGTACCATTAAAGAAAAATTACTTGTCAGTGTACACAGAATGTCCCAAAAACACTGACCTGGGGTTTTATTCCTTAAATATTTTACAGTAAATCACAAATTTATGTTAAAAAAAGGGGGGGGGTTACAGAATTTTATAGTAATGATTATAATTTTTGGAAGATTAAATCTAAATAAATACAAATGTACATTTTTATATGGTCTCCAAACAGAAAATTCCCCGTCTGTAAGATGTGCCCATACATTAATTAAGTTTAAAAAATTTAATTAAGTTATAAATTTTCAGTCTTCTATCATTTTTTGCTCGCTACGGCCCTGCCTGTGCCGATAGCATTTCTCTGTAGTGTACCCCTATGGCCGCTCTTTAAAAAGACATTAAATCCCAATAAAATCACTCCTATGCTTTGTTGTTCACTCCCAAGAATGAAGAAATGCAGTATTACACTATTTCTACCCCCCCCCCCCCTTTTTTTTTTTTTTTTCCAGCCTTGAGCAATGATTGACCTATATTTATCCCATTTCACATTCCACAGTGTGAATTCTCGACCGATTAAACAGGGCGCGGCACCCGGCAACACTTTAACGTCTGGCAGCCCTTTTTCTCCCTCCTATGGTTTGGTATGTCGGTCCGTTCATTCTTATTTGCCAAAACTTTTTCTCCTTCCTTACCATACAGTTTTCCTTATAAAGGAGACAATACAATGAAGTCAAAATCGACGTTTAAACGACCCTTTACAAAACAGGAGGTATAACTGTTCCTTCACAAAATTCAAATCAGCCTTTTTTTTTTTTTTTTTTTTTTTATACACCCAGATAAAATGCCCTTTTATAAATAATTATATTTTCTGTTTTCTTTCATTTGCATGATCTGAAAGATGCCCCTGGAATGTTTGTTTTTTAGCAATGTAAAAGGGCCGTCTGGCACATTACGCTTTCAGTTGGGGGGAAAATAAGAGAGTTCAAAATGATTTCCCGTAAGGATGTTATGTTTGATAAGTATGCAGTTGTGAATTAGTAAACAATAAGCTTAGCCACATAAATCACGGCAGCTTCCGTTGTTTCCCCACGGATGTTATACACTATTGCAAGTTGTTCTTAATGATTGCTTTTAGTGTAATCATTGCATGGCCAGATTATTGGTCATCAATTTGGCCCCGATGCCTACCCGAAATTCAATATTTTTAAGTAGTATTTCCTGACTGCTGCACACTAGAGATGAGTTCGGGCTCATTTTTTGAAGCCCGAGCCCGAAGACTTTTAATCCGAGCCCGAGCAATATTATTAAAGTTGGAGCCCGAAATGTCAGCTAAAGACAAATAAAATGAACTACTTCATTAATAGGATACAATAAATTTTGGAGCTTCACACACCTTCTAGTCCCCCGTGCCACTATTTTTTGAAATAAGTACATCTATTTATCCCATAAATCACTTTTTAAAATTTGTTTCAAGGAGTATGTTCAACAAAGGAGAAATTTTTCACGAGCCCGAACGCAATCGTGAATTACAGAGCCCGAGTCGGGCTCGGGCTGAGCCCGTCTCATCTCTACTGCACACCCTGTCAATGAATCAATTTTTTCCTATTCTTTTTAGTACACCGACGGGGAGGAGTGTGTGTAGGGGGGGGGTCAATAATCAAGTGGTGTTTATTAATTACTTCCAGCATTTATAAAACACGGTAAAGCACCATTTACAGTAGGAAATAATTTATTGTTATGACTACTCTTCTGGATGACAGATTGTTTCTCAAATGAGATATTTTATGACCTCAAGCTACAGAAAACGGTTTTAACCCTCTCAGGTCGGGAGGGAGAAGAGCGGCGACTGAGCAGATGCCCCCCCCCCCTCCTCCCCCACACATCATTGATAAGAGAATAAACAAATCAACTTCCTTGTTGTTGTTGTTGGAGGGAGGCTTTTTTGGGGTCTAGCCGGGACCACGTGTCCCCGGTCTAGCCGAGCGCCAGCAATGGTAACAAGAATCAAAGAAAAGGGGAAACAAGGAGGGGTGGAGAAAAGGAGAGCGGCATTTTGATTGGGGAAAAAAAAAGCGGAATTTTATCAAGGAAAAGGGCAAGGAGGGCGGAATTTTATCAAGAAAAAGGGCAAGGAGGGCGGCATTTTACCGGGAAAAGGGCACCAGGGCGGGCCGCTCCATGAAACGCTCTAGAGTGATCCCTGAACTACATGAGGAAAAAATAAATAAAATAACATATTTTTTATATTTAATTTTTTACTTTTTAATTTAACTTGCATTTTCGAAAAATTGGCTCTTACTTTTATCGATAGTGAGTCAGCCTAACTTGCAGATTTTAAAGTCTAGAGCTAGAACTGTATTGATTTTTAAAATATTTCACTAGTCGTAATTACCTCCGCCTGACCCTATATTTTCTATAAATTCTTTGTTTTCTGTTGATTATCTGCAAATTGATGACTTATAAATGCTAATAGGTGTTTTTTTTTTTTTGTTTTAGGAATTGAATTTATTAAACCATTAAGTGGATTTTATTGTGCTCTTTGTCATGAAACTACTCTAGAATGTGAAAGTGCTGAACAGCATATTAAAAGTCACAACCATTTTGTAAAGTATAAGGTAGTACTCAAATTTGCTCTTTTTTTTTCTGTGTATGTATGTGTGCTCTTTTTACAGTTTAGAATTTAAATGTAAATTTGATTTGTGTTTCTTTTTAAGTGTAAGTATTTAATCATTTATTATTCATGTGTGATACTAGTTTATGACTGTATTCTGGTTACATTTATTAAGACTTGTGTGAGACTTTCTAACCAGATTCATGGGAAGAATCATTTAAAAAGCTTTCAAGTGGGAAAGATGCTTGTTTGTTGTGAGTCACTTAAAAAAAAAATTACAAAATCATTTGTCCATTCAATTAAATTGGGTTTTTTTTCTATTATTACTGATACATTGATAAACATGGATGTATATTAATAGAATTTAGTAATAATAAGTTTAGTCTATCTTAGCAACTGACATCTCTCTAACCTGAATGATAATTTATTTCTCAACATATTTCTTTTAAAAACTTCTGAAGTTTTTATTCAGTGTCCGATTATGAACAAAGAAGCTCTGGGCAATGATGAATTTGGGGCCCCATCTATGAAATTTGTTTTATTTTTCATAAAATTTTGATATAAAAAGGAATATTTCTGAACAACATTAGAAATTAGGGCCCTTAGTAAAGTCCCAAATTGCCCATGCAATAATAAAGCCCTGTTTTTATTGTTAACATGAAAATATAAAGAAGCATGTTTGCATTGATTTAATAGATTTTTTGGTAAGCTAATATTGTTTTGCTCATGATGTAAACAAGGTGATTCATTACCTGTGAAACAAATTTACGGGAGAAGTAGGGTTACAAAGACAATTCAGAACCACCTACCAGTGTGAGGCCATTAGCATTGTCTTTGCATATCTGGTATTCTATTAATGATTTTTCTCTGAGGTAAGCCCTCTGTTTATGAAATTCTGTTAAGAAACTAGATGAACACTTCTGCCAGATTATCATTAATAGGTACATGAAGCCAGTTTACAACCCCATATTCTTTGTGTAGCCTTTTCCTCCCAGATGTTTGTTATACCAGTAGCGAATCATCTATATATATAAAAGAGGAAAGTTTGTTTGTCTGTTTTATTTGGTTTGAGCAACAAACAAAAAATTTAAAGTCATTGATTGGAGTAAATAGTCACTTCATTTTGTCTGAGAATAAAGTCTAAGCAGAGTTCAAGTTCATGTCATTTAAAGCACGGCAGAAGATTTTGGTTTGAATATGTTTTAGACAAAGAAAGACAAAGTAGGTACCTTTTCTGTGGTTTATTGGAACAAATGATGACAGATGATATTACACACGGCACATGAGGTGATGATGACACAACATATTAAACAGCATCCATTGCGTAGCACAAAAACAAGCTTTTTATAATAAGTCGTCACTGGCGATCTTTTAGATAGAAAAACACAACACATTGAATCATTTGGATACATCAGCACGGATCTCCGATCTGGTTCTATTGAATCAAATCAGTCAATTGACACGGCTCATGGCTAAATCTTTTATTACACACACATCAAAGTAACAGCGGCTGAGGGAGGAGCTCACACACTGAAAAGTAACTTGTGATGCCTTTTTATATCTACCAGTTAGTGCGGGATTACGATAGATATTTTCATAGAAAAATTAAGAGTTCTCAATTTATGCAAATTAGAAACAACGCTATCTAGCGCCGAGAAATATAAACTTTATTACGCCGATAAAGAAATATGACGTATTACACTGCCATTTTTAATGTTAACGAACTTACGTTTTCACTTAGGAAACTTTTAAAGAAGTTTACAAAAAGGTTTGTTTCACACTTTAGCAAATTTAGAAATAAAAATGTCATGGAAATAAAAGGTAAGTCAAAAATAGCATTTTTTCCTAACATGTTTGCTATATGCGTCCAGACAGAGTTGGACCAAATTTGGCACTCTGTCTAAATAGGACAAGAGAAAGATAATGTCGTAAAAATGAAATTAATTGGATTAATAGTTTTTGAGTTATTTTATATTTTGTGCAATTTTCAGCCACTTTTTCCTTCTCGGAGGCATCCCGTGAATGAAGGGGGGGGGGGGAAATGCTCATTTCTCTCGGGTTCTTCATTCTCAAGGTTATTCCGGCGTGCTTCAACCATGATTGCGACTAGCTATGATATAAAGTGCATTGCCATAGCAACTAGGTGTAAGCGACAGGCACGAAACAAAATGAACAGTGTGCAGAATACCCCCGTGTGCAAGAATAACGATTTGTACACATACGCGAGTTGAGTGGAGACTAGATCTTTTGAGTCCATCCCTGTTCCTGTACGGTTTTGCGGTTTGCTTTTCTGCTAGGAGGCTTTCTGCCAGAGACAGGCGGCAATAGTTACGCTTCGGTCTAACTCGAAACATGCGGGTGTAGGGGTGAAGGACACTGGCAGAATTTCTGATATCGGGCAGGATGTAACTTTTATAATGAATTGTGAACCCAAGGGTATATATTTGTGTATTTAAAATGTGGTTATTTTCTTTAGTTCTCTTTGCAAAAACAAAATAAAACAAATCTTTGAGTTAAATTTCATATAATGATTGACTTTAGTGAGCATTAGAATCAGACTACGTTATGAAAGTTATAATAAAATTCATCGTTGCTTAATGTCTATGTTAATTGTAGTTGCTACTATTTGCTACTCTCCTCATTGTTAGATGATTAACAAAATTAAAAAAGCTAATATTTGCTATTATCCTCATTATTAGAAAATTAACAACAGAAATTAAAAAAACACTAAAGTGTAGCCTCTGTATGCTGGCAAGTCCTCTGTTCCTTTCTTTTTTTTTTTTTTTTTGTTGCCGTGGGAAGCCCCAGGTCCTTTCTTTTTATCATTGCAGCAGGAGGGTGGGTACACATCCTTTCCCTTTACAATCTCATACTGATGACTGGATTCCATTTATTTTTAGTAGTTGCACAGGTATTAGCAATAAGTGACTGAATACAGACATGTAGAAGGGGAGAAGCCTAGCCATGCCCAATTCCTGGTAACCTCTGTATGCTATCAGGTGGCGTGTTCATTTTTTTTCTTGTTGTTGTTGTTACAGCGGGAAGTTCCATGTCTTTTTTTTTTTTTTTTTTTTTTTTTTTTTTTTTTTGTCTTTGCAGCTGGAGGATTCACATTCCAACCTAGCCACGTCCCATTCCCAGTAACCTCTGTACGTTGTCAGGTGTCATGTTCATTTCCCCCCCCCCCCCCTTGCAGCAGGAATTCCAATGTTCTTTTTTTATCATTGCAGCGAGAGGATTCATGTTCCTTCCCTTTAGAATCTATATTTAAGGTCAATGCACATTTTTCTTCCATTGCACGGGCAACCCGGGCCACGCTGCTTGTCCTGTATAATACTGTGAAAGAATCAGGATTATGTACCTCAAGCTCTGTTCTTATATACAGTGATCTCTCGCTTATATGTGGGTGACAAAAACCATAAATTTGGTGTCAGAACACCAGATTTCAAGATCTTTGCTTGAAAATTACATTGGTTATTTATCACGATGTTTCATTGTTGCTTAAAATCTATCGATTTTGCTGTGGTTAAGCACAAAAAAAATTTTTTTTAAGAGGAGGAATAATTTTTTAAATTTTTAATTTTTTTTCATATTTAAAGTTTTTATTGATGTTCAAAAGTTTTTTAAAAATATTACTTTCAGATAGTAGAAATAGCATTTCTTGTCATCTAACCATTCTTGAACTGTGTATTCAAGCATTAATATATTTTCTCAAGTTGTTTTTTAACACTTTCCAACAAAATTAAAAAGTGTTTATGATTTTAGTTTGTCTGTCTATCCGTCCATCCGTGCTCCCGCAAATATTCATTGATTTCGATGAAATTTGTATATATGTTATTCTTATCTACTGTACCATGTACCCTACTGAATATGGTGTATATAGCATATAGTTTTTCAACAGGAGCACTCAAAATATTCCCAATACATTGCGCTCTATGGAAAGTTATTCTTTAAAGCATATCATCCTTACTATGTAGTTATGCTGATCCCTGACTCCAAAATAAAACCCATTTATGGCATTACTGCAAAAAAATTACAAAATTAAGCACTAAAAAGCCTAATAACATCTACACGTTTTGTACGATACGCTTGAAATTTTTCATAAATATGTATAAAAATATAGAAAATAATCTGCTCTACTTTAAAAATTTGAAAATTCACCCATTCCCTCATTTTTAAGAGATTTTTCACTATTTTCAGCTTGATTTTATTTCCGAGAGTAAAAAAAGTGAATCATTTGCTTGACAAAATTAGCTGTTACAGCTGAGAATGGTGTCAAATTGTCTGCAAATTTCAGGCGCATCATGCCGCGGCTTGTTACGCTGCCTCCCATCTCCGCTCCGTGCTGATGTCACTAAACGCAGCACAGCGGAGTCCAGCTTTTACATATTTCTGCATCCTCCTGATTTCACATTTGTATTATTATTTGACAAGAATCACCATTTTTTAATTCCCATGCACCATTTTGGGTTCATTTTGCGGTACATCTCGAAAATACATTTATTAAAACGGCCCCGTCACAGAAATAAGATTCATTACAATAACCCCATCATAAAAATAGGATAGGTTCCAAACAGCTCTTCTACAAAATTACCTTCTATGAAATCGGACCTTTCTCTATGATATTTCTAATTAAATTGCCTTTTTCAGATGTTCTTTTTTTTTTTTTTTTTTTTTTTTTTGAAACGTAATTGCATTTTTAATTGTTTTTGTTTTCATTTGCATGAGCTGAGTAATCTAAAAAGTGCCCCCTCTAGCATATTTTGTTTTTTGCTGACTCAACTGAGAGAGAACCTCGATCCGATCGGCAGAACTACATGCGCATTTCACTTAGGCGTTAGGGAAAAAAATATAGTTGGGAAATTCATAATTTTTTTTTTCTAAATATTTAATTTCCTCAAATATCGGTAATTGTGTTTGATAAATACGTCGTTGCGAATTATTAACAATTATTACTAGAGTTTGTCACCAGCTGTATAATTATTGCTCTTCTCGATGTTTTTAATTATTTTGCACACTTGCAAGTTTTTTTCTTTTCTACCTTTTTTTTTTTTTTTTTTTTTTTTCTGAACCATTTATTCAATATCGTCTTTCTTACTATGTGTTATTCCTTACTAACCATATATAATTATGGTTGATATAGAAAGTATCTTAGCAAAACGACATTTTGCGATTATGAAATTATGTCAGGCATGAAAGTTTTCCGTCATTTGACTGAATTCAGTCTTTTTCAACATCATTGATGCATTTGAGATTTAGTATTTAAATTATTTTAATGAATTTAGTTATGCTGAATACAGTGATATAATGAATTTTAGTTAATTTAATTGTGAATACATATAAAAGAATAACAGGTAATGTGTTAAATGCATAATAATTTATTTGTTCTGTATGATCCGCAGCAAAGTTCAGTCTTTTTAGCTGTTTGGTGCTTTCATGCCTATTATGTGAGATTCAGATTTCCAATAATAGATCTGAAAATCGAGAGATTTGCGACATTTTGCGTATGCAGCACTTGATTTTGTCGAATTTTTGTTAACTTGTTTTGTCATTATGTTTAAAAAGCTCATCCGCAGGATTTACCAAAACGTGGGCCCCAGTGCAATGCATCATTCGCCTGTGCCTTTTATCTGCTCTATGTTGTTCATAAATCCTAAATATTTTAGAGACATATGTCAGAAAAGAAAAAATCATAATCAACACTAATGAGTATTAATCTCTTGAGATGGAAAATTATTTTTATTAGTTTTAATGGAACACTCCATTATATAACTTTGTTTTTCTCACTTCTTGAAAATTGGCTCTGACACATTCAGACTATTACCAGCTGTGTCACTGATTTTTCTTCTTTTTTTTCCCCCTCCACAGATGATTTTGCTGATAAGTTGTCTTTGAGCATTTGAACATTTTATTTCAGAATTATACACAAAATGAGGTGCTTGCTATTTATTAAGTTTGTTTGCAAGCTGCTTATTTATGGATAGATTATAAGTATAGTGCAGAGGATGATTGTTTCAAATTTCAAGCTCTACAGAAATTACAAATAATAGTTATAGGGTTTCAGCATGGCAATTGAAAGAGCATGTTTTGGCAATGTATTCATGCGAAAATCTGTTGTACAATTACATATGTTATATGAATTTTTTTTTTTTTTTAAACAGAATGTAAAAATAGTATTTACAGTTTAATGAAAACTGAATAATGTTAATTAGAAGATGCATTTTGCTACAGCCATCTGTTAATGGAATTTTGTTTAAAATTTTGTACTAAACATTTTTCAGAGGGGGGAGAAAACAAATAACTTGGATGGCATTTAATATGGATCTTAAAATTAAAAAAAATTTTTACAGTTAATCCGCAGATTATAGGCTGGAAAATACAGTAATTTTTAAAAGTTCACAAAATGCAAAGTTACAGTTTACTTACCCTTATGTTTATTTTAAAGATTAACAGATGAAATTTTTCAAAAAAATGAAGTTATATCTATTAGTTTTTTATTATAGTCAGTGAAAAAAGAAAATGTCTTTCTTCTAAGTCTGATAAAGCTTTTAAGCTATTTTTGAGAATAATCATTTTAACTCCTTAAGTGGTTTGCCCGTATGCTGTACAGGCATTGATATTTTCTCCTTTCCTTTTCTGGTTTGCCTGTATTTTTCATTACTATAAAGAGACTATTTAGTATTAATATTTTTCGATAGATAGTGTGGCTTTTCCATGTAACTGAAATGTTGGACTATTAAAAGAACTGTATTACCTTCAACTATCAGGATATGGAATTAATGAAAATTGGGAGATGCAGATCAATTATCTGCAAAATAAAGATTAACAAATCTATACAGTTATTTCTTGCTATTTTGTTTAATAGCTTACCGACAGATTATGCTTTACTGATTTGAGCCATGGAAACTCACCCAGAAAATGATCTGACAGTTGTACTTGGCAAAAATAAACGTGGAAGAGTTCAGGTGCAAAACTGTAAGCACTCAAAAATCAGTAGGCAGGGCTCCTAACAAAACTTGTGTTCAGAAAAAGAAAGTTTCTGGCTGTTTCCATAAAAAAAAATAGGACATCTTAGGGCTGAATGTAAAAAAAAAAAAAAAAAATGTATTCAGAAAACTAAAAATAAACTGGGAAACATTCAGAAAATTCAGGCTAAGTAAACAGCACCAGCACTAAATCATAAGTACTTAGTATTGCTTTTTTCAAGTCCTAATACAGTAAAACCTCTCTATAATAATAAAATTTTGCAATCCCGCCAACTTCCATACAGTATAATCCTTCCTTGATGTAACAATACATCCCTCTCAAACGATTATTTTATTTGGTCCCTTAAGTATCATTGTATCGAGGTTTTACTGTATTATGCAAAATGGACCATGTATAGATAATAGCACTACCATTCATACATTCCATAATATAAATTTTTTGACTCATCAACTGTGATGTGATGTACATTCAGAATGTGTCATACTAACCAACAATTTGGCAGTTACTAGCCATGGTAAAGGTAATTGTTTAATTAAAATGGTGAATCAGAATTTGGTATGACTATTTAAAATGTTCTTTTTATGTACCAGATTTGTCTATTACTCTTTCATCACTAAGAAACCAGTTGAAAATGATTGAAATTCTATTTATAGATAACAATTGTATTGTAGTATTGTAACAATTGTATTGTTGTAAGACAGCAAAATTTTTGCATTGGGCTGCCTTTTAGGTGATTTGTAAAAGGAAAATGAGTGTTGCTCACTAAATAAATTTATTCAAGGGGCATTCATGAGTGACCTACTAAACTGAGTGATAGAAACTAGAAGGATAGTTAAAAAATGTGTGGAGAAATTATGAACAAAGGCATGAAAATTTCACCCTTTTCTCTAAGGATAATTTCTGAAGATTGTGTTATGACTATGCCATGTTGAAAGCTCTTTCTGTAGAAAATTGTTTTTGAAATGACCAGAGAAATCTCACAATCAAACAATGATGTGAAATCTTAAATTTCCAATGTGAAGGCTATTTTTACAAACAGCAAATTGTAATTAAAATAGACGGCTATTAAAAGAATCTAATTCAGCTCTGTACAAAAAGTGTCAATGCTCAGGTACTGTCTAAAAATTAACAAAAGCTGGATGATGCAGCTGTTAAGTATATAATAGTTAGCTTTAGAAAATACTAATTGCTGGATACAACCAGAGATAAAATCAGTACTAGTAGAGGTATTATGCCTCTATCAAGGGATCCTCACTCTAAAGCTGTTCAAAAAACTGTAGGATTTGAATCTTAGATAAGTCTTATGATAAAGAAATGAAGACAAAACCACAGTTGAAAGAGTTCTAAAACATTGCAGAAGACCAAAGGTTTTTTCATCTGTAAGGTTCAATGTGAATTGAAGTAATCAATTGATTAATGTTTTTCTAGTGAAAATAAGTTCAGATATTAGATGCATCATCTTCCAATGAAGGCTGTTCCAATCCAAGTAAAGATACTCAAAAAAGTCAAAACTCTAAAAAGGAACAAAACATGGTTACTTGCAGATCCTCCTGAAAATAAAGTTTTCATTTTCTGCAAATGGGTATTTCAGACTACGTAAGAATTGTTTTGCATTACAAAGCCTGACTAGTAGCAGAAACCAAAGTTAGCAGTTTGTCATTTTAATATCCAGTAAACGTACCTAAACGATAAACTATCTCATGAAATAAATATATAAACAAGCCCCTTAAACCCCAAGTGATGTAATTCACATTTTTCTAGTTTTAAGATTTTTAAGGTTTTATTCGGGTTATCACAGTTAATTCAGCATTACACAGCAACTAGTGCTGCTACCTACACGTTTATTAAGGGAGTTACAACTTAAATTATCTGTGCTATTAATAGATTGGCCTTTGTTGAACACTTCTATGACCCTGAAATTTGTAATGATTATTGGTATTGACTGAAGCATAGAGAAAATGGATGAAACAAAAAGTTAATTGAAGTGATGTTCTTAAAAATTTATTTAACAGAAAATACCAAAATGACCCCTGTCTCGTTTGCTGTGTCACTATTCAGAAAACTCTATGCCTGCATTTCAATTGCTACTTGAGTAACAAAGAAATTGGTGCTAGCACAACACTCTCACACACACAAATTTAATGTGAATGTCGTCTGAGATGTTGAAGCTCTCAAAACAACAAAAGCACACAATAATCTAAATTCTGATTATTATTATTAATTATAACTTATGGATTGGTAAAAAGACACATTGGAAACTAATGCTATATTAGCAAATAAAATCATCCCATGCTTATAGTGATAGAAGCATAAATTATTTTATTATTTTGTTAAATACTATTTATTTGTATATACTATTTAACTAGAATTATTTTTAATGAGTGTGAACTTTAAGGGAAACCAAACACAATAATTAAATTATATAGAATTTTAATTCATTAAATTAAAACAGTACAGAATGCAATTGGTAGATAATGGGATTTCTTTAACCTCCCCTCTGACTGATTTGCAAGAATCAGTCATTACTTAACTTGTTAAACAACTTTTCTGTAGTTGACCTATCTAAAAACTTCCCCCTCTAAACACAAAAATATTTCATGTGAGTATATATGGGATCCTTATATTTGAGAGAAATATTCTCCTAATATTCTATTTGTATTTCAATGCTATTGTATTTTGCAAAAATACTGCATAAATTATATCGCTTATACTAATCAAGAAAGTAATTTAAAAAATAAGAAAAAATACACACAAAAAAAAACCAGGATATAAGTATTTTTATATGAAATAAGGTTAAAGGAATTACAAATTTATTAACTTTTTTATGGAACCTGGTGTTTTATAATCACTACTTTGAAAATGAAGAGATTTCTTCCTTCTGAAACAATGTTACTTTAATAAAAACACATAAAACATTATTTAATAAGGCGGATTAATTAGTTAAAATTTTTTTATTTGGGAATACCTTATTCCCCCATACACGATATATATTTCGGTTACACACATAACCATCTTCACTCGTTTCTGGATCTCTCACTAATGGCGGCTTCTTTTTATATCTTCTTCGTTCTTCTTGAAAGTTCGATGCATGACGTCATCCCATGATTGGTCGATTGTATGAAGCGTATCGTTGATGCTGCCCTCTGTCGTCAATATTTCTAAGCTCTCACGAATGTAGGCATATATACTATTTTTAAAGTTGGCTATTTTTTTAATATTTTTAAAATCAATGGTAATGGGCTCTTTCAAAGCAAGATGGGCTAGAGCTGTACTTTGTTTCTGGAGGTTAATGTCTTTAAAATGTTCGTTTTTTCGTTCTTTAATTTTCCTTTTTGTAACGCCGATGTAGCAATTTTCTTTATTAGTATCGTTTGACATAAAATTAATTTTATAGATCCCTGCGGTTTCGATGGGGTTGATTGGGTCTTTTTCCGATCTAATGCGCTGAAAGATTGTTTTATTAGGTTTAATTGGAATACGGAAGTTCTTTTTACTGGCGATATTAGAAAGTTTATTGGCTATCCCTCGGCTAAAGGGGATAGTGGTAGTAAAACGTGGTTTATCTTTTTGACGGTTGTCTATAACATTTAATTTACGTTGCCTAGCTTTGAAAACTTTGTCGAAAATTTCTCGAGGGTAGTGGGCGTCTTGGTAGTGGGCGTTTCTACCCTCGAGAAATTTTCGACAAAGTTTTCAAAGCTAGGCAACGTAAATTAAATGTTATAGACAACCGTCAAAAAGATAAACCACGTTTTACTACCGCTATCCCCTTTAGCCGAGGGATAGCCAATAAACTTTCTAATATCGCCAGTAAAAAGAACTTCCGTATTCCAATTAAACCTAATAAAACAATCTTTCAGCGCATTAGATCGGAAAAAGACCCAATCAACCCCATCGAAACCGCAGGGATCTATAAAATTAATTTTATGTCAAACGATACTAATAAAGAAAATTGCTACATCGGCGTTACAAAAAGGAAAATTAAAGAACGAAAAAACGAACATTTTAAAGACATTAACCTCCAGAAACAAAGTACAGCTCTAGCCCGTCTTGCTTTGAAAGAGCCCATTACCATTGATTTTAAAAATATTAAAAAAATAGCCAACTTTAAAAATAGTATATATGCCTACATTCGTGAGAGCTTAGAAATATTGACGACAGAGGGCAGCATCAACGATACGCTTCATACAATCGACCAATCATGGGATGACGTCATGCATCGAACTTTCAAGAAGAAGAACGAAGAAGATATAAAAAGAAGCCGCCATTAGTGAGAGATCCAGAAACGACTGAAGATGGTTATGTGTGTAACCGAAATATATATCGTGTACGGGGGAATAAGGTATTCCCAAATAAAAAAATTTTAACTAAATGTTACTTTAACTTGAACATTAGCATTTTTGGCAGTTAAATGTTACATAAATCTGTATCATGTTTTTCGAAATAGAAATTTCTTCACTGAGGATATTTTTTACCTAAAACTAGTTTGTCAGTTATCATAAAAAAGTAAACCTTTTCCTTTCATGTTTTATGGAAATTTTTTGATTAAAACTTTTTTATGACTTAATTTTACTTAGTATTTATTTAACTTCATATTTACTGTTATTTATATAAGTGATATAACCAAACCAAACCCCCAAAAATGTTTTATAATTGATTTATTGATATGAAAAAAAAATTATGATTATTTGTAAAACAGTAAGTAAATTTCTTTTGAATAGAATTTTATCAAGAAACATCCAGCACACTTGGGAAAATATGAAAAACAGATATCTGAATGTGGAATAAAAGAAAAGAGTGTAGAAGGCAAGATAAAAAAAGAACCTATTAAAATGGAAACAGTGCCCAGAACAAAAGAAAAGGATAATGAAAAAACAGAAGTGAAACCTGGAATGAAAGAGAATTACAGTGGAAAAACTGAAGTGAGTTCAGAAATGAAAGAGACGAATGATAAGAAAATAGAATTAGATTCCAAAATTAAGCCCAGAATAGAAGAAAATGATACAGAAAAGTTGTTAAATGTCATCAAAGATATGAAGTTAAAGAAAATAAAAGCTCAAGAATTACTTGAAAAGGTTTATGATGGCTCTAGTTCAGAAGATGAAGACCTCTCAGAAATTCAGCTTATTTTATCTGGTAAAAAGGACAAGATAAATAAGAAATCCAAAGCTGTTTCAAAGTCATCTAATAATGCTGCACCGAAGTTTGTTTTCATTGGTAAATCTCCACTCTTTGCAGACAGATTCAAACCTTGGTACAAAAGGATTAGTATTCTTAACAAGACAAAGTCCAGTGAGCCCCTATCTTCATGTACTAATACTAGTCTTCATAGTGAAAAGGAATAGAATGAACTTTTGGTGGAGCTAGATAATAGGCTAGTGATTAAATATTTGATATTCCATTAATTATCACTGGTAATGTTTCAATAAGTTGTAACACGAAACACTTCCTTGAGCAATTGTTATATGAAAGCTGTGTCTAATATACATCATCTTAAGAAAAACAGTGTTCTATTAATGAATTTCTTAAAAAAAAAGAATATCACAAAAATGTATTAATAAGTAATTATTATTACTATCCTTTGAAGGAAATAACCTCTGTAAATTATTTCCTACTAGTCATTTGTTTTATTATTATTATTCTATATGTTTTATTTCAGAATTGGAATATTTTTGTCACTGGTTCAAAAAACTATTCTCAGTAAAAACAAAGATATGTTGGATCTACTTTTTAAGAAAAAGTATATGCATATATATTACAAAATTAGCAGAAAAGTTACTATTTCACAGAAATAAAATTTGGTACTTAAATTAATTAAATGTCAATTAATTTTAATTAGTATTCCTTAACTATTAATATTCTAAATCAAACTTAATTCAGTTAAGCAAATTAATGTATACCAAGAACAGGTAAAGTTAAAATAAGTGCATATAATCTGAAATAAACAGAAATATTTAAAACTAAAAATTAATGCTAAACATTTCCATATTTCATCTAATTTTGCAATTCTGCACAACTTACATTTTGTTTTTTAGCAGAGCATACTGGTAAACCTGTTTTGAAAAAATATTTGCTGAAAGTCCATTTAGAACTCTAGAATAGCTTTAAAAAATATTCCAATATACAAATTTAGGCTTCCCCCCTCATGCATGAAATTAATGCATTATCAGTCTAAAATGAGCCTATAGATCAACAATTCTCAACCTGAGGTATGCATACCCTTGGAGGTACATTAGGGTATCTCTTATTTTTCTACTTGAAAGGAGGAGAGAAGGATGTATTTTTAATATTAAAATCATTTCAATGTGTTAGCCCATACTGAATCGAATCAAAATATGTACCTGTAACATAGCATATATCACTGTCCGTTGTTTAAGCTGTGCATGCATGTTCATTTGTATTTGATTCTTTGTGGTTACATTATTTTGTTTGTATGAAGAGTATTGTAGTTCATAGGAAATATAGCTATTCAGGTCTCAGTTCAAACTAACCAAAAAGTTACATTAGCACTGCAGGGTGTCCACCAGTGACTAAAAAGGCACTTTTGCTACTAATTTAAAGATTAGGCTACTTTTTAACCGACAAAAAATGGAGGAGGTTCTCAAGTCGACGCATATATATATATATATTTATGTATGATCACACATAACGTTTTAAAGAGTAATCCGATTTTGATAATTCTTTTTTTATTGGAAAGGGTACTCCCTGAAGTTGGTTTCATATAAATTTGGAAAAAATATTCCAACCCTGAGGGTAAGAAAACAGGGGATGATTGATTTTTCACTCACTGATTGTAATGTATGAACACACATAACTTTTTACAGAGTAGTCCAATTTGGATAATTCTTTTTTATCGGATAGGGTATACCTCAAAGTTGGTCCCATATAAATTTGGAAAAAAAAATCCTACCCTAAGGTTGGGAAAATAGGGGTGATTTATTGTTCACTCGCAGATTTTAATGCTGAGTTGTGTATTACAAAGTAGACCTCTCAATCTCTGCATTTCTGCTAAAGCCCGTTGATCATGAGCGACGCGCGGAGAGTGCATTTTTTGGAATGTTAATGTTTATCACTGGAGATTTCATGTTGCATTGTTAATTTGGGGGTATTCATTGTTCACTCACAGATTTTAATGCCGAGTTGTTTATTACAAAGTAGATATCTCTGCATTTCTGCTAAAGCTTGTTCATCGTGAGTGACATGAGGAGAGTGCATTTTTTGGAATGTTAATGTTTATCGCTGGAGATTTATAGCCACAAAAAATTATAAAATAAAAACTTTTTAACAAAAAAATTAAACCAACGAAAAACTAAACGGCAAAAAATAATAAACCTTTTTTAATTAACCTTAATAACTAGTTCTTAAACTAATGTATGTATACCTAAGTAATTTTGAGTCAGTGCCAAACAATCAATGAACAAAGATCACTAAATTACCTTAAATTTAAAGAAATAACCAAATCAAATTAACAATGTAACGTGAAATCTCCAGCAATAAACATTAACATTCCAAAAAATGCGCTCTCCGCATGCCGCTCACAATCAACGAGCTTTAGCAGAAATGCAGAGATTGAGAGGTCTCCTTTCTAATACACAACTCAGCATTAAATCTGTGTGTGAACAATAAATTACCCATATTAAGAATGACGATTTAGGCAATTTAGTGATCTTTGTTCAATGATTGTTTGGCACTGACTCAAAATTACTTAGGTGTACTTACATTAGTTTAAGAACTTAGTTATTAAGGTTAATTAAAAAAGGTTTATTATTTTTTGCTTTTTAGTTTTACGTCAGTTTAATTTTTTTGTTAAAAAGTTTTTATTTGATCAAAAAACGGTATTTTCATGCTAATTTCACGTTTTTGGCTACTTGTATACCTCACTCCAGGTGACTAATTTGAAATCAGATTTTGGTTTTTGTCAACTCTCTTTTCTTTTCAAATTTGCTATTTGTTCGTTTGTCAAACATTCTATTCTATTTTTTTAATTGTGCTATAAAAATAATAAATGTATTACATACTCTGTTATATAACACATGAAGTTTTATATTTATCATTTTATTCATTCCTTATTAAATGAGGCTAAATGATGTATTTTTATTTCTAAATGACAAAATCATGAAAAATGCGACTATTTTGGCGACTAAAATTTAAAAAATGGTTACTAAACTGGCAACTTTTTTATGTCGGTGAGGCTATCAATGACATTATTTTTGCCTTCTGACATTGATGGACACCCTGTGACTGGAGTACTTGTTTCAGGCATGTAATTTTTCCACAAATGCATAGAAATCTGCTAATTTTAAATAGTTAATTAGCTGACTGAAGCTATTTTTTATATTGGTGGGAAAAACAGCACTTAATATCAAGCTCAGGCATTTCAATTTTGTCTTTTTCCATCTTGCTTGATAATGAATATTTTTTATTTTATTTAAAATTTCAAAGGAATAGAGTAAAAACTAACCCATGTTTTATATTTTTGTTTTACGAGCTACTGATAGTTGCTAATAAATACAGTGTTTTAAAAGCCCCCGTATAGACAACATTTGAATATCATTAGATTGCATTGATATTGAATTAGATACATTAGAACCTCCATTCATCGTTTTTCATGGGGTGCGTACGATAAAACGATGAATGCGGGAAAACGACAAATGCAGGTTCAAGTCAAAATAAGTAGAAAGCAATCTTTATACACACACACAATGACTGTATAGCAATAAATACTAATTTCTTACAAAATTGTAAAACAAATAAATCAGAGATGAAAATTAAGTGATACTTATTTTAAAAATTCAGTAATTTTATGTGATGTTATACATCATTTTTCTAAATTAAACAGTAAATTTTCAAGATTCACAATACTGGACCTTTTCTGGACCTTTCATGTGATTTTATTTTTGTATTTCATACAGTTTCAAATACCATTATTGCTTCAGACAAACTTTGTACTAATGTACTCTCAGTCTCATCGGCATGAATATTATCCTCTGCTTCGCCATTCTATTCATTTTTTGCATCATCATACGTTTCTTCCATGTTTAGGATACCCCATGCCTTACCGCTTTGGTTAATGGAATTATAATAATTAAATTTCACTCTATGCACATCCTCTTCAAACACAACCACTGCTCATCTGATCATGAATGAACCAAGAAATCATACCCAGAAGCAATTACAGTTTACATGCCATATGGATTCACTTACTGTTCAATTTCATTTTGGTCAGGAGAAATATTTTACAATGATGAATGCAGAAAAGTCACTTTTTGGCGAACGATACATGCGGGCTTCTTTAACGTTATTCAAATACAGTTTGTGCAGGGACCATAGAAATAAAACGATCAATACGGGAAAACGATGAATGCGGGAACGATAGATCGGGGTTCTACTGTATTTACTTTGCCAAGCATCTTTGCATCTTTCAAACAGTGTAAAAAAAAAAAAAAAAAAAAAAAAAACACAGAAAGCAAGTACAGGGAATATTATTAAAAGCTGACTATATTCATTGAAAAACCTGATAAATAAAGCAGTATCAAATAAAATAAATTGGGGGAAATTTCTAAAACACAAGCACAAGACATTAAATGTTGCTGAAATGCTTGTACTATCTTCTTATATACCTCGTTAAATACTGAAAAGGTTTCGGCTAATTTTTTTCTTGTCCAGTCACATGCCTGTTGTTTAGTGTAACATCCTATAATAAAATCTTTATTTCCTAATTTCATCTAAAGGTATATGAAAATGATGTTGAAATCGCTTTCATCTCAAATATTGTCTTTATATAATTTAAGGCAATATTTATGGTATTTAAACGATAAAATAAATAATTTATCAGAAAGAAAAACAAAAACAGTTACAAATTTTAACATCCTATCAAATGAAGAATTTAATGCTCATTGTATAATAAATTTATTTGTAAATTAGAAGTTGCTAGCACTTACATACAGTGATATCTTGAGGTATGAGTGCCCAAACATATGTTCAGGCTGAAAAAGATGAAAAACAACATATCTGGAGTGACTTCACTCGGCTTTCCAAACATTTGATATTTACTAAGCATTTAAATAAATTTCATTCAACTCAATCGGATCTAGTGTTCAGGCACTGCTGCACTTAACACCTTCAATGCCCCCATAGGAAATTATGATGATTATAGGTACGCTAAACTTAAAACCACTAATTAACTGTCTGTGAACAGAGCACATAATATATGGTTCTGTGTATCCAGGAATAGTTTTTTTTTCAAGAACTGTTATCATAGAGTGCCATCTACAAACATTAAGTCATTGCCGAAGTGCCCAAGAAATTTATTTTAGATAATATGAAATTATACCTGTGTGACCCACGAGTGATGCTCACGGCACTTAAAGAAAAGCTTTTGAGACCCACTGGTGATGCTCATGGCAGTGAATGTGTTAAAATGATTTAAATGTACAGGCTGAAATGTATAAGAATACTTCTTTGTAGCCCTGTAAAAAAATGTAGGGCATACACTCACTAAAATTTATGCAGCATTTAAGACGGTGACCTATAATATGCGTACCTAATTTGATGTCAATCGAATGTACCATTTAGGCTCTAGCTCACTTTAAATTATTTGCATCCTTAGACCATAATATGCAAGAATTACTTTTTGCAAGCTTGTGAACAAGCTATCTGCTCCACATACACCAAAATCTACTTGAGACAATGACCTATAATATACATACTCAATTTGAGCTCAGTTGAATACACCCTATGGATACTAGCGCACTTTCAGGAATTTCCATCCATAGACCCTAATAATAATCTTTTTTGTGCCCTTGTAAAAGCACTTTAAGCCCTATACATACCAAAGTCAATACCAGTTTTGAGACGATGGTTTAAACACTAGCACACTTTCAAGAATTTCCACCCATAGGCCATGTTATAAAAGAAATCCTTTTTGTAGCACTGTAAAAAAACTATAAGTCGTATATAAACCAGAATCAATACTGGTCTTGCGGCGGTGGTTAATAACATATATACCAAATTTGAGCTTAATTGGATGCACCGTTTAGAAGCTTTCGTGTTCTCTCACATAGGCACACACACATACATACATGCATCTCTTGAAAATAACATTAATAAACTCAAAACTTGTAAATACCTCAAAGTTGAATTTTTTCAAGATTACAATCTTTCCTTACATGGTATATGTTCGGAAAGTAAAAAGAGAAAAAGTACATGGATGCATTTTAATGCAAAAAAAATGAAATACAGTAGTATCTTAATCCATCGTTTTTCATGGGGTATGTGAAAAAAAAAGATAAATGCAGGAAAAGGACACATGAGGTTCGAGTTAAAATATGAAGAAAACAGTGTTTTTGCATACATTCAATGTGTGCAGTATACCAATAAAAGCTAATTTCTTATCAAATTGTAAAAGAATGAAATCTAAGTTCTAAAAATTTGTAATTTTTTTTTTAATCAGTAACCTTGGGGGTTAGGGTTTTTTTTTTTTTTTTTTTTTTTCCCACAGCAAATTTTCAAGATTACAATATTTTATTTATTTATTTTTTTTTTTTTTTTGGTCTTGCTCTGTAATTTCATATATGTATATAAAAGTTCCTACTGTTTGGAATGCCCTTATTGTGACAGATAAAATTGTCACTGGTGTATGCTCAGCCTCATCAGCATAAACATTGTTCTCGACTTCTTCAGCATTATTTTAATTTTTTACATCATCACACATTTTTTCTATGCCTGGCATGCCACATGTCGCAATGTCTTGATTAATGGAAGATATCACTAAATTTCACACTTTAAACATTCTTTGCTACATGCAGCCACTCTTCATCTGAAACACCATATCAACAAGTAATTACAGTTTATATGGCATATGGATCTTTTTTTTATCTGAATTTCATTTCTGTCAAAAGAGAAATTTTTACAATGATGAAAATGGGAAAGCGTCTGATAAAAAATACATCCAGGTTTCATTAACATTATTTGAATATGATTTGTACAGAAACCATAGAAATAAAACTAGTAATGCGGGAACAATAAATTGGGGTTTCACTATATGTGTACTGCATATTTTTGGAGATATATATATTTATACCATTAATGTAAAAAAGATGAAAGGAATGGAAAATGTGTGATCTTTTTTATATTTAACCATTGATAAATTGAGTAACAAATTAAATTTCATTAACAAAACAAATTGACTTTTATCCCAAAAAAATAATACCAAAGTACTCATGAATAAATGTTCAATTAATCAATTTTAGACATAGAACCTTCAATACAGGAAAATAGGTTATTGAGTCCCGCAGTGGTCTGGGCACTAAACTCTGTTCCCATAAGAACACGGCAAGTGAAGCAGCATCAGGCTTGGCCAGTGCTTGGGAGGGACTTCCCCCTCTCGGCTCGACTGCTGTGGAACCCTGTACGCTAATGGGAGCTGGTACACGTAAAATCCGTCATGGCTCCAATGTCCTCCAAATTGTTAAACAATACTCTGGGGATGCCGATTTCAGGAGGTTGGTCCCTCCTCTTGAATTGGTTCAAAATTAGGGGACCACAGGGCTAAGTCAGACTTCCTCCCACTGGGACCCACTAAAAATGGAAGGTGCCCCCTCTCTGTCCATTGCCTCCCTATCTGGGGAGATGTGACGCTGCATGCAGTTGTCAGAGGGCACAATAGAGAAAAGAAAAAAAAAAGTAATTGCAGTGTATACTCAAGATAATGATTTCTAATATTATTTTAAAAGAGTATCTTAAGCAAAATAAAAATCCAGGGCAAAGACAAGTCATAACTCTCATGTCTAAATTTCAGACTATTCTTTTAACAAAAACACTAATTCTTGAAGAGAGGGGGGTGATTTTTAGGTCGTGATCCCTTTTTTTCCCCTCCTGGGAAAATCAGAAATGGAAAGAAAATAATTAGTGTGCAACGGAATTTTCTCTATCCAATACTTAGCTACAAAAATAAGCAAATAAATGAAGCAAAAAGCTTTCTTGTTTTATTTGAAATGAATAATTATTTTATGAATGTCTCTAAATGTTTTCCAGGTAAAATTTCAGAATTGTCTCTGTCTGACTTTATGCATGATACTTTCATGCATAGAAGTAGACCATGATAAGAGCATATGCTTTGCTTCTATATTTTAACTGCAAAATGTGAGAAAACAGAATAGGCCAACTGCCAGATTAAAATATTAAGTTTTTTAAAATTAAGTATTAAAAAAAATGAAATGTTGGTAGTACTAAGAAAAATGCACATGACAATAAAATAAACTGCACATTCTCCTAGTTTTAAAATTAAAGGCAAAGAATGATACACATATCAGCAAGCATACTATGGGGCAACATAATTTTTGTGTGTTAAATTAACAAAAATGCCTTATTTTAATTTAACAATATTTAAAACTACATTTTTTTCTTCCTTCTTTTTCTATTTATCCATGTAAAATCAAGCTAATGCAAATCCAAATCCTTTTTAAATCCTAAAATTAATGTGATGTGAATTCTTAGGTTTGCATACAAACTTTTATATTCATTAAAAAATTGAGAAATTTATAAAAACAAACTTTTTTGTGTGCTTTGTAATTGCATTATAGGTATGAATAAGAAAATACTTAAGGGGAAATATTCATTTATCAAAAGGATGTAAAAAGATAGAAGTTGAGTTGCCATTTATAGAATGCAAAGATCGGCGATGAATTTATATTTTAAAGTGTAATCTGCATAGTTTTAAAACGGCGAATTCAGCATAGCTAGGGAATATTTTCATGTATTCAGTGACTAATAATGAACATAGGTGACTTAATTCCTTTTTCTATATTCTAAATTCTCTTTCTTGTGTTAAAGCTTGATTGATTAAGTTTTGAATATTCAGTTTTAAACATGATTTTAATATATGAAAATAATTCAGTCATGACAATGACAATTTCATCTTGACAGTAACTGAATTAATATCAAATTTTGTAATTAGTGCTAAAATTTTATTTTTGTGGCTCTGAAAAATTCATTGAAGACATCACTCAGAAAATTTTCTTTGTGAAATTATTTTATTTTTAATTATTCAGTTTTTTGTAAATTTAGGAACACCAAGTTAAAGTGGGGAGGTTGGGGGTGATCTGGACACTAAAGGCCTACTATGTGTATATATGTTTGTGATTGTATATTTAAGCTTTTGTTATTTATTAAACTTACATATTAGTATTATTGTACTTACATATTAGTATAACATTTGTTATTTATTAAACTTTTATATCTATATATATATATCTGTAAAAATAAAAAGCTGAACTCAAATTGCCTATGCGTCTTTCCAAGTTATTCTTTTAATGCATTCATATTAGGGATGTAACCAGTGATCGATCTAGGATTTTTTCAGAAGAGTAAAAATACTCCTTAACCTTTTTAGAAAGAATATTTTCTTTTCCAAAGGAGTAATTAAAGCAACTAACAATTATGCTAAATATTCAAATACATAATTAAATTGCATTTGACACATAAATAATAACTGATTATAGGTACATAAATATCAGTTCAAAAACTAGTGCAATAATTGGATTTTTTAAATTTAAAATCAGCAAATCATAATTATTTATCAAAATATACCTAATTTTATATGGAAAAGCAATGCGTAAAAATATGCATTCCGAAATTTTTAATGCGTTTCTGAATTTCTAAAGCGTGAAATACGCATCTAGAGCCATTATTGCAATCACTTGATGTAACGGATATCCAGCAAGTATCTGGTATCCGGCTGATTTTTCAATATCCGAAATACCGTCGGATATCCGAATCATAACTACTGGATATCCGGCACCTCAGCCAGATATCCGGCTATATATTACTAAAGTTCTATCTATAATATGCATGGGACAGGATGAAAAATTATGCTTGAACATTCTTGATAAAGTGATACATAATACGGATATATTTTTTGATTGATGTCTTATCATGCAATCAAATTGATTTGCAATATCAGTTCTCTATCCAAGATTGAATTAGTGGGTGGGGCTGAAAATAACCTGGGTAGGCACTTTTTCCGCGAATGAAGCCACTTGTTTTAAAATAGTACCTATCAGCTCCACCAAGCTCGGTAAATTCTGAACATTTATTTAGTTCAGCAAACAGAATTTATACAGATAATAGAAATCGTTTGGCCCCACATAATGCTGAAAAACTTTTGTTTATCATGCAAAACATGAAACATAATAAGTACTCAATTCATGAGTAGAAATAAGAATGCTTAAAAACCTCCATGCAAATTTTTGGGGGGAAACAGTTTTTAAGGGGTTTTTTTTTTGTGTGTGTGTGTGTGTCAAGGGCGGATTAAAAGGGGGGGCAGAGGGGGCGACTGCCCCCTCCGAGAAAAAAGAAATTAATGTAAAAAAACCTATTTTACTTCCATAAAATGGATGTATATGTCAATCTTCTAACTAACCGCCCCCCCCCCCCTGCTTGCAATAATCTTGCCACAACTTGCAATAATGTTAAAACTTGCAATAATCCGCCACTCTTGTGTGTGTGTGTGTGTGTCTTATTGTGTTACATTCAGATTTATATATATATATTTTTTTTTTTTTTCATGCTCAGTATCTCTCACGTTAACATTAAATTGGAAAGTATATAATTAATTTATTTTCACAATACAACAAAGTATTACTTAATCTGCAATTTAATGCTACTTTCCTCACTAAAAATGAAAAAAATAAACTCAAAATTATATCAATAATATTTAGTGGCAATGATAAAGTTGAAAATATAATGTAATGTACAAAATAGTAAAAATTGAACTTCCCCTGAATAGGGTTCTACCACTAAATGGGTGAACAGATAGTAACCAAATTTGTTTTATAGACTATACATGAAAAGTGCTTAGGGAATTTTGATTAGAAAGTTAAGGTTAAAAATGTTCAAGTTGCTGTTAAACATGAAAAAACAGCAAATTTAACACTGGAAATGGATATTCAAAATAATCACACAATTTCAACATTTGTAGTAGTGTTTTAGCACATTTATTACTAGTTAGTAGGGATCGAACGATACCACATTTTCACTGATGACTGATACCGATACTTTACCTATAAATTCATTTTCAGAAATAGCTGATACCGATACTGTACAATTAATTTAATGTCATTTAAACCTACATCTGTATTCTGGGCAGTTTTTGTAACGAGAGTGTAGTTCTCGTTAAAATGAATAACTGCATGATGAAATTTGAGCCCAGTAGAAAACATTAAAAAGAAAAAGCAGTAGATACATTGAAGTGTGAATTTACAGTAGTTCTACTCATAGTCAGATAAAAGAAAACACTATCTGCACACATAATCCAAAACTATCTGCAGACTCATAATAGCTCGTTATAAGTGAATACATATTGTGTATATGAACACGTGTATATATGCATACACACACACATATGTGCGACGCGCTTGTGCTATAGTGACTTAAAAAATGTACTTCTTTTAGGTAACTATCCATCTTTTTAAAAAAAAGAAAAGAAAACCTTGCAATTACCGGAAAACTATCTGCAAGACCTTTGAATGTATCCGCGCCCGGTGTGCACGCGTGCGTCTATATTATCCTACTAGGGTTCTAGTCTTTCTTTTCTATTCAATCATGCCGACGAATGGCCGAATTTATAAAAAGCTGAACACTAGGAAGCATCTTAGTGTGCAGGTTCGGAATTCTTTCTCCTCGCGTGGCTGTCTATCTGGTGGTCTAGAGTTTCAGGCAATTTTCTCCAGATGTTACATGAATATGCATTAGATTCCCTTAAAAGGGTCCTCCTCCCAAGCCCCCCCCCCCCCTATAGGTAGATGCGTCCCTCATTTAGGCTTGACTGAACACAAACACGGGGAGGGGGAGTAGTTAAAGGGATATATTAATAAGAGAATCCATTTCCAGTGCCGACTGGTGCAAATATTTAAATCAATTTTTCTCTACCTCTATTTTGTCGTCTAATTGCTGCTATGAGCCAGATAAAAGGTTTCCATATTAGACCCAAAACAGCTTCCTGCTTGCTCTTACTATATGTGTCTTTGTTTTTGGTTCATTCCTCGATTTTGTGCTTATAAAAGTAAACACATGAAATTTATTCAACTTCAAAGCTTGCAAGTTTTATTTAGATTTTCTTTAATTATAAATCTTTCACATATGAAAATATTTTTTAGATTACTTAAACTGCATTAAATTGTGATAATGTATAAACTGTACAGTATTATGTAAGTACATATGTATTTAGATATCGTTCCTTAAATACGTATGTAAATTCTTCCCTTAAAATGCATAATAAGTTCATATTAATTAATGGTTTTATTTATCTGCTCCAATTATTTAACAACTAAGTGAATGATTAAATGTTTTAGCAAGATTTCTTTTTAATATGAACTCGTATGATCATTTTTAAGTTCTTTTTGAAAATCCGAATATTTTGATTCTTGAGACAGGGTAAAGTCACAATTAATCTGGATGATCAATGTATTTGATCTTTTCCGTATTTAGAACAGGTACACACCGATTATTCCTGTGTTTTACTTACATAGAAACCAAATACTGTTCACAAGAAATGTTTTTTATCCCAAAATTTGAAATAAACTAAACAATTTAAATAATTAGTATTACTAATTATACTAATACAGCTTCATTTTTTTAAATTAACAATATAAATAATTATTAGATATTGATAATTAACAGAATTATACACAAATCCTACATTCTCTCGTTAATCTGATAGATAATAAAATCATTAAATGTTTGATAATTCGTACTTTTGATAGTATGTAATGTTTTAAAAATGAATCATTTAACTTCTGGACCAACATAATTAAAGTTCACGGGAGTCGCCAGTTTTCAAGTCACTGCCAAAAAGTTAACTTCTTTGCGGCACAAAGAAGAAATAAATTGTTTTTACATATAGCTTTCGTTTATAATTTTAATATCATTAATTTTGTCATTGAAACAGCTACAATATGAAGAAAAATATTTTTGCTCGTGTTCAAGCTACGCCATGGAGGGTCTAAATAAAATATGCTTAAAAATAACGAGATTAAATGAAGGTTAAAGAAAAATCCAAAAATGATAACTTAAATTCAATTTTCAAGTCTTAAAAAAAAGTTGCTACTTAAAGTATTCATATTTAATGAAATTGATCTTCAGTGTTTTTGTTTTTATGATCATTGTTAACATGTTTTTCTGTGATTGATATGAACAAATTTTATCTGTTTTAATTCTAAGCTCTGAGCAGGGGCGGTGTGGCACGGTAAGCAAGGTCTGGGTGCCATCGTGAAAGGGGGGCCATTTCGAACTATAACCGAGAAAATCTTGATCTAGAGCAGTGGTTCCCAAACTTTTTTTCCTTCTCTACAAAAACTCTTCAACTAGATTTTTTTTTACGCGACCCACTACTACATAACGATAACCAATATAGGCTATATAAAATAGTATGGTTTATTATATATATAAAATACTAAAGTTTAATTTTTCGACCCACCGAAATTGCTCCTGTGACCCAACAATGGATCGCGACCCATAGTTTGGGAACCACTGATCTAGACCACGAAAGAGGCGCCTTTTTTAACGTTTGCAGAGGGGCACCATGGGGGGGGGTTGTCCAACAAACGTCATTTAGTTCGAACCCTATCCCCGTTTGCATGTGCAGAAATACGATTCACTTCCAAAAGCAGAATGCTTCTTTCGGTTTCAAATATTTCCGGCTGACTAATATTGAAATGTCTGTATCTGAAGTTCTATAAGCTAAATAGAAACAAATTCCTCAAACGTATTTCGAAGGCTGAAATACTACACTTTAATACACATATGGGCAACCGCCGGCAGGATGTGGCCTGCTATGGCTTTTGATCCGGCCCGCAGAACATTTGAAAACTCCATATAAACCATTCAATATTCCATATAAATCCCAATTATACGGCCCGCGACTTCGCTAACATCCTAAAGTTTGACCCACAACTTTTCAAAGGTTGCCTATACCTGCTTTAATACTTTAAAGGTCGTCATCCCCTGAAATATCAAATGATGTCAAGGACCGTCTCCCCCATCAATTTTGATATCTATATCATACCCAAGCTGAATCAGATGTCCTTGCGCCAATTTTTTTTAAATAAAAATTTAAAGCATGTCTCTTAAGCCTGAAATCTATATCAAGAGCTAGACTTTCTCCAACGATATCAAAAGCCTATATATATAGTAGAATCTCCCTATAATGAAGTCTCCTTACAGCGAATTTCTCCCTATAACTAAATTTTTCATGGAAACTTAACTTTAAGGCTTAAATAACACTATAAACATTCTCCATGTAATGAAGAGCTGATATATAAGAGCATACTTTTAAAATGTGAATATTTTTATGAAAATTTAAAATCACAGAATGCAAAACCATGTCAAGTAGTGGAATTTTGAAGTAAAATAAACGTAAGTGCATTACATATTTTATTCTCTAAATTCGTGGATTGTCTTTACTTTTGAGCATTTTATTTATACAATTAAAAGTAAGAAACTGTCAGTTGAACAAATTTATAATAAATACCAATTTATTATGAATGAACTCTTTTTTGAGTCCACACAGTGAGAAAATAAACGTTTATAAAACTGAAGTAAAATTATAGCCTACCTCTCAACATTCGTTTTTTGCAATCCTTGCAGATAGCGTATTTAGTGTTAGGCACCAATTCATAATAATTTAGAAGAATAGACGATTGTCCTGTTAAACTCTTATCTACCGATTCTTCGTCCATAATTTCGACCACACTTGGTGATATGACATCCATTTAGCGATTGTTTGAATTTTAAAAAAACCACCGAAAACAAACGTGCCAATGAAACGACGCCTCTCATCTCATTACGAAAATTAAGATTCTAGAATGGTGTTGCGCCTGCGTGGTTTCTCCTGAAAAGCAAAGTATCGGTGAAAATGGATGAAAGCAACAGAAACCGATACTTTCCCGATACTTTTAGAATCAAAAGAACCAATACCTAAAAAAATAGGAGGTATCGGCACCGATACTATTGGTCGATCCCTACTAGTTAGGCTCATATTTAGAGCTGATTTCATGCTGCAAGTGCTGCTTAGCGGACATTTTCTGAACTTTAAAAAAAAAAAAAAAAAAAAGAAGAAGAAAAAAAAAACTTAAACACATCTCATGTAATGTCCATGTGCAAATTTGGAGGTGATCTTATCCTTTTCAGCTGTAGACTGCTGTTTAATGACAAGAACTGTGTAGTATCATTTAAAAAATATGTGCATTCATTATATGCAGTTTCTCTCATTTTACTACCAAAAATGATGTAATAATGTAATTTTACACTCTCTCCCCATCGAGTTTCTTCAATATTTTTTATTTGCTCCAGAAATCGGATAATGAACAAAAAACTCTGATTATTCTGTCTTCAAAATTTATTTATAGCAGCAGGGAGAATTTTTTTTTTTTTTTGCCCTGCCCCCTTTTTGTGCATATAAGTTTTAGTACTGTGAAAGAATGCTCATATATTTTAGAAGCTAAACAATTAAACAGATCTATTTTTGTTTTTTAACCTGTAGTTTTTGTTTGTTTTTTTTTTTATTAAAGAAATTTAATGCATAAACAGAAAATCCTGTTTTATAAGTATTTTAAAGGGATTTACTTTTTATTTATTAATCTCTAAAAGTAATTTAACTAAAAATAAAACTAAAAATCACTTAATGTAAATTAATATTAAATGAATAAAACAGAAAAAAAAGCATTAAACCCATGTTTGGAAAAAAATAACTCATCCATCAAAGGTATCTTATCAAAATAGATATATTATTCTTAAATTAAAAAAAAAAGGTAATAGACATCTTATTCTTAAATAAATAAAAAAAGTATGCATTTCTTTGTGAAAATAATCTACAATTACAGGTATTTTAATAAATGTGTCATGGTTAAATTTATTTCCTTCTGCCAGCACTGAATACATATAAAGAATATTAACTGTTTACATTTTAAGTAACGTTTTTTATTCACATATATGCAGTGATCGATCTAGGATTTTTTTCAGAAGAGTAAAAATACTCCTTAACCTTTTTGGAGAGAGTATTTTCTTTTCCAAAGGAGTAATTAAAGTGACGAACAATTATGCTAAATATTCAAATACACAATTAAATTGCATTTGACACATAAATAATAACTGATTATACATCTAGGTACATAAATGTCAGTTCAACAAAAACTAGTGCAATAATTGGATTTTTTAAATTTAAAATCAGCAGTAATTATTTATCAAAATATACCTAATTTTATATGGAAAAGCAATGCATATAAATACGCATTCCGAAATTTTTAAGGTGTATTTTGAATTTCTAAAGCATGAAATACGCATCTGAATTTCTAAAGCGTGAAATACGCGAGGCGTTATCGCGATCACTGCATATATGTAAAGATATTTAGTTTTTGTAAATTATAAGTCAATTATTAAAAAATACTTAATGGTGTGTTAAACATGTTTACAATTTATTGTTCTGATGTCATTATATAAAAAAATTAAAAACCCACTGAATAACTAAATACATGTATAGTGCCGGATATCCGTATCCGGCAACCAAAGGAGCTTCTGGTATCCGGCAAAATCAATATCCGTTCCATCCCTAATGCATATCCTTTCTTGACCTTGAAACCATTTAAAATCCAAAATGCAATATAAGTACTAAAAATGTTGCTTATTTATACATTTGTTTGCATGTATCAGGTCTTTTAAAAAAAAAAACTTTTTTTTGTGGGGGGGGTGTATTAAAAAATTTCAAATAGCCATGTTTTTTTTTTTTTTACTTTAAATTTATGTTATGTATTTAAATTTTATTATTATATTAAAATAATAGAAAGCATGTGTGGAAGATGTTTGTTAATTAAACTATTTCAGACTAATTATTGTAGATCCATAACACAGGTTCAGAAATGCTTAAGTCGCGATACGAAAGAAAGGAAATTTGAATTGGTTTAACCCCTTTTTTATTTAAAACACAGTGTATCTAAGTATGTAGTATGCCCAAACACACAAACAAGGTTCAAGGGAAATTCTGAAGAGCTGGGGAAATTTTTGCCCAGGGTGTGTTTAAAGAATATAACCTCAAAAATCCAGAATTGTTCGGATCGCAGTGATTCTGAATTATCAAAGTTTTTTAGTTTAGAGATTTTTGAAAGCTATAAAAATTGACTATAATAAACAAAATTTTCAATATGAGCCACAAATGAACATTTAAAACAACATTAATAAATACATTGAAAAAAAAATAATTATCTCTACTTATAAAAGAAGAAGTTGTGTGTGTGTGTCTGTCTGTCTGTCGGCAGCGTTACGGACAAACTGCTATACCTAGAAGCACCAAATTTGGTACTCGGGAAGATGTAAATATGTAGTTGTGCACCTCAAAGCGATTTTTTCAAAATTCGACCTTGAATTTTTTTTATTTTATGTTTTATGCGATTTTTGGCATTTTTTCTCACCCAATTCGTAATAACGGCGGAAATTACGCTCACAGCAAAACGGCATTTGTATCATCGGATAGAGGAGAAAATTTTCTTTTAAAAGCAGTTTGTTTTGAATACGTAACATAATTTACCGATTTTTAGGAATTTTTTTACTTATCATGTGTTTCGACAAATTTTTCGTAAAATAATTTTAAAACTGTCGCATCTTGAATTCTATCTGTCATAACTGTTTGATATTTTGACAAATCGGGAAACATTCTTTTCTCTCTCTTTTAAAACAAAAACAAAAAAATTATGTAAATTAGATGATTTTTTACGAATTTTAATGCAGCCCAATGTTTAGAATTTAATAGCATCAACACGCTCTTACGCCTTTCATTACATTGCGATCACGGCACGAGAATTTATGTTCGGTTGTTGCCACAGAAAGGATTAGAATAAAGGGTTTTTTCAACCAATCGAGTTTTTAAATGGGATATCGGAATTTCAATTCGCAAGTGAGGATCTATGACGTCGAATGCTTTAAGATAAGTAAAAATTACGGCATAATTTTAAAACATTTATCCCTGCTCTTTTTTTAACACAAGGAGGCGATATTTTGATTAAAACTTACTTTAGAAATAAACTGAGAAATTCATGAATATTATTATTATTATAAGTGGCATTTTAATCCGTGCTTACTTAAAAATTGAAATATTTTAACGCGGCTGAAAATGTTCTTTATTTTAAAAGCTACTAATTTCATTTTAAAGCGGGATATATTAAAAATTTTCTATTTACTTTTTTATTTTCCGCATTTAATTATGTTGCAGGCATATATGTTTCCTAACATATGCATGTTGTGAGTATAGTTTAATTTTAACGTTGGATTATGTTCCTCCATAGTGTCCTATTCTAATTTTCAACGTCGTTGTAAATTTTAATATGATACCTTTTGAAAGCTATTGAGCAAAATATCCAAATTAACTCCCTCAACCAACCGGGGTATCTTTTACGGTAATTAAACAGTGACGTCATAAATTTTAAAAAACGCCTGAAATTTGTAAACTCTGCAACTCTAACGCCCTGTCACAGTTATAGCGATTCTAAATCGCTCCTCGAGATTACAAAATTTGATGGGTACTTACGTATTATCCCGGCAGTCCGCCAAGACTAGCGAATTTTTGACAAGATAAATACCGGGCACGTGAAATTATTAATGGTTTTGAGTACGATTGGCAACAATTTAGCAACTCATTTGACTAAAAAATAGTTTGGCGAGAATGACCGCCGGGATAACACGTAAGTACCGTTTGATGTTTTCAGTAGACAGCACTATGAAGGATTTATAAGATATCTTTATATTGGATACATGGATATTTAAGTTGGCACTGCTTGAATATTTTTCACCACGGTGAGATTAAATGTTTGCGGTGCTAAATACGCCAATCTTACAAAACTATGCATAAATTAAACATGTATGGAGAGCTTCCTTAATAGCAACTATTATGTAAATGAATAATGTTAATGGTAATGCATAAATTGCAAAGAATCACCATAGAATAAAAAAGTCCCATTTGTGCGAAATAATGTAAGCTGTTTCGTTAAATTGAGCATTAAAGAGGGAGAAGCGAAGATAGATAGTATTAATATGCGTAATAGGTAATATTATTAGATTTGTAAGGGTAATATGAATAAATCACAATATAGTTCGTTTATAAATGTTTCATGATATTAAAAGTGTTCTGTTTATCTTTCTTCAAGGGTTGTTTTACAACCAACTGAACGATAAGTAATTCTAATTTGCGTTGATATATCCCGCAGTGATTTCATCAGAGGAGATTACTTGACCTTTTTTTAAAGTGAAATTCTGTTTTGTCACATGCAGATATGATTTCAGTGAAATATTCGCTTCTTCCCATATGAAGAGCGGGTACTCAGCTGTTTTAAAATAAACAGTTGTCCATTTCATGTAGTGTCCGAGGTATTTAATGCTACAACTTGAACCTAAAAACAGTATGATGTAGAAATAACACATTTTGAAAGGCAGGAGTTCTCTGCAAACTGCCAAGCTTTTCACTTTTCTGATCGCGAATGACACTGACGTAGTTTTTTGAGTCATTATATTGCAATGATGCCAGGTTAGTACTCATGACGCAAACTTTACATCATAAGTCAAATAATTTTGCTTTTATTTTAGATTTCACATCACTGGAATTAATTGGAATTACACATGTAAGGAAAATTTTCGTTTCCTACCGTGCGAAGAACGGGTACGCAGCTAGTATGTTATAAATAACCATCTTAAGAACGGTATTGATTTTGGTGTGTATAAGACTTATAGTTTTTCTACAGGGCTAAGACAAAAATTTCTTTTATATTATGGGATATGGGAAGAAATTCTTGAAAGTGCGCAAGCGTTTAAACGGTGCATTCGATTGAGTTTCAATTTGGTATATATGTTTGAATTATTCATCGATTAAAATTTATTTAAGTGCTTGGTAATGATCTTTATCGTAAGTGTTCGGAATTCTTGTCTCCAGTCGTAAGTCTCCAGATTTTTTGAGATAATAAGGGTTCTCAATTGGTAGAATTTTAATTATAAGCTTTAGTGAGTTTTGCATTTAATAGGGATTACCGATATTTTATGTTTGTGTTGATGTTATAAAAAAGTTATGTGGGGAGCGGGATTGATGATTTAAAATTGAACGAAAAATAAATTAATTAAGAAGCCACAGCAAATGGCATCCATTTATTTTTACGTGGTTTGGATAATATTGTAGTAATGGTGGATAAATGTGCTAAACATGTTTTTTGTCGACGTTTTTGTGCCTAGAAACAACATGCCGCCATTCTGAAACTGGGCAGTTGCGTAAAGAATCTGAAAGATAAACCTTTTACAAAGCATGGTACTTGGCACTGGTTTGGCAAAAAAAAAACGGCGCCAAAAATGGCAGCTGGGTGATACTAAAGCTGTTCCGTTAAGGCGTAAATTAAGTGCCGGCACATCTGCTAGTGCGTAGGCAACGGCTAGTGTCAGCTCTATACTGCCGTCATCGGCAAGTGAACAGGTTTAGGCGGCTCAGAATCGGTTCAAGCGCAAATGAATGTGCATTTTCTCATGAACATCCTGTTGATTTCTCCTCTTTTTACTTCCTTGTATGTAGTATAAGGAAGTAATGTGATCCCAAAAAATTTTGGGGGCCAAATTTCGCAAAAAAAAACGATTTTGACTACCTCTAAATTTAATTTTAAGAATTTTTTCGATGCATCTCATCGTAGGCTAGCATCCACGATCATATTAATGCGTCTGCAACTCATTTTGACCGGCGGCGAGTCTATTGTGGTCAGTTTTTCCATGTCGTCTGTACGTATGTATGTAACTCGCATATCTCAAAAACTATTGGTCGTAGAATGTTGAGATTTGATATTTAGGATTGTTCTATGATCTAGTATATAATAAAAAACAAGTAAGTACAGTACAGTGAAACCTCTGTGAGCGGCCACCCCACAAGACCGAGAATATTTGGCTGCTCAGAAGGGGTGGTCGCTCTCAAGGGTTTTTACTATTATAAGGTACAGTGAAACCTCTCCGAGCGGCCACCCCTGTATAGCGGTCACCCCTCTAAACTTCCAATTTTTCATGGCACGGATTTTTCGGCTCATAGACTTAATGTTAAAATAACTTTTATCAGCGGCCACCCAACCCCCTCTAAACAGCCAACAAGTGGGAAGGCCCATCTCATTTATCGGGAAATTCTACTCACTCCATGCCATAACAGGGTGTCGACAGATCAGGGAAATCATGGAAAAATCAGGGTACTTTATTGATCTGAAAAAATCATGGAAATATCAGGGAATTTTGCAAAAATATTTAAAAATCAAGGAACTTAAGTTTTTGCCTCGTGAACTAGATCATTTTTAATTGTCAATCTGATGCGCGGCTCCATTCTGGATCACAAGATACTCAACTGATGCACAGATACAGATATTTTACGAATTCGAAACCAGAATACAGATCATACGAGAACATAGAAATAGGAATCCGAGACTCAAGTGATGTAGGCACTATCACTATACGAATCCGAAAAAGCGCATGTATTCGGACTCGTTCTAAGATGCGGATCATACAAGAAACCGGATATGCGAATCATATCGGCATGTGAATCAATTTCGCATGTGAATTGCTTCCTGAATAAAGTCATGGGTAAAATGAATGGTTAAAGATGATTTTGTCTTCTACTGCACCGTTGTGTTTTTTAGTGATGGGACATTTGAGTGATGCCTGCTAAGCTCCCCCGCAAGACGATTTTTTTTATTGATAGTGCTCATTTTTAAGACTTTTTACATATTTTTTAAAATTTCAAACGATACATTGATTGAAATAAAATAAGTTGACTAAGTGGCCAGTTTATTTTGATCAGTCATCCTTACGTTTAAAATTGAACACTATCTTTATAAAACGAGGAAAATTTCTGCTACATATTGTCTTTTAGTGTTCAACTAAATTTTATGTTTGGATTTATGAAACTGAGCTACAATTTTATTAATATTAAGCATTTTTGTGGTTTTCATTATTTATTTCTGTATATGAAGCATTCACCTGTTCGTGCATGATACACAATGGTGATTTACATGAAAGATTAAGGTATGTTATGTATATAATTAGTTCTGGAAATTTGATAAAGATAGTCAGGGAAATCAGGGAACTTTTTTTCTCAATTTATGTAGCCACCCTGCATAATTTTGGGCTTAAAAACTCAAGGTCAGGTTTATGGTCGAATATAAGTCCCAGGAATAACTGGAATTGAATCTGTAATCTCTTTTGTATTTTCCCCTTGGACAATCAGGTGTTGAAGGTGTCCTACAAATGAATTTTTGTCCCTTTCAGGCTCTAATTCCGTCCCCGACGAGGAATTTCCCGATGTTTGTCATGGCGAGCCAGCTAAACTTTCAACACAAGCGACTTAAGGGAATATCGATGAAATTATCGAAAATTCCGAGGTGGTTACGAACTAATCGGTTAGAGATCTGCTTTTTAAAGTAAAAAAATGAACTAGAAAAAATGGTTGTTTCAGAGAATAGTAAAAACTTAAAACAAACACAAATTGTATCCTTTTTTTTCAAAAAAATGTAAGAAAACATTAAATAAAGTACTTTAAATTAAGTTTTAAATTTCATGTTTAATAAGGAAAATGTGTCAGACTTGTTTATATTATGCATTATAGCAGGGGCGTAGCCAGAAATTTTTCATGGGGGGGGGGGTTACGACTACTACAACTCATATATATGTATACGTGGGTGTGACAATGGAGTGAAGAATATACATTTTGTATGGCAAAAAATTCCTCATGGGGGGGCTATGACCCCCTAATCCCCCCCCTTGGCTACGCCCCTGCACTATAGCAATTACAGTGAAACCCGCTCGCCCACTGATGGGGCCCAATAGTTATATAATTATAGTAAAAAGTTAACTTAAGTTTAGCATTAAACTGAAAGCAAATTAATGAAATAAAATCAAAGATGGCGGCAGGGATACTAATCAGTACTCGACCCAAATTATAAACAGAAAATTACTCAAAAAATTATTGATTATAATCAGTATTATGCCTCTTATTATAAAATTTTAACAAAAACATGTCAATTTTCTGTTACATGTTACAAAAGAACTTGTTGTGACTTTTTTAATCAAATACTCTGATACTGCATGAAAACAGATTTGTATATTTATTTACATAACTTAGTGTCAAGCAAACTTCTGAAATTCGCCCGTGAAACTAATTTATTATCTTCTGACCATACCCCTAAAAAGTAATGATATCCCCATACAAAAACTCTTAACGGGTTAATTTGTCACGCAGCATTTTACTTTATAGCTATATGAATTTTAAATATGGGTCTTAAAAATAATGATATCAAATTTTGAGTGACGCCCTGCTGGGATTTTTAAAGATTTGTTTTTATTCCATTACAGTTACTTTCGTTTCATTTTCTAAAGAAGATGTACGCATTTAAGCAATGCTTTTAATTATGAAAATACACTGTCAAATATATCATACTTTCACTGAGTCTATATAATGTATTCAAATGAATTTATTTCAATAATTTATCTTTTGCGTCACGCTTTCCGAAAGGGCAAGTAAAATTTACATAAATATTTAGTTAGTGTCATAGTAACCGAACTAAGTGAAATGTATATGAAAATTTTGCTTGCCCTTTTGGATAGCGTGATACAAAAGATAAATTAAATTATTGAAATAAATTCATCTGAATACATTATATAGACTCAGTGAAAGTGTGATATATTTGACAGTGTATTTCATAATTAAAAGCATTGTTTAAATGCATAAATCTTCTTTAGAAAATAAAACGAAAGTAACTGTAATGGAATTTAAAAACAAATCTTTAATAATCCCAGCAGGGCGTCACTCAAAATTTTATAATTACAGTAGAAGACACAAAATCCACCGATCCGAAATCCGCAAGGCTCTAAAATCCGCACTGTCTGTTCAATGTAAACAATGAAATCTGCCCTGTCAGCTGCAAGTTCAGAAAACTACAGTATAACCACAAAGTAAAACTAAATAAGCTATTTCCACTTGAAAAAAAATTTTTAGGAGTCTGTGAGCTCTAATCTTAACATTGATAACTTTCAAATGACTGACAGTGACATAATTGACACTGAATTATGATCACATGATACAGACTCTGACACAGTAACAAGTGAGGATGATCAAAAAGTTGATAAATTAACATTTAATGAAGGTTAGGCTGTGAGAAAGAAATATCTCAGATTTGTAGAGCAACACAGCTGTGTTACGAACAGAAAATAATGATTAAAAAAAAATAAAAACTATAATTAGAATATCCCAAAGTCCTAACCTATTGAATATACATGTTTAAAAAGGTTGTACTATAATCTCATAATTTTGTATATTGCATTAATCCTCTGTATTTTTATATCATGATTCTAATTATAAATAACATTTGTTTCCCTTGATCTCTATTGTATAAATTATTTTCTGAGGGGGGGGGGTGGAAATAGAATAAATTTCCTATTATGATGCAAAATTCTAAAATCTGCACAAGGTCTGGAACCAAGCTGTGCGGATTTTGGGTATTCTACTGTACTTTTAAGACCCATATTTAAAATTCATATAGCTATAAAGTAAAATGCTGCGTCACAAATTTTTAACCCATTAAGGGTTTTTGCATGGGGATATATGTACAGGACTTGTAGCTTTTTTACAGGGCTAGGTAAAAGATTATGGCCAATGGATGGAAATTCTTGAAAGTGTGCTAGCATTTAAACGGTGCATTCGATCGAGTCCAAATTTTGTATGTATGTTATAGACCAATGTTGCAAGACCGGTATTGATTTTGGTATGTGCAGAACTTAGTTTTTTTTATAGGAATACAAAAAAAAATTTCTTTTACGTAACAGTGAGTGGAAGGAAATTCTTGAAAGTGCACTATCATCTAAGTGGTGCATTCAATTAAGCGTGTAAATAAAAGGTCAGGATCACGTGATCTGCATGGATATTGGTGTGTGCAGAATTGATAATTTGTTCACAGGATATAAAGTAGTTAACTTGTTTAATTATTAATCTTTTTTTTTAATTTATTTTTTAATAAATATATATATTTTTTTTAAGAAGATGAAGAATCACTATTTTTTTACACCCTGAGCATTACTTTTGAACATTAAAAATTGAGAGGGAAAAGCAGGGTTTAAACTGAGTTCAAAAATTCTTTAGCAAAAAAGTTAAAATATAAGAAAAACTGCTATACGGATAATTCAATTTTTCTCTGACAGATCATGGTCGTCGGCAGCAAAGGGCAGGGGGGCCACTTCACTCCCCTGGATTTTTGCAAAAATCCAGGGGGGGAAATTCTGGAATTTGGCTGGAAAGTCAGGGAATTTCATATCTTTTGGAGAGTGGCAACCTTGTATTTAGAAAGCAGAAATAACCAAAGAGCCTACCCATTTACACCAATTGCAGCTATTAATTTTTTTTCACCTTTGATTTATGTTCAAAGTAAAATAAAAAATTTTAGTTACACTTCGTTTGCATACATTAACTTGGTATACATTATTTTGTGACACAAAATTGCTGAACAATCCACAGATATCCCAAGATGATATTAGATGACACATCTGAGAAATATTTTCTTTTGTGCTTGCTTATAATTAATTAACTCTCCTAAAAATTAATTAACACTTTCCAACAAGGTTAAAAAGTATTTGATTTCGGTTTGTTGTCTGTCCATCCTTGCTCTAACTCTCATAAATATGCATTGATTTCCATGAAATTCATGTATGTTATTCTTATCTACTGTACCATGTACCCTATTGAAAATTGTCTATGTAGCATTTATAGTTTTTCTACAGGAGCACTCAAAATATTCCCAATACATTGTGCTCTATAAGAAGTTATTCTTAAAGCATATCATCCTACTGTGTAGTTATGCTGATCCCTGAATCTCTAACAGTGCACCAAGATAAAAGTTTTTCCGCCATTACTGCAAAAAGATTACAAAGTTAGGTACAAAAAGCCTAATAACATCTACACCGTTTGTACAATCCACTTGAAATTTTTCATAATTATGTATAAAAATATACAGGGTGTCCCAAAAAAGTTGGTAATGAGCTTTAATTCTTTATCCTAACTAATATTATAAATGCGAAAGTGAGTTTGTTTGTTCGTTTATGATGCTTTCACGCCTAAACAGCTGAATCAAATTATAATGAATTGTAGTTTAGATATAGATGGGACTCTGGAGAAGGTTATAGGTTACTTAGAATTTTAGATTAATTACTTTTTTAATTATTAATTAAAAACCGTTTTTACGTTGCCATGCTTGGCGAGTTTCGCTCGTATCAAATGATTCATGTTTTGAGCTAACAAGAATGCTATTACTTCAATAAAGAAGCGCATGCATCTGAAAAGCATTAAAGGTATATATGGTGGTAAATATTAATGGTTCTTCTACAGGAGCACTCAAAAGAATTACAATCTGTGGCATTTGAGAGGCACTAAATACATTTCTAGCACAAGACAATGAGTATAAAAACCACCTCCTTTGGACTACCCCATTAAAAGCATATGCAGCATTTTTGCTAATGTGCAAATTTACTGATGGAATCAATAGATTAAGAATGCTGCATAATATGGTTTACATTTTTAAATGATTTGGCAAAAAGAAAATAGATTTAATATGTAAAGCTGTGGAACTTCTGAATCTATTTTGATATTTTGAAGGTAGTAAGCTTACTAAGTTGTTTAAAAACTTATTCTTTTCTTACATGTATGAGAAAATTAAAAACTATGTATTATTATTGTGTTAACCAATAACAATGTAACAGTTTTTCTTTTGTGACCTGATTAACAATTTAATATTTATTTTTTTTAATAGGATTTTATCAAGAAAAACCCGTTGTATGAAAAAAAATGTTTATTCAAACGCTTCATTCAAATTTGTGAGTCTAGTAAAAAGAAAGCTAAACAAGAAGTAGAAAAACAAAAAGAAAAGTTAGCCGAACAAAAAAAGAAAGAAGCTGCGTCTGAGGTCAGAGCTAAAGAGATCATAGAAAAGGAAAAGAACAAAGAAATACAATATGAAGAATTAGAAGAAGTAGAGTCTGAGGACATTTCTACTCCAGATAATGTAAAATCAGCTAGTATCAAAGTAAATTTGAAAGATGAAAAAGACAAAGCAAAACAATCTAAAGAAAGTGAAAGCAAAAATCCAACTAAATTCATTTATATTGGCAAAGCTCCAAATTTTAAAAAAGCACTTGCTCAGAAACCTAAACCATGGTACAAAAGAGAGAGTATTTTGAGCAAAGTAAAGGATGAATCAGAAGATGCATCTATTTTAACAAATATTGCTTCTAAAGTAGCAGAAAAAAACATTGAACAGGAAAAATTATCAAAATCAAAAATTTATGAAAAAGATCAAAATATTTCTGTTGTTCAAATGCATTTAACAGCTTCTGCTGCTTCAAAAGATAAAGATGAAGGGAAAAGTTATCTAGATGCAAAATCTGTAAAGCCCAGCTCTGAGAAATCTGAAACTTCTGGTAAAAGAAAGTCGGAGACCAAAAATGAAGATTCAGTTATTAATCAGAGTATTGCTTTGTCTGACATTAATATACCTGATTTACCATCAATACAAACTACTAAAGATATAAATGATCCTGTGCCAATGGACATTGATAATTCACAGGATACAAAATCTACTTCTAAAGTAAATTCTGAAGAAGAAAAAGATTTTTACATTTTGGGTATTAAAAAAGATGATTTCACCCCTCTTGTGGTACCTGTACCACCACCTAATTATTCAAATTCAATTAATACACAAACATATATGTCTCCAGCTGTAGGTTGTGACACTATACAACCTATAAAGACTTTAGATTTTTCAGTGCCACCACCATCTTTAGTACCTTATCAAAATAATCCACCTATACCCATGTACAATAATGCATTTCCAAATTCTAACTCATATTCAAATACAAATAACTCTTATCCAAATTCAAACGGTGCTTATTCAAATCTAAATAATGCATATGCAAATCCATACCAAAATAATATCCAACCAATGGGGGCATTTTCTTATCCAAACACTTCAACTGCACCGCCAATGTATTCAAACTGTAATGCTGAATCACCTTTTTCAAAGCCACCTCCTCCTCTCCCTCCATTCAGAAGTCCTCCTGTGATGTCATATCCAAATCCAAGCAATCTGCCATGTGTACCCCAGTATTCAAATGCAAGTATGGATAATTTACAGAACAGAACTTTAGTGCCTGTCCCTTCGGTTACAACTTCTCCCATAGGCCTAAGACCCATTCAGAGCAGTGCAGCAACTATTGAACGCCCAAGTGTATCATATGATTCTTCATTCCCTAAGAAAACTACAAATATTAACTCTGGCAGCTCTAATGAAAATAAATTGAAGAAAAAATCCCAAAATCTTATTACAATAGTCCCTACAAATAATCCATCTCCTGTGAAAGAATCCTCAACTAATGACTCTAAATTAATTAATACAGTAACCAGTAAAATTGGTACCAAATCTCAAGATTCTGATACCAGTAATATAAAAAAATTGAACAGTAAGCTAAAAGATGTAGAAAAAACAGTATTTGAAGATGTGAAAGAAACTGAAATTGAAAATGCAGATAAAAATATACCAAAAAAAACTGTTACAGAATTTGTTAATTCATGTGAGAAAGAAAATATGAAGAAAGAAAGTGAAAAAGTTGCTTTGGGTACAGCTACTATAATATCAAAGAATTCTAAAAAAGCTTCGGCAAGCAAAAATCATACAGCAAATGAAGGCACTGGCCATATTTTAATTAAAAGGGAAAAACCCACAGCTGATGTTTCACAATTGAACCTCGAAAAGCAAGAATGTGTAGATTCCATAATTAAAAAAGAGTCTGTTAAAGAACAAGAATGTGTAAATTCCTTGGTCAAAAAAGAGTCTGTAGAAACTCATAATGCTGAAGAATTACCTGTGATTAAGCCTTTAGGTAACTCTGCAAAGTCAGAAAACTCTGATACAATTGTAGATTGTGTTCAGAAGGGAAATCAAATCATTATGTTATCTGTCCAAGAAGCTACAATGAATGAAAGAGTTGATGAAACTTCAGCTGAAGAAAAGGATGATGAATTTTTGATACTTGATGCTATCGATGAAGAATCTATTGAAAAAGAAAATGCTCAAAGTAGGTTTCTGTCTTTCTTTGCCATTGTCAGAATTGCACTGTCGTAAGCATATTATAAAACTTTAATCATATTTGTGTGTTTATCATTGTTATTTAATTTTCAGACGAATTTCTGTATTTTTTAAGTATAATAATTTTTAAATATTCACCATTTATTTTGCATTAAATACTCCTAATGTTTTTCTCTTATTGTACAATGATAGCTAGGTGTTTCTTTTACAATCTAATTTATATGTAGAAACTTTTAAAAAGTCAAATAACTATAAAAAATAAATAAATCATAATGAAAAGTTGAGTAATTTGCCATTTCAATTATAAAGGAGAAAATTTGTTTGAAACTGATTAAAGCATACACAGTGTGTTATAAAAAAAAGGGTGGACTGGCAAAATATTAAACTGTAGGTTTATGTGCACAGAAAAGTATTACTATTTCAAATTAATTATCTAATTCTTATATTAATATTTGTATATACTTAATAAAGTGTGTTATTTTACAGTTAAAAATTTTAATGATACGTATATTTTTATAATGTGATCAGAATGTATATAAATATATCTAGTATATTTATTTCTGCAGTGTAATATACACATTAATTTGCAAGTTTAGAAGAAGAAAAAAGTGTACAAATTGAAAATAATGTTAACTGTATTTAAGGTTCAACTGTTACAAAAGGTCCATCTTTTTGGGCCTTTTGTACTGTTTAAAACATGCCAAATTAAGTTTTTGTTCATTCATTTAAAAATTCCTCCATTACTTTTTGTGAAAAAATATAACTTTCTGTAAAGATAGTATGAGTAGTTATCTGTACAGTATACTATCTGTAAAGATAGTATACTGTAAAGCCACCCCCCCCCAAAAAAATGGTGAGGGAGGAGGTATTATGTAATATTATATTGCTGGAAGACCATAACAATTATCACTAATCCTAAAGATTTACTATTACATTCAAGAATAAAATATCCAGTTTTTAAATTAGGCCCACTGAGAGGTGGGGAGGGACAATTGTCCTGGGGCCCAGGCCTTCGGTGGGCCCAGGCCTGGAGGACGTACATTATGAATTTTTTGCATATAAATCCCAGAAAATAAAATATTTGTGTCACCCAAAACCTTTGATAAAGATGGTAAATCTGCTCTAACACAGAAAAAACAAGGTTAGCAAACACTAATGAGATTTAATGCCGCAAATTGGTTTCAGTAAATATGACTTACCGTCATCCTACCATTGCGAGAATGCATTCTCGCACTGATGTTGGTAAGTCATAGATACCAAAATTGGTCTGCGGCATTAATTCTCATTGGGGTTTGCTAACGTTTTTCTTTCTGTGTTATTCATTTCGGTATGAATTTTATAATAACTCTGCTTTAGTTTCCAAGTAGCAAGTACTCGACGTTTAAAAAGGTTTTAAGATTTAACTGTATATCAAGTGATTCTCTGTTACATTAAGAAAAAATTTCAAAATTATATGTACATTACTTCAAACTAATTCTGATAAAATACTGGAAATTTTGATTTAAGTTTTATCATTTACAAGGTTTTGTATGCATGGACTATGGTAAATTTCAAGTGTATTAATTCTAAAGTGTTTAAAAAACTTTTCTGAATAAAAAAAAAGAAAGGTTTTTTTTTTTTCCCCAGGATGCAGGGGAGGGGGTTCATCATAAATACCTCCACTGGGGCCTGAAAATCCTTTTGCCGGCCCTGTAAGACATGTATAAAAGTCCTACTTCACACCGGGGGTAGGAAGATATTGAGATATATCTCCTTCCCTCTTCTCCTCCTATTATCATTATTTTTAAGACCCATATTTAAAATTCATTTAGCTATAAAGTAAAATTCTGCGTCACAAATTTTTAACTTGTTAAGGGTTTTTGCATGGGGTTCACTATACATTTAGTTATCAATATACCGATTGATGCATTATTTTCTTTTAAGTTGTTTTTGTTTCTCCCCCCCTCCAAAACCTTTTCATGAATCTTTTTAAAGCAATCCAGTTACACTGTTGACTCAAAAAATTTAAATTTTATCTTTACAAGTAACTAGTGTTGAGACGTATCCAGAAAAAAATAAGCAGTTGAAAGTTAGGGTATAATTTTTTTTTTAAGTTTTGAAGCCGATTGTAAGCCATGGTGTACAATCGGCGTTCTTCGCCAGCGGGCTGGCTTAGACCTCGGTGGCGGTGCAGACCTCTATTTGCCAGTAGAAAAAGAAAAAAAAAAAAACCTTTAAAAATTATTTCATCAAGATTGTTGTTTTTCCAGTTTTTTTACTAAATTTAAGTGAAGATTTTAAAAAGTTATATTTTAAGGAAAGATATAATTTCTGTTTGATTATTGCTGCTTAGTTGGCAAATCACTGAAGGAAGCAAACAGGTTTTTTTTTTTTTATTTATTTACCATGTATTTTTAAAACTATTTCTTGAAATGTATATGTATTTTTATATCATTCAGTTTAATTCAAAACTTAAACTTTTTCATGAAAATTTCTACTACACAATTTAAAATTCCATTTTTGTTTCATTCAATTATTTCTTATTACATTTTAAAGATGGTGCTATAAAAGTGTATTTTTCTATATGATCCCAAAGTACTTTTGTTTTGATGAGTTCTAGAAATTATTTTATTTTCATTTTCCTTTCTAAGAAATAAATTTAAAATGTGTTATGTGTCATATATCAACATATCTCGTCTAATTGAAATAGTCTTAATCTTGAAATAACTATACAGGGTGTGTATTTTAAGTAATGAGAAAAAATACCTTAAAAAAAAATTATTAGAGATATTTCTACAAAACTCTATTAGTCTTCAAAGTATGTTCCTTCAGCATTAACACACTTCTGTAGGGGAGTTTACCAGGCTTTGTACACTCCCTGGAAGTCAGCAACTGAAACATCTTTGACAGCATCCAGGGTCCCCTTGTAATGTCCTTTGAGGGTGGTTTTCTCTTTGGGGGAGAGAAAGCAGTCTGCTGGGGCAAGGTCGGGGCTGTAAGGAGGCTGGGGAATCATTACAATGCCATTTTTTGCCAGATTCTCGGTAACCACGAAGCAGGTGTGAAATGGCATGATGTCATGATGGAGCTACTAGCTGGCAGCAATTTCTCGTCGCACTCGGTTGACCTGTCACTTCAATCTTTTTAACACACTTCCACATCCAAAGCAAGCACAAAATTGGATTGTGTAATGTTGTTCAATACTTTGGTTTTTAAGTTTGCACACACTTTTTTGCAGACATCCACTCCACATGTGATCTTGCCTCCACCGAAGATAGTTTTATTGTCTGTGAGTGGAGTGTTTTCAAGGTCAAAGCCCCTACTATGAGCTCGCTCTGGCAGACAGTCATGTCAGGACAAAAATATTCTTATTAGTTAAAATACACACCCTGTAAGGCAGACTTTTTATAGTGTTGTCAAATTTAAAAAAAAAAATTAATATATTTATCATCAGGTGTTTAAAAAAAAAAGGGTAAAAATGTATGTTTTAAAAGAAACAAAATAACACTGAAAGTAAGTGGAATAAGTGTGGTAGCCAAAACTGTGTAGCACGCCAAAATTTGCCTTTTCAGAAATACTCCTGCATAATTGTTTTATTGTCTGTTATATGTTTCAGTTTAATCACTATAAATATATATATTAATTTTTTCATTGCCATTTCTGTTTATTATTATTATTTCCTGTCAGTATTAATGGCAAATGAATCAATTTTAGACTTTTTTCATGATTAATTTCAGATATCGCGAGATTAGTTGGTAAGTCTAGCTAATTCTTTGGCGTAACTCATAATTGCCTACCAATTTTCTGCAAATGGCGGATTTTTTATATGTATGACCTTAGTAAATGTATCTGCTTCACTGTAATGATGGCTAATATTTCATACTGTTGAGTGTTTCGTTGTAATTTAATACTAAAGCATTTAAGCAACATTGATTTCTTTTAAAACATATTTGATTGTTGCAGTTTTTGTTACTATTGTATTATCTTCTAGTTATGAATTAAAGGCTGTTACCGTATTTTATGAAAGAATTAAAAAAAAAAAAAAAAAAAACCTCGGAACAGTAAAAATTACTACAGTGGACTCCTAGAAATCCGCACAGCATGGGGGAAGGGTTTGTGCAGATTTTGGGATTTTATGGATTTTTCGGGAGATAAATTTAGAGTATTTACCTTAAAAAACTAAGTTTCATAAAACACTTATTTAAGAATAAGTAAACTAAAAATTTGAAAATATGATGCAACAAATGAAATTTTCACCTAAATTATTTATTTGCAAGCATTTGTGTTAGTGTTGTTTGATTTAAAACCTGAGAATGTTTAAGTCAGAGCTTTTTTTTTAACATTGTACATCATAACTTACTGGTCAGTAGCATATTACTGTTGTGCCAGTAATTTCAATTATTCTCTCCCAATTCTAACTCCTCCTCGTCAAAGAGAATTTTATCAGTTTCTTCATGACAGTCGAGTCAGAATCTTCATTTGTTGAGCCTTAAAGAGTGTTTACCTTCTAAACACTGCAGGATTTCTTTGTCTGTCATTTGACAGGTTCATCCCCATTGAGGATCCAATCTACAGTGATTCATTCTCAAATTTTTTCGTAGCATACAAGAGTAACTCTCTTACCCTGTCCTTTGCAGAATTTCTGTTAAATGCAGACCACTCATAGTCATTATTTTCAGCGTTGAAGAGTAGAGATAGCCATAAATTGTGCCACACATGAACTACCCTATCACCAAACTTCTCACCAGTTATTATTTTTAAAAATAATAATAATAATAAGGTACAGAAAATCAACAATTTACTAACCTAAAAATAATTCACTATGATGATGAATAACTTCATATTCACTGTTAAATTTCAATCTTTGTTAATTGCAAGTTTCACTGTTTACTCTTGTGTGTGTGCAGATTTTTGGGAGTCAACTGTATTTATTGACTCGAGATGGCACCATCACTTTCTGCTTTGGACTCTTTTGTTCATTTAACACAAACAAAGATTGTGAGAATGACAAATAAATTCAATCGATGTCTCCTCAAGTAAGTAAAATTTAAAGAAAAGATTTTGTAAGTTTTTTAAAAGTATACTGTTATATAGCACTAAAATGCACCCTCAGTGTTCAAGGAAAATCATGATACATTTGTAGAGGAGGGTGGAAAAAATTCATAAAAATCACTTTTTCTTCCTTCTTATAGATTGTTTAAAATATTTACCGCTAATTTATAGGAAGCTTACAGTACCTATTGTCAAAAATCATTCAATTTAATGTAAACCAAATCAATGTTTTTAATTTACAAAGATGAATCTAATAAAATAAAAAGTAAAAAGCTTCCTTTTATTTGGATAGTCAGTCTGCCACACCATTAAGAGGATATCCTACTAAGAATAGCCGCTATACTTGCTGTGCTACTATCTTCTGGATCAGTTCATTTAGAAAGTACTTTGTTTAAAACCTTGAAATTTAGTGAATAGGTACAAAAATGATCATTTTATAAAATAACATAAATTAAAAATACAAAGATAGTTTCTGATACATTTTATTTTTCACTTGAAATCCTTCTATCAGTGCCTGTGCAGTTGCATGATCTGGAGAATGATTCATTGATCGAAATATCTCAAATGAAAAAAAAAATTACCATTTCCCTTCGTACAACCCAATATAACTAGCCTTTGTGAAATAGTTGTCAAGAGGTAAAACATTAAAATTGGTATTGGCTAAATTTGCACAAACTGTTGAGTGATTAAAATTCATAGTCTCTTCAGTGGAACAAAGAGGACACAGTCAGGATTATCTCTCACTCCAATATGATTAAAGTGTCCTTGAAGATAATCGTGTCCAGTTAAAATTCTAAAATTGGCTGCAAAGATCTGTCTGGCGATGTCCATTGGGATTGGATTATAAAGGAGGCTTTCCCAGGCCTTACCTTTGGCTTCAATTTCTTACGTTTTGTGCAAATGACTCAAAAGGACATCGCATACAGAGCTGATAAAAATACTTTAGTTTTGTTCTCGTGTAGCCTCTACTGTATGAGAGTTTAATTTTATAATATCTTATTATGTTAGTGACTTAGAAAATTTTCCAGAAAACCCACAATTCTCTTTATTGGCAATGTACAATTTTTTTCTTTTTAGCATCTAGTATTGTAATTTATACTGTGATCATTCAAGGACTATTCAATACAAATAAATAATTTAGTTTTTTTTTTTTTTTTTTTTTTTTTTTTTTTTTTTTTTAATGTGTCATCATTGCTACAAACATCTTATGTGTAATTTGTCTTGACTTTGACAAAGTATACAGAACAAAATCGCGGTGCCTGTAATATTCCAGAGTGCATTGAGGACTTGAAAATGACCTTTTCAACTCTTTCACTATTGCTGGAAGAGGACAAATCTGAAAGGCTGCACCAGCGACCCTTGTTACTCATTTAGCACTACGCGGGGGGGATCACATTAGCTTAAGAATTGCTTCTGACTTGAACAACACTAACCCCCTGAAGAAAAATAAAATATATCGGATGCTATCTAACAGTTTTGTCATTTTATTAAAGGATCCTTTTTGTACCTGTTCACCAAATTTCAAGATTAAATATAAAATAGTTTTTAAATGAACTGTTCCTTACTAAGGCTTCCTCTTAAATCAGAAGTGTGAGGAGGGGGAAGGATGTTAAAGTAAACAGTTTCTTTCTTTGGCCATCTATCTTTTAAACTGATTATGTCATATTTATAAGCAATGGAGAGTAATTGTTTGTTTTACTCTTTAAATGTTCTGTGATAGCTATTGGTGGTTTCTTTTTCATTACTTTTGATATTTATTACAATAGAATTTATTTTAAAAGCACTCAGCATTCCACCTTAATAATAGTATAAGAGGTGTTTAGTTGCTATTTTTAAAAACAAGCAAAATCCGTGTGAGAGGGGATGAAACCCTTTTTGCAGAATTTTACGGTAGCTTAATTTGAGTGAGAGTTTTATTTATGCTTTGATGAAACATACTAGCATCATTGTTTTAGTAGATTCAGTATAACGTTTAAAGTGATTTCTAGTTAAAGCTCATTATTGAGAGTGCAGCGTTTATGATGATTTTCTAATTGATTAAACTTGTTATTGGGAATGCATCATTTCTTCCATAAAATACGGTATATATGTGTCCCTCTCTCTGTATGTTTAGTAGGGTGGATCGAAAGGTATTGGGATTTTTTTTTTTTTTTTAATTATTCGAAATCGATTGGCCTAGGGTGGAAATGTTGTGTATTGAGTAGTTTAGTTTATATGTTAATTTTTGTTGAAATCCATCTTCAGTTGATATGCTAAAGGCAATAAATAAACTGAAAATCAACCCAAGTATTTGATAAAAATAAACCTTAAAGTATTAATATTTAATAAAAATATGATATAATTATCGCTTAAAAAAACTATTTCAATCTAAACTGTGATTTTGAATTAAAAGATTTCATAATGTTCCTTGATTTGAGCCTAGATCTTACAAATCGGGTCTTTCTTTCTTCTTCACAAACAAGATATGCAGCCTCTGTTACCAGTTTCACAGAGTGCCCGGTTCCTTGTGTGTGGCATGGAAAGCTAGACAAATTATGAAATTTCGCTGAAGCAATCTCCTTTGACAGGAATGTTTTTAAGTCTTCATCAGAGATGTCTTTTAAAATTGGAGGCTTATTATCATTCCAAATAATTAAATCCGTATAATCAATTGCATGTTTATAACTCTGTATGCAAAAGGTTGGTATGCAAAAGTTTCTCACAAATGAAGTATTCTGATTCTCCTTTCAGACAGAAATAACCCTACAGTAAGCTAATTTTTGATTGCTATTTATATCATCTTATAACAAAAGCTATAAGCAAATTCCCTCGCTGTGAAAAAAATCCATTTCTTTGGATGACAGCGTCAACAGTTTTTCTTAGGTGATCCAGCATATATCTTGCATACATATAATTAGCTTCCACAGGTATCTAGAACATTCAATACCCAAAGGGTTTTCTTTTATGTGGTACTCCATTGAACCGTATACCTTGATAGTATATGTAACTAAATGTAACAAGGTTTTGGAAGGCTCTTCAGTTGCCACATTAAGACAAAGCATACAGTTTGCGTTTGTCAACCACCAGGAATGCACCATCGATCCTGGTTGAATGGCATCTAAATCTTGACTGAATTCTTAAGACACGGCTAACATATCCGACAAATATCATTCATCTGTACTCAAAATATTCCTATTGACATCTGGAAACGAATTACCTCGATCTTACAGAATTCAGTTACAGAAAGTGTATGGTATGTTTCCAATAACTTGACAATTGCACCTGAAAATTCTTTGAGGCCATGAGCTACATCATCAAGCTGAATCAAAAGGTGTAAAATAAGTTCATTAAGATACAGTATACAAATGAACCACATAAGTGCACGATTTAACTCAGCTTCTAGAAGGCTTATTTCTTAAGCCTTTGTACCAGTATTGACGATTGTTCCATCGCATTCAATTGCTATAAGTAATCAGTTCATATACCTTTGTCATTAAAGGAGGTTTATATTCCATTCTTAATGTTAATCGCAGATCCAGACGAAACAGTTAGATGCCCAAGGTAAATGCAGCTTGATTCTTGTATTAAAGAAATATGTTCTCTTTCACAGGTGGCTGTGCAGCCAGCTGTGTCAGAAAATTTCATTACCTCTGTGTTGACAGATTAGCTATTCAATTGACCGCCATGCAGTTGGTAGTTAAATGGATCGAGGGCAACGGCTATACTTTTTCAGCATTGGGCAGTCTATCCAACTGGTCTTCTATATTGATGTGAAAATTCTTGCCCTTCAAAGGGTTAAGCGAGCCATCTCATTCTTTTGGCGGGGAAAATATAGTGACAACAGACCAGAAGTGCGGAATTGGTGGGGCAAATAGCCTAATTTTGTAATTTTGCATTCGAATTTTTGGAGCACCTTAAGAGAATGCCTAGAAAAGCTTTAAAAAACTTCTGGCCATTCGGTAAATTATGCCACCCAAGCCATTACATATATATATTTATTCTTTTTTTAAAATTGAGTTTTGGGGGCGAGTTGGGCACCTGAAGGGGATGTTTACAAAAGAATTTATTTATTTATTTATTTTTTTTTAAATTCTCACCTCATCATTTGGCAACTTTTGCCATGCAGGCTGTCATGAAAATTAAAAAATAAATTTTTCGATCCACCCTAATGTGTATTGTTAAAACATTTTTTTTATATTAAAAGGGTAATCTAAATCAGTCTCTTAAAGGCAATGATTTTTAGGCAACAAAGATATACTTTTATAAGTTTTCTCTTGTTGTGTTAAATGCTCTTATGTATGTTGTTTATTTAAATTTTATTAAAGTAATCATGAAAATTTATAAATTTTCTTTTTTTATAATTAAGTTCTTTTTTGACAATTTTTGTTACATGTGTTTCAATTATCCTATTGAAAAAACTGTACCTCTTTTATAATCAGAAGAGCCTATGGAAATTGTTTCTAACTCTATAACAGGGTCAAGCTGCCAAGGTATGAACATTGTTTTTATTATTATTATTACTGCTATATTTATGTATGTCTGTGTTACTTTCATAAATACAAAAGTATCTTTATTGCATGTTTTTTATGTAATTCATATAATCAGAAAATATATTATGTTTAAAAATGATCACAGAAAATTGGTCAAAATTAAATTTCTAAAATAAAATAACTTGTTAAAAGGCATGTAAGGTGTGATAATGCTAGATTATATCATAGAGAAGCTCATAAGCTAATGCTCGTTGATAAAAACTAGCTTGTGTGGGAATTAGCAGTGTTTATGTGCTCCAAAATCTCTTCTAGATTCCAAGATTCGATGTAATATTAATCTATAATTTAATTCATAAGCATAGCTTTGGGAGGTAGGTGGCAATAATATTAGAAATATATTATAAAATTAAAGAAAGACCCAATACTGATTAAAGTACACATGTTGACAATTTGATTATAGGGAATATTTGTTAGCGCATTCATATTATAGCTTACATGTTTTTAAGTGAACCAAAAAAAGGGGAAAATGCCAGTATGTACCAAATTCAAATTAAATGTTGTATTTTTTGGAGGGGGATTGTGTTTTAATGGATCTAAACAGTAACTTTTTATTTTAATTGATTTAACTGGTGGCTCCCGGTCCGGGCAACTTCGATCTTTTTTAGGACAGGATCATTCGGACAAGCTCCTGTGATGGCGCAGGGGTACTAAAATGTTGTCGCCCATCTCGAACCGCTTGCACGAGGTAGGGGGCTGGCGGCGGAGACACATAGCCAAAACAAAAAGGCTATGAACGTGATGACACACAAAAAGAAAAAAAAAAAAGAAAAAACATTACTTCAAATGAAATAAGGCGACCGGCAATTAAACAAAAAAAAAAAAGGTGATCATGCTGGGTCCTGGCCCTCTGGCCTTCGAGGTTGAGAGATCACATATTTAAAGAGTGAGGGAGCTTGTTACTCCAAAGCTGTTAGGCCTGCTGCCGAAACTTAGATAAAAATCAGGAGCCGATTCACTGGTTCGTCTGTACACCACCAGATCTCACCTCAGAATGAATCCACTACTTCCCGCCGCTCTGCTCTTCCGAGCGACGCTCAACCAACGGACCAATCAGAGCGTGCCATCTCATCGCTGCGAAACTTAGAGAGAGTTCTTCCCCGTGGAAGTCGGGGGGGGGGCGAATTTAAAAAAATGGCGGTCGGGAAGGAACTTAACCTGAGGGAAGAAAAAAAAAAATGCTTAAACAGCAACGAAGTGTATGAAAAACGTAACAAAAATTCTTAAAATTTTAGTGGGAGATAGCTAATCGTCTGATATGTCCCTGGGTGAAGATAGGAGTTGAAAGTTAATTCGTAAGTGGGTAAAAATAATTAAAAACCGGACTTAAACAAAAGGTGGAGGATATTATTGCAGAAAAACAAGTTAAGCTATTGAGAAAAACGTAATCGTTAGCGGCAGAGCAGCAGAAGTTACAAGAAAATTAAATTTACACCTCCGGAGATGGGAAAAACAAAGGCAGAATTAATTTGAAGGTAATTATTCAGGAAAACATAATCAAAAAAGGTAATTAGTAGTAATTAAAGAACAATACTCTTGACATTTTTAAAAGAGAAGAGTCACTCAGACCATTATATCTCCTAACATAAGGCACTTAAATTATACCAGCATAAATTACTAATATTGAAATAGAAACATTTGCCAGTTGAATCAATTAAAATAAAAAGTTACTGCTTAGATCAATTAAAACACAATCCCCCCAGAAAAATACAACAGAAAATAATATTTTAAAAGAAACATTTGAAATTTTGGCTTACACTTCTAACTCTACTAATAGCCGTGAATCTGCAAAAAGGGACATTGAAAATATTCTTGCTGTCATTAACAAATGTGAATTTAGTCCTGAAGAAAAGAATAAATTTGAAAGAATCTAGATAAAATTTTAAATATTTTCTACAATAACAAGAAAGGCATAATGAAAGAATGAAAATGATGGAATCTTTAAGTCTGATAAGTTAAATATTTCAAGGATTTCACCCATTGACTTCAATTTTGAGAAGTTTTAATGTTGGGGACCTCCGACATGCTGTGTGGTAATGACACTCAACCAGATTATGAACCTGTTTGTCTCGTCAATTTTATTGATGCTGTGAAAGTCCTGCCTTAAATTTTATGGATGCTGTGCATTGATTTTGAATGAATATTTGAGTAAACTGTTTTCACTGCAGAATGTAGCATTTGTCACAACCTGTGTCATTTTTTGATTATGGACTTATGTGTTCTTCTGCATATCTCATACGGAAAACATCGCTTTATGATCATAACAATCAGCCATGACATCATGTTATAATTTGTCTTTCTACCACAAAGACTTTCCTATATCTCCTCTCCCCCTCAAAAATGTTATGATTATGATTTTATTTATAATCTATGATATAGTAATATGAAAGAAATCCAGAATTAAAAATAATAATAGATGTGGGGTATATTGCAATTTCTTGTACCAGTAAACAATGTCTTATATATCTTATGTTATTTATTCAGCTAAAAGTCCTAATTTCAATTTGTTTTTCATTCATTTTTGTTTTACATTCTTCTATTCAGCTACAAAATAGAATAACTGTAATTTTTTTCATTAAAATATTGCGTGTTTTAAAATTTTTTAAGTTTTTCAATCCCTCGCTTTAAATTTTACAAATATTTTTTTTTTTTTTTTTTTTTTTTTTTTTTAAGTATTGAACACATCAAAATATGCTGTGTGTGTGATTCATTATAAAATTCAACTTTAGCTATATTTTAGTTTTAGTAGAATAAATAATTTTTATTAAAAATAATTATTATTTAATTTAATCATTATTTAATTTAATCATCTGTTTTAATCACTGTAGATGTGCTAATCCATTTAGTTCTCTTTAATTTAAGGGATAGGATCTTGTGAATATTAAAAACCAGTTTTATGGCATTAGACCAGAAGTTCTTACCTTTAATAGTTAATATAATTACTAAAGAAATGCTTACAAAAGTACACTAAAAATATAAGAACAGTTCTTTCCTTTCTCTCTCTCTTGTTACATTTTTCTCCCTTTGAGAAAATCAGGTTAAAATTGGATCATCTATACCAGTAGTTCAGATTGGTAAGGTACAATTTTTAATTGTGTCTACTACCTTTCAAATCATAACATGAAGCTTAATCTGTAATTTGAGTAAATTCCGAAGGGAGATGTTCTTTTATTGAAACTAGGGTTGCGCAATTAGTTTTTCTATTGTGTATCCAATTTTTAATTTCAAATATTTTATATAATTTTTCATGTTTTATTGTTAATATTTCATCTTAGTAGTTTGTAAGTTTGAAGTGTTAAATTATCCAAAATAGCTACTTAAATAACCTAAAAATATTAAATTGTTATTTTAGAAAAACAGCCTGCTAAGCATTCTACTTCAGAAGCTGTCAGTGTGCAATCTGGTAATATAATTTTTAATGTAGTCTTTCACTTATATGTAGTAGTAATATTAGTAAATAAAAGTTTTAACAAGGAATTGGGCATTCTGTGTCTTGGTTATCTATTCTCATACTGTAAGGTAAATTTTTACTGTTTTTTCTAACATTCAGGTTTTTATTATTAACATGATGTATGCTCATTGAAATACTGTTTTAAAATTTATCTTTATTTCTAGCAGGTAGAGTTTCAAAAGAACCCTTGAAGTTAGAAGTTGCACAGGTGCAATCTGGTAATATTACTTCATTGTTGCATTTTATCACCTGTCTTACTGTAGTAATATTATTGCAATCCACAAAATTAAAGAGATGAATTCTTTTCTTTAAAATATCGGTGCTGAAAATGGGGATTTATTTATTTATTTTTGTCCACCTGGCCAAACTTATTCTTTCTCCAAGTTTTGAAAAGTAGTAACACAGTATTTCCCAACTATTTTTGTGGACCAGCATCAGGCAAAAATAAAAAATATTATATAAAAAAATGTACTTTATTTATTAAATCCAGTAATTTACAAGTATAATTTTTAGTAAGAACAACGTTTATAATCAAACACTAATCAATAAGTTAATTCAATAATTTTGTATACAGTAAAACTCAGAACAAGGTACCAAAAATCAAATTTAATTCTGGAAAGTTTGTTAAAGTAAAATTTCATTATCACCAAAATTGTACCATCTGTTTTATTATTTTAATAGAAATATTTTATTCATTTATTATAAATATCCATAAAGTGTAGTTAGTTATAAATGTATGCAGTAATACATCGACTTATGTGAACCCAGAGTTACAGGGTTTTTAAATCTCGTCGATTAATCTTTTGTTTACTTCCAAAATAATTTTGGTTTCCAATTTTAGTAATATATTTTGTTAAAATTATGTATTATCTAATACTCTATAAGCTTTTTTTTTTTTTTTTTTTTTTTTTTTTTTTTTGTGGTCACCAGCCCTAATTAAAAATACTTTGTATGTACATATTTGTGTGCAAAATTATACTCCGATGTTAAAATTGGATCATCTATACCAGTAGTTCAGGTTGGTAAGGTACAATTTTTAATTGTGTCTACTACCTTTCAAATCATAGCATGAAGGTTAATCTGTAATTTGAGTAAATTACGAAGGGAGATATTCTTTGATTGAAACTAGGGTTGTGCAGTTAGTTTTTCTATAGTGTATCCAATTTTTAATTTCAAATATTTTATATTATTTTTCGTGTTTTATTGTTAATATTTCATCTTTGTAGTTTGTAAGTTTGAAGTGTTAAATTATCCAAAATAGCTACTTAAATAACCTAAAAATATTAAATTGTTATTTTAGAAAAACAGCCTGCTGAGCATTCTACTTCAGAAGCTGTCAGTCTGCAATCTGGTAATATAATTTTTAATGTAGTCTTTCACTTATATGTAGTAGTAATATTAGTAAATAAAAGTTTTAACAAGGAATTGAGCATTCTGTATCTTGGTTATCTATTCTCATACTGTAAGGTAAATTTTTACTGTTTTTTCTAACATTCAGGTTTTTATTATTAACATGATGTATGCTCATTGAAATACTGTTTTAAAATGTATCTTTATTTCTAGCAGGTGGAGTTTCAAAAGAACCCTTGAAGTTAGAAGTTGCACAAGTGCAATCTGGTAATATTACTTTATTGTTGCATTTTATCACCTGCCTTACTGTAGTAATATTATTGCAATCCACAAAATTAAAGAGATGAATTCTTTTCTTTAAAATATCGGTGCTGAAAATGAGGATTTATTTATTTATTTTTTCCACCTGGCCAAACTTATTGTTTTTCCAAGTTTTGAAAAGTAGTAACGCAGTGTATCCCAACTATTTTTGTGGACCAGCAGCAGGCAAAAATAAAAAATATTATATAAAAAAATGTACTTTATTTATTAAATCCAGTGATTTACAAGTATAATTTTTAGTAAGAACAATGTTTATAATCAAACACTAATCAATAAGTTAATTCAATAATTTTGTATACAGTAAAACTCAGAACAAGGTACCAAAAATTAAATTTAATTCTGGAAAGTTTGTTAAAGTAAAATTACATTATCACCAAAATTGTACCATCTGTTTTATTATTTTAATAGAAATATTTTATTCATTTATTATAAATATCCATATAGTGTAGTTAGTTATAAATGTATGCAGTAATACCTCGACTTATGTGAACCCAGAGTTACAGGGTTTTTAAATCTCGTCGATTAATCTTTTGTTTACTTCCAAAATAATTTTGGTTTCCAATTTTAGTTATATATTTTGTTAAAATTATGTATTATCTAATACTCTATAAGCTTTTTTTTTTTTTCACCAGCCCCAATTAAAAATAACTTATGTACATATTTGTGTGCAAAATTATACTCCGATTTTCGCAAATTCGACTTGCACAGTGATTGCTCGGTCCCACCTATCACATAAGTTCAGGGTATGACTGTATGTAATTTTTTTTAATTAATATTACAAATTTGAATTTTCTACTGTGTTTAATTATATGCTCTTAATGCTTTTCTCAATTAAAATTTCTATGTATATATAGGCATATATTTTTAAAGACGATTTTTCTTTTATTCAGCATTTTGTCTGATTGAATAAATACAAATGTATTTTTTGTACCTATTTACCCTTCTGTGATTAGTAGTAAAAAAACTAGCGTGTAAATTTTACTGATTACTTCCCCTCCCCCTTTATTTTTCAGACAATATTACTACAGAAGAATCAATATCAGAAGCTGTCAAATTGCATTTTGGTAGTGCATTTTTATTACTTTTTTTTCCCTTTAATATTCTAAACAGTCAGTTCAACAAACAAGAACATATTTCAGAGATTTTTTTTTTTTTTTTTCTGCTTGTGATGTTACAGTAGAAGGCCCAAAATCTGCACGTCTTGGTTCCAGACCTTGTGTGGATTTTAGAATTTTGCAGATTTTGGGTCATAACAGGAAAGTTATTGTATTTCCCTCCACCCCCACCCATAAAACAATAAAATACAGTAAAAAAAAAGCAAGGAAAACAAATCATATTACTTGTATTATAATCAGAATCATGATATAAAAATACAGAGGAATAATACAATATACAAAATTATGAGATTATGTGTTACTTATTTAAACATGTATTGAATAATTGTTTAAGAATTTGTGGGATGTTCTAATTATAGAGGTTTTTTTTTTTTTTTTTTTTTGTATACTGTTATTATTTCCTACTCTGTAGCACAGCTTTGGTGCTCTACAAACCTGAGATATTTCTTTCTCAGAACAAAACCTTCATTAAATGTTATTTTATCAATCTTTTGATCATCATCATTTGTCAGTATGTCAGAAATTGTATCATGTGAATGTAATTCAATGTCAATTATGTCCCTGTCAGTCATCTGAAGGTTATCAATGTAACCATCCAAAGTTCACAAACTCTAAATTTTATTTATTTATTTATTTTTCCAAGTGAGAACTGCTTATTTAGTTTCTACTTTGAGGTTATATTGCAGTTTTCTGAAGTGCAGCTCGCAGGGCAGATTTCATAGTTTGCATTGAACAGACAGTGCCTTTTTAGAGCCTTGCGATTTCGGATTGCCGTATTTTGGGTCTTCTATATTATTTTTTTTTCCCCATTCAATAGTAGAGTGGGCCGAAAAAAAAAAAAAAAAATTCTTTTAAATCACTATTCTAATAGTGCAGAAAGAGTTCTCTCTTGGTTCAACAAAAATGCTGTAAAATAATATTGTGATTGTACAATAGCTTCTGCCCCTGCATCAGACTTGAATTTTAGGAATTTGGGTAAAAATAAACACTTTTTACTGGGCGTAGAAAACATAATTATTTTTAAGTGTTATTTTTCTAATAGGGCGAAAACTGAGTCCACTGAGTTTAATATGGTACGCCTAAAATACTTTTCTGATCAAATAATATCTTCTGCCTTCGCATCGCACTTGGAATTTTGCAATTTTGATGAAAAAATGCATTTTTTTATTTGTTATAGAAAGGCGATAAAACATGCAAAATAGAGAGTACAAACACTCATTATTCATGAATTATTATATAAAAAATTCTTTGCTTGAGAATTATTAAATAATTTCTAATTAGCACAGTGTTATCTATATATTATTTTGAAACATGTTTTTCTTTCGACAATCGAATTGAGAAAACGGCTGGGTGTAAAAACTCGGTTGAGGTGTCTGAAGAAAGGTCTCGGCCCGTAGATGTGCCATCAAAAGAGAAAATCAGAAATAGTCGAACGGTTTAGGCGTGGGGGAACGGCAAAGGTGCAAATTTTTGCCATAGAAATAACATTGCGGTTTATTAACGCAGACGATTGCCTTAGCTCCGCAAGGTTTGATTTATTTGGAAAAATATTTGTATTGCAGCCGTTTGTAAATGTTGTGTGACAAATGTGGCAACAGTTTGTAGTGATAATAAATGTGTTGTTCTAAATTCTGATTAGAATAAGAGCGATTAAAAAAAAAAAAAAAAAAAAAATGAAAACCGACTTCGAATTACTTCACCATAAATAAAAATTAATCGCATTCTAAATTAAAAGGCTTTGGCCAAATTTTCACGAAGTATAGCAGATATTTCCAAATTGAGTTTAGTCTTGGAGACTTATTTTTTTTACGACAAACTTGGCGATAACTCGCCAAAACTGGTAATATTTCGCCATAGAAATGACATTGTGGTTTATTAAAACTCATTGTTGACAGCTAAAAACGCCTTCTTTATTTTGACGCTTTATCGCTTATCTGTTAATCTGGAACATGTTTTTACTGTATCCACTAATTTAGAGAACGGCTAGGTGTAAGAGAATTTTTAAAGTGTCTACAAAAGGCCTTAGCCTGTAGATATGTGATCAAAAGAGAAAAAGTTGAACAGATCAAACATAGCGGAACGGCAAATGTGCAATTTTTCGCCATAGAAATAACATTGTGGTTTATTAAATGCATCTCCAAATCATAAAAGCTTTCTTTATTTTGGCGCTTTATTGCTTATTTCCTTAATTTTTTCTGTATATTAATTTGAAACATGTTTGTCCGGTATCCACTTAATTGAAAGAACAGCTATGTGTAAAAATTTGGTTGAGAGGTCTAAAAAAGGTCTTGGTCCGTAGATATGTCATCTAAAGAGAAAAATTTTTAAAGTCGGAGGGATCAGGCATAGCGGAACTTCAAATGTGCAATTTTTCGCCATAGAAATAACATTGTGGTTTATTAAATGCATTTTGCTGCCATAAAAAGCCTTCTTTATTTTAGTGCTTTATCGCTTATTAGCACTAGGGTGCTATTTCGTTCATGCCTAGACTTTGTCTACTCGATTCTGTCGATATGATTTGTATACAGGTTTTGTAGAGATGAACTGTCACGATGGAAATCTTTTGAAATGTGTTTGCCACATAACGCGGAAAGGGGGAGGGGAATAAGTCTGACAAGGTTTGCGATTTTTGATAATTGATCGCCAAGTTTGTGGGAAAAAAAAACTTAAAAACCGAACCGTGCCTGGCGATGGTTGTAAAATAGCTTTAGTAGGCAAATTTAATATAGATATTAATTCCAACGATGTGTTTTATATAACGAGACAGACAAATATAGCACACTCATGGATTATGATGCTCATTCCGAACAGTATTTAAAATGGTGAAGTATAGTTGGAATATGCTTGGCGAAGATTGTAAAACAGTTTTAGCAGCTACAGATTTCGATTCCAAAGAAGTGTTTTCTGGAACAAGGAAGAAAAATAGGGCATGGCCATGAATAATGATACACTTTTCAATTTAATGAAACAAGGAAGAAAAATAGGGACGGCGCATGGATTATGATACGCTTTTAATATACAGCAATTTAGTGAGTATTTAAAATATGAAAGTGTTTCAGATTTTTTTCAAACTTTTCTCCATACAAATACATTGTAGTTTGTTAACGACATTGACTGCAGTTATAAACTCCTTCTTTAGTTAGCAATTTATCTTTTATTTCTTTTTTTCAGTTTTCTGTCTGATACTGGACCTTTACCATCGAGGGTAGCTTGAAAAAAGGCAAATAAAGCAGGGAGCACGCGATCACCATTTGGCGGATTAGATTTTTTTTTTTCTTGCAGAATTCCGAAAATGTTCACCATTTTCGCTTCATACTTTTGGCGTTTACCTTTCTGTGCCTGTATTTTCTCTTGGAATGTTGTATGTCACTCTTTCAATGGTTAGATCAAAGAATGCTGTGGCAGACAAGATCATTTAAGAGAATTCACCTGGACGTTTCGTGGTCGATGTCTTTACCCAAAATATCGTCTTCAACGAAATGCTCAATTAGAATTTGTAACTGTATTTGCTCATTCGTCATTTAATATCTACTCTTTTTTTTTACTTAATAAAGATAGTTAAAAACAAATTTCAAAGATTTCAATAATTTCATCGTCATTGTACAGTTGCTAAGAACTGGCGTGAAACCTTTTGTTTACTTTCTGTCAGTAGTCATGTTCAATCCGCGTCGCTCTTTGATTTTTCCTGTTAGTTTTGTTCAGGAACTTGGTGACATTCCTGATCATTCCCATTTATTTTTGAATATTACAGTCAATAAAGTGACCGTCAAATTCGACGGGTTCCAGCTAGTCTATATATTAATTTGAAACATGTTTTTTTTTTTTTTTTTTTTTTTTTTTTTTTCCCGGCAACTAAATTGAGAGAACGACTGGGTGCAGAAATTTGGTTGAGGTGTCTAAAGAAAGGTCTTGGTCTGTAGATGTGCCATCAAAAGAGAAAATCAGAAAAAGTCGAACGGTTTAGGCGTGGCGGAATGGCAAAGGTGCAAAATTTTGCCTTAGAAATAACATTGTGGTTTATTAACCCCATTGTTGGCAGTTTTAAACGTCTTCTTTATTTTGGTGCCTTATCGCTTATTTCTTTAACTTTTCAGTTGTTTATTTGATATTGGATATTTATCAGTATTGCCATCTATATATTAATTTGAAACATGTTTTTCTTTCGGCATCTAAATTGAGAGAACGGCCGGGTGCAGAAATTTGGTCGAGGTGTCTAAAGAAAGGTCTTGGTCTAAAAAAGACCTTAGCCTGTAGATGTGTGATCAAAAGACAAAAATAGAAAAAGTCGAACAGATCAAGCATGGCAGAACGGCAAATGTGCAAGTTTTCACCATAGCAATAGCATGGTGGTTTATTAAATACATTTGGCAGTCATAAAAGCTTTCTTTATTTTGGCGCTTTATCGCTTATTTCCTTAATTTTTTTAGCACCAGAGTGCTATTAATTTCTCCCAAGTTTTTTGTGCAGGCACTTTTTCCTACAATTAGTGCGTCGAGTCACTTTTTAAACGAATTTGCCAGGTAACGTGGAGGGAGGGGGGGAGGCGTTAATAAAATGTTGAAAGTCGCACAAGGTTTGCAATTTTTAGATAAAGGATCGCTAAACTGGGTGCCAAAACGCGATTTATTATAAATATATTTTGAGTATAGTTAGAAAACGCTTGGCGAATATTATGAAATAGTTTTAGTAGGTGATTTAAATATAGATTTTAATTCCGAAGAAGTGTTTTATAGAACAGAGAAGACAAATGCGGTACACATCATGGATTATGATACACTCAGGGCTGGGGAGTAGCGCGCTACAAGTAGCGAAACTACAGTAGTCGCTACATTTTTTTATAGTTTGTAGTGTAGCGCGCTACTTTTTTTAAAAAGTAGTGTAGTGTGTAGCGCGCTACAAAAAATCTGTAGTTTGTAGCACGTTTTTCAAGCTACTTTTTTAGCTACTTTTGCCGCGCCATCACTTCCGGCGATTGATCACGTGGTGAAATTGCTCGTTTTTCTGACTATAAGCTTAGCACTGGAACTGGAACGGATGCTTCAAAGAACACACAATCCCTCCCCATGAGGGGATGGGGAGGGGGGGACTCGCTAATTGCGAGGACCGACTATATATCATGTCCGATTTGAAAGGATAGCGCCTAACAGGAAGTTCACTGAAAGCTGGACACTAACTGATTGTCAATCCTGATACGGGCAAGTGGACACTACACTGTATTTATGGGTGCAATTAAAAAAAAGACCAAAGAAAATTAATTATGTTACAAAAGCATACAATTTACAGATATGTGAAATTATTCCTTTTCGAAAGCAAAAAATACTCACTCTTGTGCACAAAAATAAATATTTTCAAAATTCAAATCTTATATGTATTCTAAATTTCAAAAATGTCAATTTTTATGGTCTGAAGTTGATTCATCTGGGGAGTGCACATGCCCCCTCTGGATCCGCCAATGGGCCTTGCCTTAATATGAAGTTAAATGCTGCTACTTTTTCTTTTACACTCTCAGTCAGACTAGACATCAATGCAAATGCAAGCTCTGTTCGGATTTTTCTCTGACGTTCCCTACAGGGGCGTAGCCAGAAATTTTTCATGGAGGGGGGGGGGATACGACTACTACAACTAATATATATCTATACGTGTGTGTGATAATGTAATGAAGAATATACAATTTGTATGGCAAAAATTTCCTCATGGGGGGGGGTAATACCCCGGGTACCCAAATATCCCAATAATATAGATTAAAAATTCACATACACTGAAATAATAATAAAAATAAAACAATTTCCTCTGTAACAGTTATTGTCCGTCACTAGATCAACTAGGAGACATTGTTTGGATGGAGAACACGATTTGATCAAAGTACAGTAAATTGAAATGCCATTTTTTACCCCGAGTACCAGTGCCTTGTGTTTTATGTTTTAAAGAAGAAAGAAAATTACAAATTTTTTGTAGATCCAGGAAAATTTTCGCAGGAAAAGCACGCTAAACTTGAGCGCTTTCTAGAAATAACCATCCCAGACAGTGCCAGATTTAAAGGTGTGGAGGCCCTGGGGCAACAAAGGAGTGGTGGCCCCTGATTATTTTTCAAACAAGTTAAGAATTTTTTCGACGACAAGTGTGGCGAAGTGGGTTCGCCGTTAACTCATAGCCTAGAGGTTCAGGGTTCGATTTCCGAGTTTGATATTCGTAAGGAAATTTTATGTAAAGATGTCTATTATGCAGGCTCGGGTGGACAGGGAGTCCCCTTGCGCCCTCTACTTAAGGCGCCCTTTGCGCCTTAAGCCAACGAAAGAAATTGCGAAAGAATTGCATTTTCGTGTACAAGGAATTAACGTTGAAGAATTGTTTTAAACTAAAATATTTTTTCCCCTCAAATGCAAGAGCTGATTAAAGGAGGTGGGGCGGAGGGGCCAACTCCCCCTCCCTCCCCCGAGTGAAAAGAAATTAATGTAAAAGATCCTATTTTACTACCATAAAATGGATGCATATGTCAATCTTCTAACTAACCGCCCCCCTCCCACGACAAAATTGCATTAATCCACCACTGCTCGAGTGTTCTAGTTTTTAAAATACAAAAATGTAGATTTACTACATTATTACGAAGAAGAATGAAATGTACAAAAAGTTTAACATTTTAAATATCTATTAACTGTAATATTCCCTTTACTCGATTTCTACCTGGATGAACAGAGGCGTAGCTAGGACTTTCTGCGCCCAGGGACAACATGAGATTTTGCGCTCCCTTCTATTTGTCAAAATGCAGTTAGGTTAGCTTTTATGTACAATTTCGCAACCCTTGTGTGCTGCGCCCAGGGACAAATTCCCCACCTTGCTCCCCTCTGGCTACGCTACTGTGGATAAAGGACTAACAATCTGTGATTTCTGAATGGCATCGATCCTCAATCTGCTTATAAGTTAATGGATTTTTTGAGTTGTCGATGGTAAAATACGATGTCTAAAAATATTCGCGACATTTCAGATTGATAGAGCAATTTTCTTTGTTTTTCACAAAGTCGTAGCTAGGTGTCATGAGGGCCCAGTGACGTATTATTGCAATTCTGTGTGTGTGTGGGGGGGGGGGAAGGTTAGTTGGAAGATTCACACATACATCCATTTTATGAAAGTAAAATAGGATATTTTACATTGTTTTTTCTCGGGAGAGGCGGTTCCCCCCTCTACCCCCCTTTAATCCTTCCTTGTGAGGGTCATTGTCAAGATTTGAATTTTGTACCTCTAAGACTTCTTCTTACTTACTTGCACGAAAAGACTACCAAGTGCCCCTGGCACCTGCCAACCTGGCCAGCTCCTAGCTACGGCACTGATTTTGCAAATTAATATTATGAAAGGTCTCCCTCGCCCCCTCCAAATAAAATAAAATGGAAATGTCATTTTCCCAGAAACTTGAAAGCAATGGCGTTGCTAAGGGGGGGGGGCACCAGTTGCTCCCCTTAAATCTTTGATTCGCTGATTGGCGCAGCTCATACAACGCAAACCTTTTTTTTACCCCTGTACCTAATTAAGCCTTATAATTTTTTAACCTTCAAAAAAGAAGTAGTGTGCCTTTCTAAAGACAACAACTTGGCTAGTCGAGCTCTTAAAAAAAAAAAAAAATCCTTTTTAGTAATATTATCATTGAACAAACTTTACAAGTTAGTAATTTTTTCAAAGTAATTTTAACGACGTGTAACGAAACACAAACACACTTATTTTATCCCAGACTCTCATAATTTTACACACCTTTCCCGTTTCAATATGACAAGATCATAGCGTCAAGCAGAGAAAACATATGTTCCCTGAAAAACCATGCTCAATAACAAGATTTCTAAGCACCCGTTTTTCGCTTCCCCATTTCACGTGCTTTCAGGCAACAAAACGAGATTACCGCGGATCGCAGATAATTGGGCAAATTGGGTTGGGTCTGGCCTGAGTTTCCGGTATCTGTAAACCAACGACCCCTCCCCCCTTCTGATTCGTCAAAAAAAGAAAAAATTCCCACTCCCACTAAATACTAGAACACGGTAGTAGGGGGGCTGTGGGTCTTCTCCACAAACAAAAAAACATCGCTTTAGCTCCAGGACTTGGCTTTACTGATAAGGAAGGACAGGACTTGCAGGGGTTACAGTCACAAGGCACATATTATTTCCTATTACAACTTCCTGGTTTACACCACACCAGTCTACAAAATTACTGAAAGCAATGAAAAGGAATTTAAAAAACGAACAAACTCGAAGGACACCCCTTGAACCTATAATGAATTCTTTTTTTGTTGGTTTATCCAGCTATTTTCTGAATCTGTGCTAAACCGTGAACTGCACACTCGTTTTCGTTTATTATTGTCTTTTCTTTAAGAGTTACGTTTAAGTTTCATTTTAACTCGATTAGTGGGACTTGTAAATATACAGTTTTGTGAACTGTGTATAAGTTTCTATGTATGTAAAATTTTATGTTTAAATTTTATTTAATGTATCTAATTACCAAAAAGGGTTAATAATACAAGACCTAATCAAAGAACCGAAGGTATGATTTACTTTTATTTTCTTTATCTTACTTAGATGTAATATAAGGCAATAAATAGTTGAACATGTATGTGTATTACAAAAATTAATTTTATGCGTGATTTTTTTTTTCCACGAATCGTGATGAAACCAAAAGTTTATTTTTGTAAAAGTTACCATATTGTATAATCTCGAAGAAAATAGAAACAAATAAGAATGCCAATTTTCTTTTAAAATGATAACCCGGCGCTCTTGGGAAACAGGTCATATTCTGTTCTCATTCAGTATTTTAAACTTTATTGTTCTAAAGTTAAAAGAAATGTTTCAAAATAGCTCCTTTCTAATAATTGCTTTACATTTTCGGAGGGGGCCCTTCGCCCTCCTCAAATACTTCCCTGGTAGTTATTTATTAGAGCAATAGTTTTTCTAATAAGGAAATCAATAGTTTTCTCTAATTAGGATATAAATATTCTTAAATATAAATGTAATGCAAACTGAATCTGTTAGCAAAATTCGTCTCCTAAAAGTAGCGAAAAAGTAGCGAAGTAGCGACTACATTTCAAAAGTAGCTGTAGTTGTAGCGCGCTACAAAAAAAAAAAAGTTTTTCCCACCACTGGATACACTTTCCAAATGGTATTTATAAAGGTGAAGTTGTATAAACAGTTTGACTATGCCTGGCAAAAATTGTTGAACAGTTTTGGTAGGCGATTTCAATGTAGATTTCTATTCCGAAAAAGTGTTTTATGGAACAAAGAAGGAAAACACGGTACACTCATGTATTATGATGCCTATTCCAAACAGCATTTAAAATGTCTACGGGATATAGTTGTTTGGAATATCCTGGAGAAGATTGTAAAACAGTTTCAGTAGGCGATTTTAAGATAGATTTCGATTCCAAAGATGTGTTTTACGATACAAGCAAGAGTTGATTCCTATTTTAACGCCCCCGCTCTCGTCAACCTAAAAAATCTCGCACTTTGGTGAAGCTTTGCAGTCATGGGTCTCTAGGACATATGCACAAGTTTCAACGCTCCCAAAAGAACTATATGAAAACTAAAGTGAACTAATTAGCGATAAATGCACCCGTTAAGGAATTTGAAGACACTTAATTATTAAAACTACATTAATTGGCAACCCAAAATAAATAAAAATGTAACAGAATGCTTTACTTACAGGTTGTTCCAAATCGCCATTTTAATTCTAAATTACGATTGTCACATAAATACAAGAAATCGTCGTGGTAGCTCCATATGTTTAATGATCGCCACCTTGGCGAGAATCGGGACGTTAAAGTAGGAATCAACCCAGAAAGAGAAACACGGCACACTCATGGATTATGATGGTCATTCGAAACAATATTTAAAACGGTGAAGTATAGTTGTAATATACTTGCCTACTTAAACTATTTTATAATTGTTGCCAATTTTAAGATAGATTTCGATTCCAAAGATGGCTTTTATGAAACAAGGAAGAAAAATATGGCACAGTCATGAATAATGATACACTTTCCAACTTAATAGAATAAGGAAGAAAAATAGGGACGACGCATAAACTATGATACGCTTTTAATATATCGCACTTTGGTGCGTATTTAAAATCTGAAAGTGTTTCAGATTTTCTTCCTTTTCTATATATTAATTTGAACATGTTTTTCCGGTATCCACTAAATTGAAAGAACAGCTATGTGTAAAAATTTGGTTGAGGGGTCTAAAAAAAGGTCTTGGTACGTAGATGTGTCATCTAAAGGGAAAAATTTTTAAAGTCGAAGGGATCGGCATGGCGGAACAATTTTTTGCCATATTGTGCAATTTTTCGCCATAGAAATAACATTGTGGTTTATTAAATATATTTTGCAGTCATAAAAAGCCTTTTTACTTTATGAATATGTACCATGTAAGAAAAGTATTGTAATCATGAAAAAATTCGACTTAGATTTTGGTGTATTTACACATTTTGAAGTCTTCTGAATTTATGCTATTTTTACGAGATGTGTGTGTGTACGAGTGAGTGAATGAGTGAACAAACACAATAGCTCCTAAATGGGGCATTCCATTGAGCTCAAACTGGTTATATATGTTATAAACCACCGTCGCAAGACCGGAATTGATTTTTGTGTGTATAGGACATAGTTTTTCTACAGGGCTACGACAAAGATTTCTTTTACATTATGGCCTATGGGAGGAAATTCTTGAAAGCGCGCTAGCGTTTAAACGATGCATTCGATTGAGCTCAAATTGGGTATATATGTTATAAACCACCATCTTAAGACCAGTATTAATTTTGATGTGTAATGGACTTATAGGTTTTCTATAGGGCTACAACAAAGATTTCTTTTACATTATGGCCTATGGGGAAGAAATTCTTGAAAGTGTGCAAGCGTTTAAACGGTGCATTCTATTGAGCTTCAATTTGTATATATGCTTGAATTATTCATCGATTAAAATTTATTTAAATGCTTGGTAATGATCTTAATCGTAAGTGTTCAAAAAGTTGATTGGAATCACTCCAGATTTTTTATTTTGGCGCTAGAGTGCTATTTCGTTTACGCCCAGCCTTTGTCTACTCGATTTTGTCAACACGATTTGAGCTTGTTGAGGTTTTGTAGAGATGAACTGTCATGATGAAAATCTTTTTAAATGTGTTTGCCACATAACATGGAAGAGGGGGGGGGAGAGAATAAGTCTGACGAGGTTTGCGATTTTTGATAATTGATCGCCAAGTTTGCTGGGGAAAAAAAAAAAAAAAACCTTAAAAACCGAACCATGCATGGCGATGGTGGTAAAATAGTTTTAGTCTGCAGTTTTAAAATAGATTTCGATTCCAAAGAAGTGCTTTATGGAATAAGGAATAAAAATATGGCATGCCCATGGATTATGATGCACATTCTAAACAGTATTTATAAAGGTGAAGTATAGTTAGAATGTGCTTCGTGAAGACTGTAAAACAGTTTTAGAAGGCGATTTTAATATAGATTTTGATTCCAAACAAGTGTTTTATGAAACAAGGAAGAAAAACACGGCACGCTCATGAATAATGATACACTTCTCAGGGTAGAAAAGGAAGAAAAATAGGGACGGCGCATGGATTACAATATTCTTTTAATATACAGCACTTTAGTGGTTATTTAAAATATGAAAGTGCTTCAGATTTTTTTTTTTTTTTTTTTTTTTTTTTTTTTTTCATATTTCTCTCCATAGAAATACACTGTGGTTTATTAACCACATTATAAACTCCTTCTTTATTTTGGCACTTTAATCTTTCATTTCCCAGTTTTCTATCTGATATTAGATCTTTACCATCGAGGATAGCGTGAGAAAAAGTAAATAAAGCACGGGACGCGTGATCGCCATTTGGCGGATTAAATTTTTTGTCTCTCACAGAATTCCGACCTTTTTTTGCTATTTTTTCTTCATACTGTTGGCGTTTATTTTCCTGAACCTGTATTTCCTCATGGAATGTTGTATGTCGCTCTTTCAAGGTTTAGTTTAAAAAATGCCGTGATAATCAAGATCACTCACGATGATTCACCTGGACGTTCCGTGGTCGTTTGGGTTGGACCCAAAATATCGTCTTCAACGAAATACCCAATTAGAATTTGTAACTGTAATCATGCTCATTCGTCATTTAATATGTACTGTTCCTTTTTTACTCATTATAGATAGTTAAAAACAAATTTTAAATATTTCAATCATTTCATCGCCATTGTACAGTTGCCAAAGTAAGAACTGGTGTAGAAGCTTTTTGTTTACTTTCTGTCACACGTCATGTCACGTCCACATCACTCTTCATTTTCTCCTGTCCATTTTGCCCAAGATCTCGGTGACATTCCTGATCGTTCCCATTTATTTTTGAAATATTGCAGTCAATAAAGTGACTGTCGAATCCGATGGGTTTCAGCTAGTTTTTTTCTTTAAGGCAAAGTCTACTAGTGCTATCTTACAAAGGAAGGAATGCCTCAGACGAAAGACATCTTTTCCACAAAACAATATAATTGCAACACAATATAATAAGACAATACAGTACAATATTTGATAAGTATGTGGTAACTATAAAATGTTGTGAAAAAAAAGTACCTGCACTTAATCTACATTGAGAGGAAATATGTACATTTATATATATATATATAGGTCCTTGTGATCAAATCAGGCATAATTTGTCAAGAAAAAAAAGCCGATATGATGAAGCGTCTTTCACTTTGAGCCCTGGCCTATGCAATTGTGTAGGTGATCTACATCCTTTCAAAAAAGTACTCGAATGTAAGTCGTATTTCCTAAGTCGATTTCACATATAAAATACTATTCTTCATAAAAAATGAATTGTGTATAAAATAATCATTTCTTATATTTCTTTTCATTTGTGTGTTATTAAAACACATTAGATAGTTATTCACAACTCTATAATAGGGAATTTATCTTACACTCAAATACTTTTTTGTGCAAATAAAGCAGAAAGAAGTCCACGTCCTAAAGCATTAAAGTCTGATTCCATCAACTGTTTGCAGATGCTTCTGTCACTAATTTCACACACCGTTCAACAATGTGTACGACATGGAAAGTAAATGAAGTCCTAGTTTAGATGCCGTAGTTTGGGTTTTTCCCGTCTGTTGAAGATAACCTGGGATTGTGGAGAAGTAATAGCATCTAATAGTAAAAGAATGTTTTACATTGAAAGTTGACTCTCTGTGACTAGTTTTCATTATACAAATTGCAGAAAGATCTGTAAGTCGTTTGATTGTTTGTTAGTCTGCATACACAGAAAGATAATCTAAGTGTGTGAAAATTACTAATTTCGACAAATTATTTAATCCATCAACAAAATTTTTGATATCCAGAAGTAACATCTAAATCTAAAAATAGTATTCCATCTGTGCTTGGCTCCATCTTCAGTGAATGGTTAAAATTTATTTTAAACCAGTTTGATAAATAAACTTTCATGACAAATTCAGAGATTTGCTTCAACTTCAATTCGTTGGAGAACTAATTTAACAGGCCAGAACTCTTTTTCCCAGGGATCAACCAGTATGGATTCAATAATAGTACGAGATTATGTTGTGCAGGTCACCAAAATAATTACCCATTCGAACCGCTTGATGTATTTTCTAATATGTAGTTTTTATCTTTGCTTAAATAAAAATAACTCTTATCCGTTGTTACTAACTTGTCTTCAGTAACTTCGAAAATGGTCCCCAACAACGTTTGACTTCTGAAGCATAAATTTCAGTACTGCATGAATGTGTTTTTTCGCTGTTTGTTGATCGAAGATGGCATACATTTTTTTCACTTAAATGAGGGAGACAAACTTAAAAAGGGTGATAAACTGCAAAGGCCCACCAAAGTTTCAGTTTCCAAATGCTGAATGATGCCGCATTTCCATGAGGTATTAACAGATATGACGTGATAGTCAGTTATTTGCTGTTCAGAAGTATTTCTTCAAATCCTTTCAAAATATTTGGTTAAGTTCAAAGAAATTAGTTGCTTTGTGCATGTTACTTGGTGAAATGCTTTGATTTCCTGTTTAAAAGCTTTAGTGGTAATGACTTATTTGAGACCCCTTCCAAATTACTGCGGCATGATGTTCTAGTGCTTCATGCACATAGACTCAATAGCACGCATGATAAACAGTACATATACATAATCTCAGCTGTCCAACGTGACTTAACAGTACTAAGAATGAAATTCCAACAGCGATCAACAGTTGAAGGAACTAAAGTATTCCTTTTTTCTTCTGTACCGGTCACAAAGCGTCACTAGGCATTGCATGAAAAAGTGCATTTTTTGTCAAGATTTGCTGAATTTGAAGTGCGATGCGAAGGCAGAAGATATTATTTGAGGGAAAAATAATTATGTTTTTTCACGCCGAGTAAAAAGTGTTTATTTTAACCCAAATTCCGAAAATTAAAGTTTGATGTGGGTGCAAAAGATATTATTCAGCCACAATAATATTTTACACAGTTTTTACTGAACCTAGAGAGCACCTTTTCCGCACTATTAGAATAGTGATTTCAAAAAAAAAAAAAAAAAAATCGGCCCACCCTATTCAATAGCCTTATAGAAATCTTATATGTATCATTTGGTGACTGAAAATTGTGCTAAATTTATTTGTTTTAGCTCAATATCTCATTGTGTTTAAAATTTTCTCTTGTTTTTTTTTTTTTGTTTGTTTGTTTGCTTGTTTGTTTTCCTATCAAGCAACGTGTAACTTTTTAAAATTATATTTTTTAAAAACTAGGGGCCAAGGCCCCCAGACTCCCTATGCTCGCTTTTCGTATGAGGCATTTGGCCCCTAATCAGGCTTATTCGTAAAAAAGACATAATTTCAACAGACAAAACCCGAAGATTGGATCAGATAGAATGTTACTGAGCTATACATTGCTTGGTTCTTGCATCTTCATTGGTACATAAAAATTTAAACTTCACACTACAGTAGACCCCCTCCCCCTCATAACACGGAAAATATTTTGTTATGGGAATCCGTGTTGTACGGATCCTGAGCTATACTCCACCTGGAGTGCGGACTCCGCTTATAATCGCTGGAAAAATTATTTGCACTCCTCAGAAACACAATGATATTTAATGTTGCCATTCAAAAGTTATATTAATTGGGAGCTAAAGTGTAATAAAATCAGAACATCTGTTTCAGCTGTATTTTTAATAATGTAAAACCTATTGGACACCTTGCGAATTCGCCACCCATGGCGATTTTTCATTATTTGGCGACTTGCGCACACGCAAAGTTAATAAAAGCTACGGAACAGACAGAATAGCCTGCCACCAATGGCGACTTTTCATTATTTGGCGATTTGCACATGCTCACAACCTGTATTTACTGTTCATTTAAGGTTACCAGTAAACCGTTATCCATATTTTCATTTACACAATCGTTTGCAGATTGGCGTACTTAACACCACGAATTATACCATCTCGTCGCACTAGCAAATATCCAAAGTGTACTATAACTGCTATAATGGCAGAGTTAACGCCGCCAAATATTTCTACTGGTAGCAAATAATCCAGCTGAATGAGAACCGGCTTTAAAATAATCTGCATTTTAATTATTTTTCATTTTCAAGATATTAGTTATTTTGTTTTGGAAAAACGAATAATCGCTAATTCTAAACTCCTGTTGTCTAAGCAAACTTACTATTTGAAAATTGTTAACTTTGTGTAACACATTTTGAGTTACTTATTTCATGTAGTTTTTATTTGGGCGTAAAATTGGCATAATTCTAACTCATGTTTGTAAATTTCACGCGATTCTAGATACTTGGAAATGCGTTGTTGCAAAGGAATGAATGATTTTATGCCAAATCTGGCAACCATTCGGTTTATTTTTTCAGTTTTTTTATTAATATCTTCTAAAGTAATTCGATTTTCGAAATTTAAGTCAACTTAGCAGGTTCCTCGGAATTTTTCGAATCTGTGGGCACCTTAGTCGAAACTCAAATCCCTACGGTTTTGGAGGAGATAGGTCAACAAGCTTTGACAGCGACAGCGGCCTTTACTTTTTTTTAGAATAGAGAGATTATTGTATAGATGTTTTATTTTTTGCATGTATTATAGTATAGACATTTTGATCGTATCAGTTTTATTCTTATCTCATATTCAGTCACATACAATGATTGTAAATACTGTATTTACCCATGTATAGGTCGACCCGTGTATAAGTCGAATCTCTCCCCCCCCCACCCCCCCCCCACTTTCCCAATCAAGAAATTTGAATTTTTTAAAATCCCGTGTATAAGTCGATCCCCCCATTTTCTCGATCAAGAAATTAATTTTTTATAAAATACATTTATTCAAAATCATCTGGGGAAAAAAAATAAAGTACTAAATATTCAATAATAAAGCAACTTTAATTTTTTATAAATACATTTATTCAAAATTATCTGAAAAGCAAAACAAAAAGAAAGTACTAAATATTTAATAATACAGATGACTATATACAAAATTTACGTTTCTGTTTTCTATTAACTAAATCAGCCATATCAGTAGAAACAAGGAGAAAAAGTATAGTAAGATAAACGAAGTAATGAAAAAGTGTACTATGAAGAACGAGCATTTCAATTGCACATATAGGGGTGCTACATTCTCGGAATCTCATTCTAGGAGTCGCCTGGACCAATCACATCACTCAGACTCCAGCGCTGTTAAGGAAAAGAACAATTCATTCCTCTTTTTCTCTCCTGGTATGGAAATCGGTGACGTCATTGTGTTATGGAATGCAGGATGAGAACAACTCTCTTTCAAAAGGGCATTTTTGACTTCGGATAAAAAATTAAAAATTACGGCCCCGTGTATAAGTCGACCCCCCCACTTCAAAGCCTTTTTTTTTTTTGTCTAAAATTTCTCGACTTATACACGGGTAAATACGGTATTTCAGTACAATAATTATAAAAGAAAAACTATTGATGCAGTTTTGTTTTTTATTTTTATTTTTTTACCTTGATGTTTGCCCCAACCCCCTTAAGCATAACCTGGTCAAAATTTGCTTGTTAATTACTTTTAAGTTATCAGCTATTTTAAAATGATAATATTTTAGAATAGTCATTTATAACAATGTGTTTATTTTTAATTTCTTTTTAATAAAATCAGATATTGGTGAAAAACAAGATGATTTAGAAACATGTAGCTTACTTTCATGCAGTAATAGATACTATTTCATTTCAACTTTTCCAATAACAAAAAAATCACAAATTATTCATTCTTCGCCTTTCTTCAATATTATGAATTTTCAACATATAAGACTATCACATAAAATACAATAATATTAGATCACTTAAAATACAATAAATGTCATAAAATAAATTCTATACATACAATATTCAAATGCTTCAAAATCTTTTAACTCCTCTTTAAACTGCTAGGGACTAAGTAGTTGTTGCGGTTTTAGAAAATGAATTCCCTTTGTTCTTTAACTACGCAGTTTAAAAACATTATAGAAGTTTGGGATTTCAACAGGCTTTTGATTTATTATGTTTTATATATATATATATCCTACTATATAGTTATGCTGATCACTGACTCTGTAACAATTCCGGCTGAATAAATCCAAGATAAAAATTTTACAAATCATTACTCCAAAAAGGTTAAAAAGTTAAGCACACAAAAATGTAAAAATGGCTACGCTGTTTGTACGATCCACTTAAAATTTTTCATAATTATGTATGTAAAGAAAGTAATCTGTGCTGCTTTAGAAATTTGAAAATCCACCTGTTCCCCAATTTTCAAGCAATTTTTCGCTATTTTCTGCTTTATTTTATTTTCAAGAGTAAAAAAGAGTGAATTTGCATGACAAAATTAGGTATCGCAAGTGACAATTACGTCATACTGAAGTCGCAGTTATCAGGCTTTGAAGGGAAAATTATGATTTCAATTTGTTTAAAATAGCTTTTCTAGATTACCCAGTTTAACTTTTTTTTTTTTTTTTTTCAAATAAAATTTCCTTTGCTTAACATTGGTATGAGAGGGGATGATCCCAGTGAAATGAAATCTTTTGAATGCGAAATGTTTTCACACATTTTTAGAAGAAAATGCAATTCTAATTTTGGTATATAATAGAAACTGAATACGAAATTATTTACCATAATTTATGGAAGAAACACTGTAGCGTTTACGAGTATGAAAGTTAAAACATAGTAAGTGTGGCATTTAAATATTTTTTAAATTTTTTTCGTCGATCTTCAACGAAAAATCATAAAAATTTGTGGTGTCTGACCTTCATTCGCCACCAGTGTTTGTGCACAAACTGAACTGTTCCGAGAATTAACGTCGGAATCAACTCTAGCGATGCTCCAGATGCGTTTCAGTGTCTATGGTTCACGAGACTGGAGTCGAGCGCCACCTCACTTGTACTGCTGTGCAGCCAGTATGCAAAATACTGTGCAGAGTATAAGAAGCTTGCACGTGCAGTACTCGCAGCAGCATAATTTTGTCAGTTCCCTAGTTTAGCGCTAGCGTATAGCTGAGTGCATAATGCCCGACCGTACTATGGCGGCTCTTGCACCTGGAACTTTATAATTTATATTCCGATAATCTTTGTTCTGTTATTTTGTTTGTTGAGTTTAAATAAAAGTTGTTAGTTACTGTTCACCTTGTCTTTTAATGAAATTAATGAGGATTAAACAAAAAAGTAAAACCTTCTGATATAAGTCAAGTGTGGCTTCCGTAAAATAGAAGTTGGAAGACCCACAAGTGGTGACCCGGACTATGAATAACTTCTGACAGCTGTTGACTTTGAATAATTTTTTACGGCGGTCGACAAACGCTCCTGAAATCTGATGAATCAAGATTATGAGCTCTGGAGTTTTTGACTCTTCAAGGGAAAGTTGAGTGTGCATCTTTTTCAAGTCATCTGGTTAAAGTAGTTTTTCAAGACTTGCGAAGTGGAATAAAGTGCCAGCGTAAAGCAGTGAACCCGAATGAAAGTTTGGAAATTAACTTGCAGCTACTTCTCTCCTGCACTGTGTCATGGCGCTCTAGTGTTGTGGTAAAGTCAATTACTTCTGAAATTAAGGTATTTTAAACAAGTTCGGTAACAGAATACATGTTTATACACCTTTTCATATAATTGATTTTGAAACATGTTTATACAACCCAACACTGTTTAATACTGTGCTTATACACTCTTAACTTCACTTTCACATTGTTTTAAGCCAAATTGAATTTAATTTTTAACTATTTCTAAAGTTAGTGAAATTCGTAGTGTTTATACACTAATTCTTGAATTGTATAATGTCGAATCCTAATACGTCAGAAATCTCGAGAGTGGCATTTAAAGCCCCCCCTCTCTGGAAAAATGAAGTTGAACTGTGGTTCTATCAAATAGAAGCTAGTTTCATAACATCGAACATTACGGTAGAGGAAACCAAATTTTACAATGTTATCGCATCTTTGGATGCCGAGACAATGACAATTGTTAAGGATATTATACGTTCCCCCCCTGACGAAAAACAGTATACTGTTTTAAAAGAACGGATAATCCAGCATTACGCGCAATCCGAAAGTTCTTGTTTGCGTACACTGCTACAAGATTTACAGCTAGGGGATAAACGTCCTTCGCAGTTGTTAAATGAAATGAAAACATTGGCTGAAAATAGAATGACTGATAGCATATTGAAAGAAATTTGGTTAAACCGTTTACCTATAAAATTGCAACAAATACTTTCAATCAGTAAAGATGATCTCCGAGATCTGGCAAAAATTGCAGACCGAATAATTGAAATTTCTGTATCTCCTGACACGGTTCAAACTGTATCTCAGTATGACCCAATAAAAAGTTTGCAGCATCAGATTTCTGCACTTTCAGATAAAGTAGATAAATTGACAAAACAAACTAGCTACCGACCAAGAAACCGCTCAAGAACCAACAGTTTCACTAAAAATAGAAATAAATCTAAACCATTCTGCTGGTATCACTTTAAGTTTGCTGATAAAGCCAGGAAATGTGTTCAACCATGCTCGTATGCTTTAAACAAGTAGGCCCCTCCAATTTGGCGACGGTGGGGGACTCCAAGCGTACAAGTCGCCTAATAGTATTTGATAGGAATTCCGGTTTCAGTTTTCTTGCAGATACAGGTGCTACAGTTTCGGTGCTGCCTCGTAATACTCGAATACATAAAACTCCGAAAGACTGCATGTTGTACGCAGCAAATGGTACGAAAATACATACATACGGATTTAAGAAATTGACTTTGGATTTAGGGCTGCGTCGCGAATTTCCATGGACTTTCATAATAGCTGAAGTCACGCGACCGATATTAGGCGCAGACTTCCTCGGTAATTATGGAATTTTGGTAGATATAAAAAATTGCAAATTACGCGACCCCCTCACCACAATTTCAACTAAAGTTCCTGTAATTAACACATCGGCGATAGAATTGCAAACTGTTCTTAAAGAATCTAAATATCATGAATTACTAGCAGAATTTCCCAGCATAACCAACCCAGCCTCATTAAAAAACATGAAGAAAAAGCATAATGTTTCTCATTATATTTTAACTAAAGGCCCACCAGTGTCTTCGAAAGCTCGTAGATTAGCTCCCGAAAAGCTGAAAATTGCAAAACGCGAAATTTCAAAATTATTGGATGAAGGAATTCTAAGACCTTCAACTAGTCCTTGGGCAAGTCCCATACACATAGTTCCAAAAAAGAATGGAGAATGGAGGGTATGTGGCGATTTTCGTAAATTGAACGCCATAACAATCCCCGATAAATATCCCATTCCTCACATACAAGATTTTTCGCACGCTTTGCATAACAAGCAGATCTTTTCTCGTCTAGATCTAATAAAAGCATATCATCAGATTCCGTTGGATAAAGACTCTATTCCAAAATCTGCGCTAATTACGCCATTTGGATTATTCGAGCACAAATTCATGTGCATGGGGTTATCCAATGCAGCCCAAAGTTTCCAACGATTCATAGATGAAGTGCTCAGAAATTTAGATTGCTGCTTTGCATACTTAGATGATGTGTTAATCGCATCAAGTACAGAGGAACAGCACCTAGATGATCTAAAAGCAGTATTTAAGCGATTGGATGATTATGGTGTAGTTTTGAACGTCGAAAAATGTGTTTTTGGCCAAACGCAAATTAACTTCCTAGGCCATACGGTTTCTAGAAAAGGGTTATCTCCTCTACCCGAGAAAGTAGAAACCTTAAAAAATTTTCCTTTACCCAACACTGTACAGGAATTACGACGTTTCTTAGCAATCTTAAATTTCTATCATAGATTTTTGAAAGGGGCTGCCGCAATACAAGCTCCGTTGTACGAACTTTGTAAAGGCTCAAAAAAGAACGATCGCACTAAAATTGATTGGTCTGAAGACCTAATGCAAAAATTTTCGGAATGTAAAGCTCTTATTTAAAACGCAACTTTACTTGCGTATCCCGACCCTGATGCAGAACAAGCCTTAATGGTTGATGCATCGGGTTTTGCGATCGGCTCTGTGTTGCAGCAAATTCGCAATGAAATTGCCGAACCTCTCGCATTCTTTAGTAGAAAGCTTACTAATCCCGAAAAAAACTACAGCACGTACGATCGTGAACTAGTAGCCATTTACAGTTCGATTCGACACTTCCGGTATATGTTGGAAGGTCGGATATTTACCATATACACCGACCACAAACCCCTAACATTTGCTTTTTCAAAAAACAGTAAAAGTGCATCACCCAGACAAGAGAGACATTTAGAATACATTTCACAATTTTCCACAAACATAAAACACATATCTGGTAGCAAAAATATAGTTGCAGATTCACTATCCAGAATTGCTGGAATTTCGGAGATTAAACCACTAGACAATGTGGATTAGAGTTCTGGCGCAGACACAGTGCGGAGATAAAGAACTGGAAGAACTTAAATCTCAATCAAACTTAATATTCAAAGAGATTAAACTATCAAATAGTCAGAGTAGCCTATTCTGTGATACGTCGACTGGCAATATAAGACCTTACGTGCCAGAGCAGTTCCGGCAAGCAATTTTCCAAATGCTTCATAATCTCTCGCATCCTGGAATAAAAGCTACAGTGAAATTGGTGAGCGAGAGATTCATCTGGAAATCCTTAAAGAAAGATGTAGGAAATTGGACTAGGGCTTGCATAAATTGCCAGAAGTCGAAAATACAGAAACATGTCATTTCGCCAACGGGTTCGTATCCGCTGCCAAGGAGCAGGTTCAGCCATGTGAATGTGGATATTGTAGGTCCGTTACCTCCTTCCAAGGGATTCACATATTGCTTAACTTGTGTAGTTAGATTTAGTAGATGCCGGAGGTTTTTCCGATGCCAGACCAGACTGCCGAGACCGTGGCGACGACATTTTTTTCTGGTTGGATTGCACGTTTCGGCGTACCCGACACTATTTCCACAGACCAAGGTAGGCAATTTGAAAGTCATCTCATTAGTAGCTTGGCAAGATATCTTGGAATGGAAAAAATCCATACCACAGCTTATAATCCGTCTTCAAATGGATTAGTGGAGAGATTTCATCGCCAGCTGAAGGACGCTGTGAAGGCGCACGCTACAGAACGATGGACTGAAGTATTGCCTGTGATCTTGCTTGGCATCAGAGCCTGTTTTAAAGAAGACATACAAGCCACAGTGGCAGAAATGGTGTACGGTTCACCTTTGCGACTGCCTGGCGAGTTCTTCAAAGACTCTGGACCAGCAGTAGTTCAAGCAGAATTTCTTCAGATGTTGCGAGAGCATATGCAGAAGTTACGACCTACACCCATGTCTCGTCATAGTGTGCCTAACATTTTTGTGTACAAAGAACTGAAAAATTGTTCGCATGTGTTCGTCAGACAAGATATAGTGCGAAAACCACTCCAGCAACCATACGACGGTCCATTCAAGGTTATCTCTCGTCAGACCAAGCACTTCACACTGGACATACGAGGCATACAGAAAGTTATTTCTATTAACCGCCTCAAACCAGCCTACCTGCTAAATCCAGCTATTTTGCAGGATGAAAAAGACTCCTAATCCTACTGAAAGTCAAGGCATGACTTTGCGGTCCGGTAAGAAGGTGAACTTCTGTGACCAAGTATCGTCTAGCCGACTGGAGGGGGAGTCCTGTGGCGTCTGACCTTCATTCGCCACCAGTGTTTGTGCACCAACTGAACTGTTCCGAGAATTAACGTCGGAATCAACTCTAGCGATGCTCCAGATGCGTTTCAGTGTCAATGGTTCACGAGACTGGAGTCGAGCGCCACCTCACTTGTACTGCTGTGCAGCCAGTATGCAAAATACTGTGCAGAGTATAAGAAGCTTGCACGTGCAGTACTCGCAGCAGCATAATTTTGTCAGTTCCCCAGTTTAGCGCTAGCGTATAGCTGAGTGCATAATGCCCGGCCGTACTATGGCGGCTCTTGCACCTGGAACTTTATAATTTATATTCCGATAATCTTTGTTCTGTTATTTTGTTTGTTGAGTTTAAATAAAAGTTGTTATTTACTGTTCACCTTGTCTTTTAATGAAATTAATGAGGATTAAACAAAAAAGTAAAACCTTCTGATATAAGTCAAGTGTGGCTTCCGTAAACTAAAAGTTGGAAGACCCACAAATTACTCAGTAATAATTATCTCAAAAGATGGCTCTGCCACCGATCACGTCCTTTTTAGCAGTGCACAGAGCACAGAATAATGAATCAGAATGCGAGCCTACCCCCGTAGAAAAGTGGTTTGATCCAGTTTCGGAGAAAGTGTTACAACAGGAAGAACAATTATAATTGACTGATCGTTTATAAAAATATTTTACAGAAATACTTTTGTGAAATTATATTATTTCTGAGTATTCCTAAAATTTGATTTTAAGATCAAAATTACTACCTTTTTCTAAATTTGACATTAACTACTCACAATCTTTTAAAAAATAGGTAGCGATCGTAATCAATGTCAGTTCTTGTAATCAACAACAGTACATTTTAGAATGATTATTTTTTAATGAAGATTTAACAAATTAAATTTTAATGAAGGTTGTAATATATATATTGATCGGTCAAAGATCCGTAAAATACCATAAAAGTGCACTGCCCTTGATTAAACGCACCCCTGTTTTTCAGATGAACTTCCATAGTTCTTGAAAATACTGAATTTCAGCCAAAACTACTCTATGCTGCGCCCTGTGCGAATTTAACCATTTTATACCTGCCCCCTTCCTTCCCCCCCCCCCCCAAAAAAAAAGAAAAAGAAATCAATCTATCTATCTGTTATTTATGTTTTTCCACCATACAGCTTTGCGCGCTATGCAGGACCATTGTACCAAATAAACACTGCCTTACACTTTGGAATACTCAGAAAACGCTGATTACTTTTAAAAGAAATACCAATGTTATAAATATCAAAATAAATAAACAGGAACATCAAGAGTTATCATGCAACATTCAAAGTTTAAAACAAGCAATTATGGGGAGGGAGGGGGAAGGGGGTATTTTTTGCCAATCCACCCTGAAATATATTGCAGTGCAGCATTTATATTTCCTTTTTGAGAGGGGGGGGGGAATTGCAGCTGCATCATTTCTTCCATAAATTACGGTATTTTAAGTGGACAAAGATTAAAATATAGAGTGTAGAAATATTTTTGTTGAATGTTTCTTCTAGCGCCTGTTGTAATTACTTCCACAACAGGCTTTATCTTCTAGTATATATATTAGGGTAAATTGAAAAGTGTAAGAATTTTTTCTTTTTACGAAATCAGTTTTGGCCTAGGCTGGAAAAGTTGCGTATTGAGTATTTTAGTTTATATCTTTATTGAAATTCATCTACATTTTGAGGTGCCCTGAGTGTCTGAAATATAGTTTAAAATTGAAATTTTACAAAAATTAAAAAATATTTTTTTTAATTTATTTATTTTTAATGTGTATATAGTTGTCATATTCTCCCCCGCCCTCCCCTTCAAAAAGAAGAAGAAAAATCCCTTAGTCTCTTTTTTAGGAATTTGGTCTCTTTCCCACACCCCTAAGAATTTTTAAGAACTTGTTGTGGACAGTACCATTTGAAACCGAGCCTGAACAGAAACAATCACTAAGAACTCGTTGCTTTTGTAAGTGTTACATGCAATTCTTACAATTACTATTTCACAGAGAAAAAGGTGGGGAGATAAAATCAGTCAAAGAAGCAAATGTAGAAGAACTCCTAGCTCCCTCTAAAAAAGAAAAAAGAACTTGAACCTAGTACAGAAACTGAAAAATGATTTTAAAACAGCTAAAAGTTAAGAAAATTCTCAGATCCCTGCAGACATGCAGTTACTGAAAAAGCAATAGATAAAAATTATTTTTCTGCTGCTAAAGTAGCATGGGCACTGGATGATTACATCCTTTTCAAAAAAATAAAAAATGCCAATTAAAATTATTCTTTTTACTTTGGTTGAACTTGTTACTTCTTTTTACTTGTTTGGAGTATAAGGAAGTAATGTGATCCCGAAAAATTTCGGGGGGCCAAATTTCAATGAAAGCGCTGATTTTGACTACCTCTAAATTTACTTTTAAGAATTTTTTCGATGCATCTCATCATAAGCTAGCATGCATGATCATATAAACGCGTCTGCAACTCATTTTGACCAGCGGCAAGTCTATTTTGGCCAGTTTTTCCATGCCATCTGTACATATGTATGTATGTATGTAACTTGCATATCTAACAAACTATTGTTCGTAGAGTGTTGAAATTTTACTATGATCTACTTGTGCACCTCCCCTTTTGGTCTCAATCGACTGGATAGTTTATATACAGGACCGCCCAAAAGATTCAAAATACATTACGCTCTATTCAATGCCGAAATTCTTTAAACTCGCATATCACAAAAGCTATTAGGCGTAGAATGTCGAAACTTTGTATTTAGGATTGTTGTAACATCTACTTGTGCAGTAATTAAAAAACTTTGTAAAAAACACACATAAGAAGTAAAAGGAAAAAGGATACGCGTTTCGTTCAAAAATTGTTTTGAACTTCTTCAGTCCAAGCTCTTCGACGTAAAGAACCAATCACTAAGACACTTAGGTTCTTTACGTCGAAGAGCTTGGACTGAAGAAGTTCAAAACAATTTTTGAACGAAACGCGTATCCTTTTTCCTTTTACTTCTTATGTGTGTTTTTTACAAAGTTTTTTAATTACTTTATCGTTTAACACCAGTATTGAGTGTTTTTTCATCTACTTGTGCAGTTCACCTTTCAGTTCCAACTGCATAGTTTATCTACTGGGCCGCCCAAAAGATTCTAAATACATTACGCTGTATGGGCTGAAATTCATTAAAGTGTGTTTTAGAGGTATTGGGCTATTTCAAACGACTCAGAAGTGATATATGCTGTTAAGAGTTACAAAATGAATTTCCCCATTTAAAGAAGTGTCTTTATCATTTATAGTTCTGCTACAGGAACACTCAAAAGATTTCTAACACATTACGGTCAATGGCAATTTTAGGGACATTCATCCATTTCAAGCACAATACCATCCTACCATATAAGTTAGGTAATGGTCCGACCACGGTCACGTGCCTCCCTCAAGAACTGTGCCAAAAGTCACCAAGCTTGGCGACTTTTGGTGTATGTGTCTATGTATTTAACTCTCAAATCTCAAAAACTATTATGAAATTTCATGTATAAGATTGTTGTGCATCTCGATTTTTGGTTCCAATCTAGAGTTTATTTATAGGTCCACCCAAAAGAATTTCAATACATTAATGTCATGGACATCTTCTATATATTACATCTGTAGTCAGTCATCATTTGGTCCATGCCCAAAACAGTGGTGTCGCTAAGCATGGTGTCACCCGGTGCGGGCTCATCTGGTGTGTGTGTGTCCCCGTAACACCTCTGTACAATTATGAGTCATGTTTGAGATTGGCTTTTGTTTCACTTCGCCCTAAATTAAGTCAAAATTTTACCTAATCTCTGTAGATTATCTGACCGGATAAAGCAGCACTAACTACCGAAGTAAATGGCAGAAAACTAGTGCAATTTGGCCATTTCGTTCTTTCGCCCTGCTAATTTTCACCGACTTAAGAGACTCACTGACCGAAATAAGTGGCAACCACTATAGTAAGGTTCTTTCAAACGTTATTAGGCTATTATGCAACTTTCCATACCACCTATGCAAGGTAATGTACAAGACGCGGAAATGACTTTTTTTTTTTAGCTTCAAAAAAAATTATTGAGCTTCAAAAATTATAAATAGCATAACAAAAGTTTTAATACATTTTGTTTATGGATTAAAGAAAAGAAAAGAAAAGAGAGAGATGGGGGGGGGGAGTTTTATCTACAAAGTAAGGTCCTTCTTCTAATATATTTACTTAAATACATTCTATACAGCTAGAAATCCGCCCCAGTAGCCTGCACCCTGCTTCTGACATGGTGTTTCTAAAACTTCCATGGAATTTTCAAAGGTTCAACAACATTCGTTTACACGTCTTGAGATTCTTCGTAACAATGAAAAAGTAAATGACATAGGTACGAAATAAATGTAGACTGAAAGGCCCATATATGATACAAGGCACATTGCATTCGGAAAACAATTTCGTGCTCATCAAGCAGTCATCGATCTAACTGTCTGGAGTTTTGGGTGGTTTTCTTCGGATGTAACGTGAATACACATTAGAACCCCTTAAAAAATCCCCCGAACAAGGTTCCCATCCCTATACAGACAGCCCTCGAGTAGCTTTGCCTTTGTACACAATAAAATATAATACAATTCGGAAAAACCGTCATCCATCTAAAGCTCCATGAGAACATAGCTGTTTAAGACAATTTAACCGCATGGAAAGGAGAGAGAGAGGGAAAAAAAAAGAACGGTCTCAAAAAGCATTTTCTGAGGCGTTTTGTCCCGCTTTTAGTTGATCGCCTACATTCGCAGCCACCTTGGGCCGGCCCTGAGTTGAAAACATAAAATATTTCAATTATGAACTTACCAAAAGAATGATAGTATAAAATGAAAAAGAAATAAATAAGCAGGACTTGCATTTGAAAAATAGTACTTTTACACAAATTTTTAAACTGGAGAAAAAAGTTGAGATGAAGGAACACATTTTATTTCTACAGGTACACAGAATATGTTTCTTTCATATATTTGTTCTTAATTTTTCTCTTGGATATTTTTTACATCACCAAATCAGGTCTTTTTTCAAATTAATTAAAAATAAATAAACCAGCATTTTTTTTTATTTTTTTTTTGTGTGTGTGTCACACACACACCCTCCCCCCCCCCCCCCTGTTGGTGTCACCCGGTGCGTCCCGCACCCCCCACGCAACACCACTGGCCCAAAATCTCTCCATTTGTCGTCGACCTTGGCGATAGTCAGTCATTTTGTCCATGCCTAAAATATCCACATAAGTACTTGGAGAGTTTTGGCAAAATATTGCCATATTTGGCAATAGTCGGTCATTGCTTGTTCCATACCCAAAATATTGCCATTTGCCATCGACCTTGGCGAGTTTTGCTGAATTTGGCTATAGTCAGTCATTTGGTCCATGTCCAAAATATCGCCATTTTTCATCGTCCTTGGCAAGTTTTGGCGAAATATTGCCAAATTTGGCAATAATCAGTCATTGTTTGGTCCATGTCTAAAATCTCGCCAAATGTCGTCGACCTAGGCGAGTTTTGCCGAAATATCACCAAATTTGGCACCAAAAATTATTTTGTATTTTGCATAACTCTAAAACTTTTACATATACAATTTTCAAATTTTGTATTTAGAACTACTGTGACATATAACTGCGCATCTCTCTTTTCATTGCAATTGATTGAGTAGTTTATTTACAGGGACAGCCAAACAATGGCTGCTCCAGACTGAATTCTCGGAGGGGGCCATCGAACTTTTTACTTAGGTCTATGAATTGTTCAAAATGCAAATTGAACGTGTGAAATCGTGAAGTATGCGAATCTAAAGTTGTAAGACAAAATTTCGGAGGGGGCCATGGCCCCTATGGCCCCCTCACTGGAGCCGCCCTTGCAGCCAAATGACTTTTAATACATTAAGGTGTATGGATACATTCAATTCATTGAAAGTCTGTTGTCAATTATTACTTTGGCTGTCCCCAAAATTTCTCAAACTATCTCAAGCTTGTCGTCTTTTGGGGAAATATTGCCAATTTAAGTGTCAGAAGGAAATCTTTCAAATTGAACCGCAGTTTGACGATATCGAAATATTTGGCTAGAAATCATTAAACATTACTATTACTGCAGTATTTTATCTCTTTCAAACAAAATAAGTTTAAATGAAGTGGGCCAAAAATATTTTTCATTTAATAAGACGTGCAAGGAAGTCGTGTTGTGCACATCAGATTTTTTTTTTATTACGAAATAATTACATAAAACTAGTTTCTATTGAAACTTGTATTTCAAAAACCCCCATGCCTCCAACTGACTCCCTAGGGGAGAGTAATGTAGGGACATAAAGATTGCCTCCGCATACACAACACCCAGCAATTGAAGGCCGGTCAAATGGGTACCCTTTGGCCGAGCTGGATTGCACCTCATTCTACCACGCGAATTCCTTGGGTTCAAAACCAGCTCATGCCACATACTCTTCCTACAAGTCCTTCCCAAAGCAAATTATATTGTTTAATATTACATTTTTCTTACATATTGTTTAGGTCAAATGAGTTTTATCTAAAAAATCAGCCCCTCTCCCCAAAAAAATTCTGTATCTGTCACCTCCATTTTTCTAACTACCGAGTACTAAAATCTCTTCACCAGCAGAAAGAAGATACAGTATGGAACCTCTTATCCAGAAAACCAGTTATCCAGAATCATTTTTCAATCGATTAAATTCCTATTTTTTCCAAAAGAAAAGCAAAAAATGAGTTTTTTAATTTGAGTTCCTAAGCTAAAATTTATAAAGGAAGCAATCTGGTAAGGTATTTTATTTATTTTTTAAGTGTGTGACTAAGTTCTCAAGAAGAAGTCATATATTTGCCACTTCCTCTCTAAATGATTATTATTTATCTTGATCATATTAAGAGTTTTTTTATATTATTTTATAGTATATTAACAATTAATGTTTTGTTTTAATCAAAAATAGGGAGTAACATTTATGCTACCAGTCAAATCAGTAGATGTCGTGTTAATCCCCAACCAGTTATCCAGAATACACCCGGTGCCAACCATTCCGGATAACAGGTTCTATACTGTACTCCTAAATATAGATTGTGTATGAAAATATGATTTCTTGCTAACTATTAAAGATCGCTGAGATGATTTTTGACCTACAACCTGCTTTTGGAACTTACAACCAGGCCCTGATTATTGCATGGTCACTTAGGGCACGTGCCCTGGTTGCACATATACAAATAGGCCAAAAAATTGTATTTAAAGCTATGTACAAGGGCACAAAAATTGAGGCAGCTATATACAGGTGCCTGAAATTTGAAAAGTGTACAGGGGCAAAAATGTTATAATCAGGCCCCCTTACAACCCTCCTATTCTTAGTCCTGCCAAAAGCATATTCATGGTAAGCAAGCACACACAGCAAGCTTTTTAAGCAAAGTGATGTAGATGTAGATGATAAATCTCTACATTCTCATTGATGAAAACATACTTCACCACTCTCTTCTGTCATTCCAATGTAAGTCTGTTCACTTATATTCTCTCAACCACCTCGGTCAGCAAGAGAAAAAAAAAAAAGTAAAATGATGCGCCTAAGAAGGGATTTTCCTTGACCTCTGGCCCTCAGTCTCAGTATGGGGAGTGGACATTAACTTGCTTCCTCGAAAAAATCGCTGTAAGTGAAACAGCTAGTTAGAATTTTACAATATGATCTTTTGCAATTTTTTTCCAACTTTTCACATTAATGAATTTTTTGGTATAACTAGTTCATTCTTACCACTTATCGAAACAAAGGTTAACACTTTTCTAGGGTAGGATAATTGTTGTCCTAGGGGGGCCCACCCTAGCCCCCCTCTGTTATGCCAATGCCTGTCACCTAAGATTGTCAATTTTGACTGTTCTCTACATTAAAAGTTATATTCAATTAGTGTCCAGTGAATTCCATTGTTTGTGTGACTGGAATATTTAAAACTAGCTGCGTGCCCGTTCTTCGCACGGTAGGAAACGAAAAATTTCCTCACATGTGTAATTCGAATTAATTCCAGTGATGTGGAATCTAGAAAAAGCAAAATTATTTCACTCTTGACTTAAAATTTGCGTCATATATGTAATAACCTGAGATCATTGCAATATAATGACACACACACACACACAAAAAAAAAAAAAAAAAAACTGTCAGCGTCATTCGGTATCAAAAAAGTGCAAATGGACTGTTTGCAGTGAACTTCTCACTTTCAAAATGTCTTATTTCCTCAGACATGCTGTCTTTTAGGTTCACGTTTTAGCGTTAAATACCTCAGACACTACATGAAATGGACATTTTTTTTTTTTTTAAATACGTCACCCTCTCTTGCAACCCTTTACAAAAAGAAAAGAGATAAGACTGCGCTATTTATAAAGGCTTTAAAATTGTTTTTCTCAGTTTAATTTTTCTTCTCGCAAATAAATCCAGTATTTATAAAAGGAAATCGAGCCAAGCAAAGAAATCGTCTGCTCGCGGGACCCGTTTTTATTTATTTTTTTCAACTTGCAATTTTAATCACTGTTACTGTATCCATGACAACCAAACCGCAAGATATCAAACCGAAACTCATAAGCAGGTGCTACTGAAATGAAAATCCTTCTTTACTTGAAAATTCGTAAAAATTCTCCTAATTTATATTTTCCCTCCGTTCTTCTTTTAAAAGTGGGCGAATTTTGTGCTCCGTCTTTTGCCCAAATATAAAAAAGTTATGACAGATAGAATTCAAGATGCAGCAGTTTTAAAAATATTTTACGAAAGTCAGCGTCAAATTTAATTTTATTTCAAAAATTCCCAAAAATCTGCAAATTCTGTTACACAGTCCGAACAAACAGTTTTTAAAAGAAAATTTTCTCCTCTATACGATGATGTAAATATCGTTTTCTTGCGAGTGCAATTACCGGCGTTATTATGTATTACGCAAGAAAAATCGCTAAAAATCGGACAAAACATAAAATAAAACATTTTCTAATTCGAATTTCGAAAAAATCGCTTCGAGGTGTGTAGAGACCCGTCTTGGAGAATTTCCGTACAAAATTTGGTAGGTCTACGATCACCCGTTTCGAAGCTACGCGAGACACAGACAAACGGACAGTTTACACTCTGTTTTATTTATATAGATAAATATATTGAATAAGACCATTTTCTTCATTTTACTATTACAAAACCTATTTGAAGAACAGAAATCCTATGATTTTCGTAGCACAAGATGTATTTATACCACGTGTGAATAAACACATGGTATAAATACATACATTCCATTTGTGTTTGTAAAACTTGTAAAATTGATTATTTTAATTTTTAATAGCTATTATTTTTCCCTATCATATACTATCAACTTTTTCCCCCCTTGATTCTTACCATAAACTCGCAAATTGCTATTTTAAAAAATGTAAGAATATTTTTTTCTAAATGATACTATTATCATCATCGTCATTCTGTATATTTATAGATAATGAAAAAGCCATACCTATTGACATGTTGAAAAAAGAAGACTTACCGAAAAATGGTATAGTGTTTTGTCTGTTATACATTTATATTTGTCAAAAACTTGCATGCTTTAACTAAATTTAATAATTTTATTTCTGTTTTAAGGTGATTTTAAACAAGATTCTGATACAGATGAATATGAAAATGATGCATAAACCGGAACTTTCCTTTTTTTTTAATAAGCATGTAGTTTTTGTTAAATGTATATTCATATTAATGGTTGTTCAATATCAATAAAAGCTCATTTAAAAATTGTCTCTGAGAAAATACATTTTTCATTGCAGCATATTTTTAAAGAGGAAGTAGAATGATTGATAAAATAGAAATATAGTTTTTAACAATAGTTCTCTGTTATGTGATAACAGTCCTGAACCTACAGAGGATATTTGTTAAACAAGTCCACAGCAATGGTTTCGCCAGTGGTGGTTCGTGGGATACAGCAAGTACAGCCGGGCTGCACTTGAAATTATCAGCACATACTTTAAAATAATTTATTCTACTAATTTTCCTAAATTCAGATTAGAATTGTGGAATTCCTACGGTAAATTTAAAAAATCTCCGAAAAAAACCAAACAAAAAAAAACGTATTGTGGCCGGATCGCTCATTCAGAAAAAAAGCACTTTAATCTTCCCGCAATTCAATTGGGAAAATCTTTGGTTCAGACCAGAGCACTGAAAAGAAAATTGGCAGCACCATTGCCATGACAACGACTACGTAAGCAGCCTCTCCGGCATAGGGAGTATGCAGCTGATACAGCCGATGGAAGATTTTCTAACGGCGGCTGAACTTGAGAACTCGACTAACTGATTCGCTCGGACGAGAAGTGAGGGAGGGGGTAAGGAGAATATATGTTTGGAAAACTCTCGACTTTATATTGCTGAATTTATCAAGAAGGTAAGCCTGAATAGACGCTTATGAATGGATAATTACCCATCAAAGCAGTATTGTTTTTAAGTAAGCAAGAACTGGCATTTAGAGGACATGGCGAGCGAGAAAATTCTTTAAACATGGGAAATTTTAAAGAGCTTTTAAAATTATTGATATCTGAATTAAAACAATGCCTTTTTATGAGGACATCACTGACCGATTCGCAAGTTTAAAAGAAAGGAGGATTGATTTGACTTATAAAAAATAAGTAAGTTTTCTTTTTTTTTTTTTTTTTTTTTTTTTCCCCTTCTGAAGTTATCGTTACAAAAGAAAATTCTAAGGAAACTTCGAATCAGACACGGATTAATGCAATTTTGAGGAAAAGAGCGGCTGGTTGAAATTTATGTAAATTTTATGGAAGTAAAATAGGATCTCTTGCATTTTTTATGAAATTTCTTTTTCCTCGGTGAGGGCTTAATCCGTTTTCGAATTCAGTAACAAAGATTTTCCATTCCTGTGGAGGGGGGGGGGGCTCATATACTTCCGGCTGCACTAACATTTTTGGCCACGGGCCGCCACTGGGTTTTGCATTACCATAATTTTTGGAAGAAACGCCTCACTTGAGAAAACTACATACCATGGTTCCTACAAACCTGGAAAGTCTGGGAAATTAAAAAAAAGTCAGGAAAATGGGCAGGGTGTCTATCAACGTGCAAAGGTCATGAAAGTCAAGGAATTGAACATTAGGTCGAGATTAGCGACTCAAGTATTATTTTTTTCCATTTCATTCAAATTCTTTATTTCTGATTTTCAGCATTAAGTCCAAAGAAATTACTATTTTATTTATCGTTTCTTAACTTCATTAATACTTATTTTGATTTTACTAGTGATTTCCTCTAGTAACTTACTAGTGATTACTTCTAGTGATTTCCTCTTTGATTTTATTAGTGATTCCTGCTGAGTGTGCTCTCTTCTCCCTCGAGACTTTTAGGCAGACTTGAGGAACAAGTATGATATCATGACTTGAGAAACAAGTATGATCATGTGAAGTTTCTGATATAATAGCATGAAGAAGGAGTTATGGGCTCCACCCTGGCATGGCAGATGAGATTTGATATGAAACCATGATGATGCATAAAAATTCAGTATGAATTTTATAATTCGTCGCAGATTATCAAAAGGACATTCTTGACAAGCCTACAGCCAAAGCAATCAATTGGCTTTCGTTAGCCATCTGGCATGACTGATTGCACCAGGCTGCAAATAAGAACTGTAATTCTTACTAGCATCATAACAGCATTGAATCAGTAGACATATTTTAAGCAAGTACAATCTGTACTTAGATCATTCATTACCATATCTTCTGTTTCAAGAATAAAACCTAGAATGATAGAAAACTCAATGATTGGTTTATCTTTTTTGGGTTTAATTCCAACATGCTTGCTATCTGCCCTTCTGAAGTTTTTGGAACAGCTGTCTTCCCATCCACGACTTCTATTAATTTTCTCAAAGTCATTGGCACGCATTAAGCAAATTAAACACTGAAGAGGTCTTAGGTGGTGAGTTCAGTGTTTTGAATTATTCCATTGTTCTTATTGGTATTCACAGCTGTTCCATTACAAACAAGTGCTCCTAATGTTGCTTCTGGTTTACTGTTTAAGAATGCACAAAATTTTTAGTGAAATATTAGCAAATTTTCCTGATGCTGAAACATATTTAAAACTTTGGCTAAGGAAAGATACCAAGACATAGAGTTCTTTAATTTTTAGACAAATGAAATATGTACTGTAGAGCCTGCACATGCGCATACACCAGGGGCATAGCCAAGGGGGGGGATTAGGGTGGTCATTACCCCCCCTCCCCATGAGGAATTTTTTGCCATACAAAATGTATATTCTTACTCCCATCCTATTCATACTCCCTTATCACACACATGTATGCATATATGTGAGTTGCAGTAGTTGTAACCCCCCCCCCATGAAAAATTTCTGGCTACGCCCCTGGCATACACATTTTGTAATATTATTGTAAGATAGCTAATAATTTTGTAATATAGCTTAAAAGCAGTCAGTGCGTGCCAATGAGCCGATGGATATGTTCAAAGTTTGGATTTATATATGCAATATGTTATTGTTTCCAAGTGTTGCATGTGGAGAAAAAAAAAGTTGAATGTCTTCATGCGCACATACTAATATTCAGCCATCAAATAACCTGCCTTTTTAAGGATAGGGTTCAAAAACAAAATGAAGCCTGCTTCACATTCCTTGAGCGAAATTAAAATAAACTCATTGGGACTTGAAAGAATTGGAGAATGTCTCTCATTTCATTCATGTATAAAATTCATTCCAGTCCATATTTCATGAGTGTTATTTTCTGAAAAATATGTATTTATGTTAAGGGAAGGGGATAAATATATCAACACAATAAAGAAAAGGATATTAAAAAGAAATATTATAATTTCAAAAGCCAGCAGTTTTTTGTTTTTGTTAAGTTAAAATGTAAACAGGATATCGCAAAAAGGTAGTAACACACTTTAACTCTTTAGTTCTCTCTACAAAAATCTCATATCCGTTGATTCCCGGCGAAATGGCCGAAAAATGCCTTCCCCATTCAAGGAAAGCAATTGTTCTTTATCACTGATTTGTGACAGTTTGGAACCTCCCTTCTTGAGTAGCATAGAAGCGAGATGCTTCCTATTGTGCTAATCCAAAGAATATCGATTATAATTGCTTTTGACAACCCATTGCACACTGATTCATCATGCACAGACCATGAATATACGGATTATATGTTTCCCCTCTTCCTCAAGTCTCGGGGGGGGGGGGTGTAACGTCATCAATAACTCCTATGTCGGGCGGGAAAGAACTCACTCTTGGGCACCCAGGCCGTTACGGGGACACACTTCAGCTGGCCGTCTTAGTCGGTGCGGGGTCTAAAGAGTTAATTCTTCAGCTATTAAAGATAAGTGCCATGTAAATTGAAAAAATATTCAAAATAAGGTGGGGAAAAAGGACTATGCTACGAAAAAATTCTTCTCTTAATTTAAAAAAAATTATACTTTTTTAATTTGTGCACAACACCCATACAAAAAATTCCCAATTAATTAAATATGTCTCTCACTAATGAGGCGAACAAAATTTGAAAATTATAACTTCAAAAGTGTGAAGATAAATATATGCTGAATATAGGGTCTGAACCCCCCCCCCCTCTCCCTTAAATACATCCTTGGTGCTGACTTAAACCACTTTTCAATGGCTCTCGAAGGTAAAAAAAAAACTCTTCAGATGATCACATTTTAGCAGTAATGCAGAAATTACAAAGAAAATGTTTTTTTCCCACTGTAGCAATAAACATTTGCATTCAAATTCATTCAAGGACCCTAATCATCTATGCAGATATATCCGAAACGTTTTATAATGAAAAACTAAAATTTTGTGAATCACCTCATTAGTGTATGGGATACATTCATTTGCACTTGCCACACGCAGATTCATTCACAGGGAATTCCAAGGTCTTGCATATAGTTTTATGGAGATTTCTTTTTTAAGATGGCTACCAAGAAGAAATATTTTTAAGTCACTATAGCACAAAAATAAGTGTGTGTGTATACATAAACACATGTTCACTTATGTATTTTGTTAATAACATGGGCTATTCTGATTTAGCTTATAGTTTTGGATTGATATGCATAGGCACTTTATTTTTTCTCATTTTACTATAATAATGTGATGTGCAATATATCAAATAATAGGTGAAGAATTTTTTTAATTGAATAAATTTCAAAACTTGATTTTTGGGGGAGAGGAGGGGGACAAAACAAGGTTTCCAGAAGAAGTAAATGGCATTTCTTAATATAATACTTGGCTACAGAAAAAGCACTTATTACACTGGTGTTAAAAGATGAATTAAAACTTTGTGTAAGAAACACACGTGCACATAAACAGTTACTTAACTTTTTGCATGTGTTTTTTACAAAAAGTTTTTATTTCCTAATACTTGACTGTTTAATTAAATACCGTATTTACCTGCATATAAGTCGAGAAATTTTGGACAAAAAGGAGGCTTTAAAGTTGGGGGGTCGACTTATACAAGGTTCCTTAATTTTTAATTATTTTTTTTTTTAATCAGAAGTCAAAAATGCCCTTTTATAAGACAAATGTTCTCTTCCTGCCTTCCATAACACAATGGCGTCTTTTCAGGTTGATTTTCATATCAGGAAGACTGTAGCGATACAAAGATTGAAAACATGTATCATGTTGTTGTTCTTGTTGGATTACGGCCAATTAGCTAAGCATGGACTCTAGGCCGAAGGGTAGGGCTCCCCCTGCCTCCCGTGGAGGTCTTTCTAAGGGATCTTAACCCAATACATGTACATGATGAGCCGATGACGACGAAGGAATTTTTAAACTGTTTGATGAGTCCAATATTGAATCGGATCTTGAATCAGTTTAACTCTGTATATTAGTATTTTGCCATATCATACTATCAGTAGTGTCATATTATTATTATTCATTATTATCAGTTTAATTTTGTATACTACTTTTGTATTGTGATTAACTTTATTATTGTATATTTAGTACTTTCTTTTTTTTTTTTTTTTTTTTCAGATGATTTTGAATAAATGTATTTAAAAAATTAAAGTTTCTTGATCGGGAAAGTGGTGGATCGACTTATATGCGGGATTTTAAAAAATTCAATTTTTTTTTATCAAGAAAGTGGGGTCGACTTATATGCGGGATCAACGTATACGTGGGTAAATACGGTAATAGGATTCAATATTTCTTTTTCCAAAATTTTTTTTATAATGTGTGAAAATTGTATTAAACTTTTCTGAGACATCATGTTAAAATTTCTGCCAAAATAAAAGTTAGTTACTTGCAGGGAGATTGCTGAAGTAAGTAATAATGCTTGAATTTTTTTTTAAGATTTTGTTTGTGTATTATGGGAATATGACTAAAATGAATGTGAAATTTAGTTGCCTAGTAGGCTGTTATCTAAATAGAGGAAATGGTCGTAAATAAAGAAACATCATAAATGTTTATTGGGGTTACGTAGACAATATTTTTTGTTTCAGTTAAGGCAGTACATTAAAGTCACCTTGTGTCTGAAATACTGTACATAACTGACAAAAAAAACTAATAGCATGTTCATTTTTTTTGTAGTAGTTATAAACAATAGAATAAAACATCTTTCGTCTGAAATACAGTACATAACTGACAAAAAATCTAGCATGTTTCCATAGAAATATGGGTGTGGATAATGATAACCCTATTAGTTTGGAATCCTGGGAGGTTTTTGGTATATTCAGGGTTTTAAAATATGCTGTAAATGTGACTAGGTGCTCGTGACTAGCTTGGCGAATACTGTGCTTTTATTTATTTCTGTTGCAAGGTTTACTGAAAAAAAAAGGGGGGGAATGAAATAGTTCTTTAAGGAAACATTTTGCCTTATTGTATTTAATGTTTAGGTTAATAAGTTTTTTTTTTTTTTTTTTTTTTTAAACTAGGCCTTCCCTTAAAAAACTTAGTATCTGCCACTCACACCTATGTCAAATTCTTTCTTTTTTTTTTCACAGACATACAACTAATGTAAAATTAATTTTAAAATTCAGACTATAAATAATTTTCCACAATTATAGACAAAATTTGCAATTTTCCTTGACTATTTCTGTTAAAGTAAAATTTTACTGGTCCAGCTTTTTCAGCTTTTCTTGACCACTGCCAACCTAAAATACCTCCCAGCATTTCTGAACTATCTGTATGATTGCTACTCGCATCCACATTTCCATGAAAACTTGTAATAGCAGGGTCTATATATCCAAATATTGAAATTCTTCCAAATAAAGTACAAATATACTACAAAATTGATTTCAAAATGAGTCGTTTGGCTCGATTTTGGCCAATATTGCCCAACATGAGTGTTGCGATATTGAAAGTTTTAAAACGTGTGCTGCTTTTAAGTTTATATTATGCTTGTTTTCCTATTAGTAGAGTCTATAAATCACACATAACTAGGGATCGACCGATATTATCGGCTCCGATACCTCCTATTTTTTAGGTATCGGTATCGATTCCTGATGCTTTCATCCATTTTCACTGATACTTTTCAACCGATACTTCGCTTTTCAGAAGAAAACCACGCAGGCGCAACACCATTCTAGAATCTTTATTTTAGTAATGAGATGAGAGGCCTCGTTTCATTGGCACATTTGTTTGCGCGAGTGTTTTAGAACTTTTTTTTTTTTTTTTTTAATTCTAATCATCGCTGAATGGATGTCGTATCACCAAGTGTGGTCGAAATTATGGACGAAGAATCGTTAGATGACAGTTTAACAGGACAATCATTTGTTCTTCTAAATTATTTTGATTTGGAGCCCAATACTAAATACGCTATCTGCAAGGATTGCAAAGAACAAATGTCGAGAGGTAGGCTATAATTTTACTTCAGTATTATAAACGTTTATTTTCTCACTGTGTGGACTCGAAAAAGAGTTCATTCATATTATATATATATATATATACACACACACACACACACACACACAATTGAATCTCCCTATAACGAACTCGCTTGGTTCCAGTGAAAAAAATTCGCTGTAGAGAAAAAATTTCGTTGTACAGAGATTTTTGCAGTTATTTCAGCAATTATTACAAAGTTTTTAGTTAAATCGATGTTTAAATGTATTTAATTATGGCTTTCAATTAAAAATAAATTGGTATTTATTATAAATTTGTTAAACTTACGATTTCTTACTTTTCATTGTATAAATGGAATGTTCAAAAGCATGGGCGCCGGCAGCATAGGGCAAGGGCGGCCCCCTGGATTTTTGTATGCAGTGTTTTCCCTTGCTTTTTTGCTCTTTCCAACATGGTAACCATACGTTGAAGTAGTCTTTGCCCACCCCCCTGGGAAATATTCTGCCGGCGCCCATGTTCAAAAGTAAAGACAATCCACGAATTTAGGGAATAAAATATGTAATGCACTTACGTTTATTTTACTTCAAAATTTTGTTATTTTACATTGTTTGCATTCTGCAATTTTAAATTTTCATAAAAATATTGACATTTTAAAATTGCGCTGAAAATAGAGTGAGGCACATTTTCCATTTGTAAACCTCTTTTTAATGGTTTTGAATGGTTGAAGCATTTCGGTATGATGTGGTTTGGGTCGTGAAGCGCAGGACTTTAATATTATATGGGCAAATCGGGACTTTGCCCAGGTCCCCCGACTTGAAAGGGCCCCCAATTTCAAACGCTTTTTTTTTTTTTTTTTCCTGAAATATTCTTTTTTATATCAATGTTATTGATCTCCAACACATAAATCTTACGATCAAATTTAATAAAAGGAGATATTGTATATTGCTTTAATTTTCTCTTTGATCGATGTCGAAGAGTAATTTATTTGAGATTTTTGAAGTGAAACTTCTTTATGCGCGTTGAGAGTGAAATTTCAATGTCGCATCACGGCATAGTGTCATGATGAGGCTGGGACGATATTGGATTTTAACAGACGGAGAGAGCTACCGGATAGATCGCCAGAGTATTTTATATATGGTTTATTTTGATTATTTGCTAGTTAAATTTTAATGCGGATATCATTAAATGGTATAAAATTAATTATGATTAGTAAAGAGATAAAAAATAGGTAGTGTAAATAAATCGTGTGAAACTAAATATCTTTAAATAAATAAATTCTATCCTCTCAAATTAAACTTTACCCAAAACTGTGCCTAATGCCCGCAAAAATTATATAAGAACAGCGGGATTAAGCATTCAAACTACATGATATTATATTAAACTATAATGATCCTAAAATATCGACAACTAAATCTGGAACCGCAATAGATGCTATTTTTACACGGAATTTGGAAAATATTGAGTCAAGAACGTACGTTTCTTGTTTTAGTTACCATAATAGAGCAAGAGCCCGCGGCCGCCAGACCTTCGTCATAGTATAAAAGCTGAAACTTTCTCTGTGCATATTCCCCAACAGAGGTAGGAACAATTAGCCACTATAAAGTTTGGATGATCGTGGCTTTGGCAGGTAACAGATGGCAAAGGTGTATAAAATTGCAGAATATTTTCGTCATTTCATAAAGCGTGATTTTTCTATATGTTCTTCGCAGTACTAGAAATCACTTTATCCCTTGCCAGACACTTTTCCATCGTGGCAAACCCCCGCCAGACAATCTCAAAGTCATGGAAAACGTAGTTCTATTTTCGTTATTTCATAAAGCGTGATTTTTTTTTATATGTTCTTCTTCGCAGTAGTAGAAATCACTTTATCCCTTGCCAGACACATTTGCATCGTGGAAAACCCCCGCCAGACCAGGGGCAGATCCAGAGAAATCATCTGCGGGGGGGGGGGGAGGCTCCGTTTTTTCATTAGGTTGATACATTGATTCTCCAATACTTTTTCTCCCAATGTATAATTAGACATGGTATATCACAACTAAATAAGTATGTTGTCTGCTACAAAAACCGTCGAACGAAAACTCGGAAGGGGGGGGGGGGGCAGAGCTTACTAATCAAGTTAAGTCCGATGCTCATAAGCCACGTGTTTTATGCGTTTCAACGGACGACGGGACTGATAAGGGAAAATATGTTCCGTTGCTCTCTCCATTGTGTGTGGGGACAGGGTTTTCAGTTTAACACATTAATCTTTCGTTGGTAGATTCCGACTGTTCATTAAAAGTCGTAAATTTCGCCTTACCCTTAACCACAGTAGTGACGACAAGACGTGGTTAATCAGCAACGACCTTTATTCATGTTGTTGTTCGCGGGCCCTACCCATTAACATTTTAGTGTGTACAGAGTATAATTGCTGAATACATTATTGAAACCATTTCACAGCAACGGTGCAATGTACAGTGTTCACAGCATACATTTTCGCATTTTACGATGGCATTAAATTTTCCAGATTAAGTAATTCCCATCCTTTTCTGTGAGGACAGTAGTAAACCAACCTCAATTGCTATTTACAATTTGAGCTTTCTTTTTTAAAACCGGGCCAGCTATACATTGCCAGGTACTCGCTTTCTGATATCTTAGAATATGTTTTACTTTTATAATAAGGATTTGTACCCATACGTCTGGATGGTGTAGACAACTTATGAGAGCAGTTGAAAGAATGAAAGCTGTACAAATTGCGGAGGGTTGGATTGTTCGTCCATGCTTCAGCATCACTTAAGGCCGATGATGTTTGCCGCTGCAGGAGAATAATGGAGAGAGCAACAGAAGATTTTTTTCCCGTATCAGTGTGCTGTCGTCCATTCAAATACGGTGGAACCTGCTAAAGTGACCACCTTGGTAAAGAGATCGTCTGCTATAGTGACAACTTTAATGCAATTTCGCTTTACAACCCCCCACACTTTACCACCTTTGTAAGGTGACCAGTTTTGTTCTTCCCAAGGGTAGTCCCATTAGACAGGTTCCACTGTACAAATAAAACTGGGAACAGTGCTCCAGCCACTGTGGCGATAGCGAGTCAATAAAATTTGCCCCTCCTTCTGTTTAAAAATAAAAGCTATATCATTTTTGTAAATAGAGAAATTCTGTTTAGTCCACGAGGATACAATAAGTATTGGTATGAATATTTTTGGTATATATATATATATATATATATATATATTATAGTTGGCTCTCTGTTTAACGACTTTCAAGGAACCGTGAAAATGTGAAAAATCGTCCTGAAGTAGAGATCTTCCATAAACAGAATTTTAAAAGAATAACATTTTCCTTTACACTTTGGAAGGTGCCTGGTTCAAAACCAGTTCGCGTCCGCCGACCTAACTGTTTGGAGTTTTCCGTGCTTTCCTCCGAAACTTAGAGTAAATAAGGGTTAGGACCCCTTAGAAAGACCCCCACGGTGTGCACCCCACCCATCGGCTTGGATTCCATGTGCAGATAATTGACCGTAATCCTACAGCACCATCACCAACCCTGTACACTTTACATTCTTAGGACTGTTAATATTTTTCTTGATATATTGGCTTGTTTAAAGATTTTACTTTTATTATCCACAAAAAATTATTTTAAGTTACCTTTTAAAAAAGGTAGTAAAAACAAGCAATACAATAAAATTAGGTTTCAAGAAAATCAAAATGAGTCAGTTGTTTCATTTTTCGCCTTCCCGTTATTCTTTCTTCCAGATTTTCTCAAATGTAAAATGTGTCAGCTTCCATTTCATGAATTTTTCTAGCTAACCTGCCGAAGCCTGAAAATTTTGCATTCCAAATTTTTCTGCCAGAATAAGAGCACTGAAGTAATTGTTTAATTTAATTTTATTTTGGTAATACGAACAATTATCTACATGAGGGATCTAGGCTGAGTACGGGGTGCACTACGTGGGGTTTCTTGTAAGGGGTCTTAATCCATATTTATTAGAAAACTGCGTAAGACTCCGAACGGCTAGATTGGCCGATGCGACCTGAGTTTGAACCAGGCACTTTTCTTCTCCCAGTTCCGAGCGCTATGCGCTCAGCCACTCGTCGGGCCTCCAGAAATTGGAGTTATGTGTCATATGACGTTATGTGGCAAGCCTATACTAGAGGTATCTGCATTCTGGTGCGGTTACCTTTGTCGGAGGATTTTTTCAGAGGTTCTGACGCGTATTAACGTTAAATCTGGAGAAAACTATCGGGAAAAACTCCAAATAGTTAGATCGCCAGCGGCGCGGTAGGCCCAAACGCGAGACCTTCAAACTTCAGCCACCTATCATCTCCAGTGTCTTATCCACTCGGCCATGGTGGGGCACAGAAATTAGAATGTTGGATGCTCTTGCTTCATGCAACCATTTGCATGCAGAAGTGCCTTGCAAACTCTTCCAATCGGCCACATTGACTTTTCGGCGGTTTGGATTTGGATCCCGAACTAAATTTTTGTGCTGCTTCTAGAATTTTCTCTTTGCTTTTAAAATACCTTTGAGAATACACTCAGGTAGTTGAGATTGCGAATTGCACTTTTGATATTCCCCGACACTTTTTTCCCCAGTTCCTGTAGCGTAAGATGAAAAAAAAAAAAAATTGTTAAACAGAAACGACGTCGTCTTTGAATAGAAATTTTACGTTGGAGTTGCTGGGACTTTGAAATATCGTCTTTGGAAAGAGATGGTCGTTAAACAGAGAGTCAACTGCATATACAGTACTACTTTTTTTAATTTTAGTTCATGTGAAAATTTACAATTTTTTTTAACTTCCCTAATCCATAGTGTATTTCTAGCTCTGGAGGGCTCGAGCCCCCCCCCCCCCCGTGGATCCGCCACTGCGCCAGGTCATCGACCTTCACGGGTCTTGCAGAAATATCGCCAAATTTAACGCCAAAAATAACTACGTATTTTGCAGAACTCTAAAACTGTTTACCGTAGAATGTTGAAATTTTGTATTTAGAACTATTATAACAGCTAACTGAGCATCTCTTTTTTGATTGCAATCAACCGAGTAATTTATTTACAGGGTTACCTAAGTCTAAGAGCCAGCGACCGCCAGACCTTCGTCATAGTATAAAAGCTGAAAATTTCTCTGCGCATACCCCCCAACAGAGGTAGGAACAATAGGCCACTATAAAGTTTGGATGATCGTGGCTTTGGCAGGTAACAGGTGGCAAAGGTGTATAAAGTTGCAGAAAATTTTCGTCATTTCATAAAGCTTAATTTTTTTGTATGTTCTTCTTCGCAGTACTAGAAATCACTTTATCCCTTGCCAGACACTTTTCCATCGTGGCAAACCCCCGCTAGACAACCTCAAAGTCATGGAAAACTGTTGTGTCCGTAAACTCCCGCGACGAAGTACGTCAAGCTGTCACAAAGTGCCAAGCACATTTTATACTGCTACTTCTGAACTTTCTTACGCGCGAACTTTCTTGCAGCGCGCTCGTAATAGAATTACGTTTTTAAAGACTTTGAGGTTGTCTGGCGGGGGTTTGCCACGATGGAAAAGTGTCTGGCAAGGGATAAAGTGATTTCTAGTACTGCGAAGAAGAACATATAAAAAAATTAAGCTTTATGAAATGATGAAATTTTCGGCAATTTTATACACCTTTGCCACCTGTTACCTGACAAAGCCACGATCATCCAAACTTTATAGTGGCCGATTGTTCCTACCTCTGTTGGGGGGTATGCGCAGAGAAAGTTTCAGTTTTTATACTATGACGAATGTCTGGCGGTCGCTGGCTCTTGCTCTATAAGACATTAAATAAATTAAGGTCTATGGACACTTTAAATTCATTATAATCATATTGACGTCTCTAGTCATAGCCGAAATAGTGATTCATCGTGATGAATCACCATTTTGGTTGTGACCAGAATCTCGCTAACTATCTCAAGTCTTCGGCTTTTGGTGAAGTATCAACCAACCGATTGTTCCTACCTCTGTTGGGGAATTTGCGTAGAGAAAGTTTCAGCTTTTATACTATGACGAAGGTCTGGCGGTCGCTGGCTCTTAGACTATAAAGCTTTAGTGACAGCTGTGCCAATGTAAGATTATCATCAAATAGTGTAAATCTCAAACTAAAAAAAAAAAAAAAAAAAAAAATGTAATTTTTAATTCATGTTGATTTTTTTTTAATCTTTTTAATACTATGCCTCAATCCTTTAACTACCTACAACATCTCACTTTTGATCTGTTTTCAAATGTTATCTTTAATTTTTATCTCTGACTACTTATTTGACAATCGAACCGATTTTAATCAATCTCGCCAAAGAAGTTTCACTTCTGACATGTGTACTCTATACACACACTCTTTTTTTTTTTTTTTTTTTTTTTTTTTGTAATGGTTTCGGTTTCATTTCGTTTGTTAAGATTAATTTTACAACTAGTATAGAATATTATTATACATGCGATAGTGCAATCAGCATTCAATTTGTGTACTTCATGAGAAAAAAACTCATTTTACAATAACGGTCTTTTGACTTGCCGAAATTGTTCTGATTTATCACAATATGTGTGTTGTCAATCGTATTCATAGAACAATTTGCAGTTTTAGCTTATAAATTTTGTGCGTAATCAAGTTTTTTTTTAATTTGTTTTGTTTAATGTTAAAAATAAATATTGCTTATTAAAAAAGTCTTGTGCTCAGTATAAAATTAGAATTTAATTATACTCGGTCGGTAGATTAAAAAACATGACGTACTGCAATTTTTAACGGTAGTCTGATAACCTAGAACAGGTAAGTTTTCTATAAATACTTTACTTGGTAGGGGAACTATTTGAGGGTTCTAACGCATATTCAAGGTACATCTGGAGAAAATCGCCCCAAACTCTAGACCATTAGATCTAGGGATGGACGCGAGACGAGACAGAGATTTTCAGCTTTTTTGCGAGACGAGACACACATTTTTAACATTACGATATAGGGATTTTTGCGAGACGAGACAAAGCTTTTAGGCTATTTTGCGAGACGCTAAATCTTCGTCTCGCGTCCATCCCTAATTAGATCGACAGCCACGCGAGAAGAAAGAAGTCCGAACCTGCACTCTAAGACGCTTTCCAGTGCTCAGGCCCTGATTACCGAATAGGCCCATGAGGCCTGGGCCTATAGTAAAACAAATCTAGGGCCTCAAAACTGCAATACTTGTTATACCTGCAGAATGGAATAGGAGTAGGTGGGAGGGAGGCCTTGTATGGCCTCGAAATGAAAGCTGGCTTATAGTATCAGAGAGTCTTAATCAGGCCTTGCCAGTGCTCAGCTTTTTATAAATTCAGCCATTCGTCGGCATGATTGAATAGAAAAGAAAGACTAGAACTACACTAGTAAATTCACACTTCAATGTATGCACTGCTTTTCCTTTTTAATGCTTTCTACTGGGCTCAAATTTCATCATGCTGTTATTCATTTTAACGAGAACTACACTCTCGTTATAAAAACTGACCAGAATACAGATGTAGGTATAAATAACATTAAATTATGTAAAGTATCGGTATCGGCCGATACCATAACTTTAAAGTATCGGTATCGGCTATTTCTGAAAATGAATTTATAGGTAAAGTATCGGTCATCGGTGAAAATGTGGTATCGGTCGATCCCTACGCATAACATTATTTTAATTTTGATTCATCCCATGGAAATATAAAAGATGCAGATCGGCATCCTGCAATACTGATCAATCTCGCCTAAGAACGGCGTGACAACCGTAACAGTCACTTCAAACTTTAGTCATGTCACCTCGAGTCAGATTGGCATGGTGATTAGGACGCTAGCTTCCCACACCTTAGGTCCCGAGATCGATTCCAGTCGCGGACGCTAGACTGAAACAGATTAAAATAACTTAAGGCTTCAGCGTAGAGGGAAAAATAAAATATAAGGGGCGAGTTCGCCGACCAGCGCCCCATGTATTTAGGAAAATTTTTTTAGAGTGTAGTAAGTTTGAATTAAGCTTGATATGCGAAGCTTAATGTAAGTTGGGCAAGTGTAAACTTGAACACTTGATTCAAGCTTGCATTAAGCTTACAAGCTTGAAATTTTCAAGTTTATTGACTTGATAAATCAAGCTTACTGCAAGTTTGATGCAAATTTGCAGTGCTGTCGCCCCCCCCCCTCTTCTAGATACGCTCCTGGCTATAAGACTTGTTTCTCGCGTTCGAGCTAGTAACGAATACTTTAACAGGTAGTGAGTTGAGAGTAACGAATACATACGGTTATTAATATTTTCGTTACTTTTACAGCACTAGACGAAACACAAACATAATTGTTTCTAAAATCTTGACAAACAATCTTCAAAGCACAATTTACTGGGATTTAAAAGCAGTAATTCTATAGATAACTAGTCGTCAATCGGAGCAACTTTCTCAAATACTGCAATTTCTTTACACTAAATAAAATTGTTTCATTTGAAAAAATCTCAGAATTCTTGAGCAGAACCCTTGACTGCTCCACAGTATACAACAATACCGAATTCATAAACAGATTTTAAAATACACCTTGGCAAAACACACTGGCATCAAAATTATGCAAAGCGATATGTTCTTAATGGCTAGCGTTTGGTAAAAAAGACAATTCAAGACTGGGATGACCTACTCACCTATTTGTACTTTTTGGAGAGTTATCTCTAAAGTTTTTTGGAAAGTATATCTGGAGAGTTATCTGTCTCTCTTCTGGCAAAATCTATCTATAGTAATTTTCTATCATTTTTCTTACGCCATTTGTGTGATGCTAAGTAAGTAAACATTGCAGGTCCAAAAAAAATTATGTTAAATGTTGCTAGTCTTGCTGATTTTTTTTCTTTTTTTGGCAAAATATTGACAAAATTGGTGCAAAAAATATGCCCCCAAAACTTAACCCGACCAAACAATATCGCCAATATTCAACAAGAAACCCCCAACCCTGATGCCATCCGATGTCAATATTAAATGTTACTATCTTGTGTTCTAGTTAACCGATTTACATCCCAAAAAAAAATGCAAAACTTAATTTTAGTAACAATATTAACTTTTATTAGTGTTAATGTATGCCTCGTTAAATTAAATTTTTAAAAAGAGTCATACGTTTTTATTATGAGTATTTTTTAATTTTCAAACAAAAATTTATGTTACCAATTCCATGATCCAAAATTCTATCATCTGCATGCTAATTGATTCTGTTGTATGTAGTTTTGAGAGAGTCTTGTGTTTTGCATTTTATGTTTAACTTAAAATACTTGGAAAGATATTGAAAACTGTCTAATTTATAATGTTCTATGAACTTCTTCATGTAAGGAAACAGAACTAAAGCTCAAGCATCATCTGCTGTGGAGTAATATACAGAGTGTCTACTGGCAACTAAAAAGGCGACTTTTGCTACTAATTTAAAGATAAGGCGACTTTTTTGGACAAAAAATGTTTTCATACTATTTTCAAATTTTTTCTACTTGTACCTTACTCCAGGCGACTAATTTGAAAATCAGCTTTCGGTTTTTTAGGTAGGTTTTTTCAAAAATCTACTAACAACAAGGAAATAATGAACTATAATTCAAAAACCTTATACAATTATAAGATTTCTTCAGTTTGTTTATTCTCAAATCATGTAATAAAACCTATTCAATTAACACCCTACTAAGAAGAATTAAATTTTATTGAAATGCAAAATAAAAAGCTCACACCGATGCCCTGCAAATTTGGTTTATGGTATTTATAAAAATCAAATAAAATGCTAGGTGAAACAGAAAGTAAGCTAAAACAATTTTCACTTATGCTACACCGTATTGCCAAGGTGCAGCAATAAAAGCTTCTGATGAAGTAACTAAAAAAGGTATGAATAAAACCTAGTGAGAGAAATTTGAAATACATTAGAAAAAATAAATATAAAATTTATAAAGAGAAGCTTCCAATATTTATTTTTAAAAATCAATCTAAACGACACCTTTGTAACTAAGTTAACATATAAGCGATATAAAATGTGTAAATTAACGACAGCTTTTATCTAGAATAACTCAAAAAACACCGATAGAAATAAACTTCAGTATTGTTAAAAAACTTGCAGATTACAGAAATAAAGAATATTCCCTAAAGATGGAGGTCGTACATATTTTGACATCAAATGGTGCAGCAAATGACATCACCTATTCGTGCATGGATGAAGGATGGAGCTAACTTTTAAACAGGGAGAGACAGCTGCTTAATAAAACACCTAACGATGAGGATGAAATGAAGAGTCCTCATATGTACTTGCAAAGAATTTAAGAAAGAGGAGAAGAAGGGTAATTTTCATTTTTAATCTTAATTGTGATTTTTTTCTCTTCAGTAATTAGTATCATGACTATGTCAATGTAAGCAAAATTATGCTTATGGAAAATTTATACAAGCACTGCTTTAGTGTTGTTTTATTTGTTTGCATTATTATGAATTTACTTATATAAAAAGCCTTAATTACTTTTTATTGGAGATTTTTAAGTAGCTTTATAATCACACTCAAATCCCGTTTTAATGAAGTCCAAGCGACCAGAAAAATAATTTCATCAAAATTTCATTATATCATTAATGTATCTCCCATAGGCTTAACTTACTGTAGGCAAGAGGAAGCAGTTACCCCCCCTAAAATCCAAGAAAATTTAGATATAACCTATTTTAAAGCGATGTTTTTTATAATAGGAAACATTTTGCCCCTCAATATTACATGTTGCATGCCAGTTTACGCCAATAGTGTCTCTGTATTGTAATTTGATTCGGGGACTACAAAAGTCTTTGCTATAGCGAGATTTTTGCTGTAAAGGGCTTTGCTAAAACGAGATTGGACTGTATGTGCTTATGATAGAAGTTTTTCTTTATGTAATTTTTTGCTTTCTTATAATATCACAAATTAATAATCTTTTTAGTTGTATATATTAGAACTATCATTAATACCTGCATCATGTTTGGAATATAAATGGAGAAAAGACTTCACAAAAATGGTTTAAGAAGTGGCATTAGAAGCTTTATGGACAAAACAGGCTTCCGAATTCGGACTTAAAACTTTTATTCTAAAAATAACATAAAAGCTAAGTAGAATCAAGAAAAATCTGTACTTTAAATTGATGTTCAATTTTGTTTTGTAAATAAATAACAATTTTTTAAATATCCTTCTCTGTTTTATTTATGATCTGTGTTTCAGAAAATCTTAGATTATAGTTCCTCCGTATAGTTTTTAAAAAGTTATCTTTTAATCTAATGTATTAAATATAGAAGTACACCCTCCAAAAAAAGTATTCGAGCAAGAGGGAAATTTCCTACGTTCCTTTCGTATATTAAAAATTATTTATCATAGAATATGAATCAGACTATGTATAAATATGAATTTCCATATTTCTGTCAGGTTGTGCGTTTTTTAAAAACTCAATTATTATTCGCAAATCTAAAATAGGAAATTTCTCTCTTGCTCGAATACTTTTTTTGGAGGGTGTACCTAAATAATTCTTAAATAAAACTAATTATACTATCACGTGTGTCAGATATCACCTTTTAAAATTTAAATATCGTAATTTCGGAAGAAATGTCACATCTGCAACACCACTCTCAAAGAAAATGACACAAAAAAATTGAACTATGCAAAAATGTCACACTAAGTTAATTGCATGTGTTGTGCTAAGGCATATCATTTAAAAGAAATTACTGAAATCAAATCATTACAGAATAATAAATTTTAGGAAAGAAATTATGAAAATGTACTTTCACTCATGAATCTACTTATGTTTACCCAAAAAGAAGCTCATGTATGTCATACAAATTCTTATACTATGTTATTAAGAAAAGAAGCGAAGGGAGAGGAAATATGTCATGGATTGCTATTGCATCTGTGATAGCAACTGTTGCGAAATAATAACTTGTTTTGCTCTCGTATTGCATGCGCCGCCGTAAAATTAGTTTTACAGGCATAATAGCGAAGTCCTCAGATAATGCTAAACCTGTGGAAGTAACCCTGTAGCCTTTGCAACAAATGGTGGCTTCTAGAAAATTCATGTCTCGAGACCATATTTCAATTTGATAAGATTGTTCCAGAAATTTCTCGGCAATTCTGGTGACGTCATCATCTCTATAAAAGTGCTAGGATTTCTCTCCGCGGAGTTCAGTTGAGTGATAGACTTCGAAGCGCACGGTTGACTCTGTGATATGAATAGCGTTATTGCTGTGCATATTTATATTCTAGTTAGTGCATGTTAATGTTTCTTGTATTATTTTGAGCTGCGAGCCGTGGAATAAAGTATTATTTTTGTTTACTGTGCTCATTGGACTGCTTTAAAATACACCCACTTGGCGATTTTGATAACATTGGTGTCAGGATCTGTTTGAATGTCATTAACCAGAGCAGCCATGGAAGATAAAATGGAAAAACTATGCTATGATGTTAGATATGCGTTCCGGCCAAGACAGTCTGAAAGAAAATATGTCAAAGATGTCTTTGGGACAGGAGAGTCTGGAAGAGAAGATTCGTTCGGGACTAGAGAGTCTACAAGAGAAAATGCGTTCAGGACAAGATGAAATGAAGACTCAAATACAATCTTTGCATGAAAGAGTCGAGGGAGTACGAAGCGAAGTGCAAGGACAGATCAGCGACGTACAAGAAAAAATCGAGGGAGTACGGAGCAATGTGCAAGGACAAATCAGCGATTTTGAAAAGAGACTTTCTGATCTTGAGAGGAAGCCAAGCAATATTTTGGCAAGTGGAGAAATTATTTATTCTAGACCAACTGTAAAGCATTTAACATTTGACGGCCAAACATCTTGGACTGTTTTCAAGACTCGGTTTGACGTCGTCAGCTCTACAAATGGATGGACGGATAGCTTCAAGGCCAGTCAACTTGTGGCCTCTCTACAAGTATCAGCTGCGGAGTTTCTCCTAGGAATACCGAATGACAAGTTGAACGACCTACCGACCGTCGAAAAGGCTCTCGAATCTCGATTTGGAAACAGCCATATTACCCAGTTTTATAGGACTGAATTGAAAGCAAGGCGACAAAGGCCTGGAGAAAACCTACAGGTATTAGCCGCCGATGTTGAGCGATTAATGAGCCTAGCTTACGCGGAATGTCCCCTAGATGTTCGAGAAAGTTTAGCAGCCCAGTACTTCGTCGACGCTATCAGGGACGAAGATACACAACATTCTACGAGACTGGTAGACCCGAAAGATTTGAAGGCAGTTCTGGCGTATAGCATGAAATATGAAGTTGCGAGAACCGTTTCGAAAACACCCAGGCATGTAAGGTCTGTGGATCTAGGGGGAAACGACGCCAAGGAAAAGGATGATTAACTGGATTCTGTACTCAAGGTACTCCAGGCATTATCTGATAGTCTCACTGTTGGGAAAAGGGGCTCTCCCCGAAGGAATCCGAATGTGACCTGTTGGAGATGTCACAAAAGAGGATGTTAGATTTTTGTTCATAGGTGGCGCGCCTCCCTTATCTGTTTTATTAATTGCGCATTTAGTCTCGCTGTGATGTGCGAGCAGTTCGGACGGAAATTTGGTCCAGTCTTGTAAAAATATATATTGTTTGTCAATAAAAATTGTTTAATCAAGATAAATGAGGAGCCAAAACTTTCTTAGAACACCATGGAAAAAATTTTCCATGGTGCCGAAACATGGGAGCAGGGACCTTTAGATAAGTATTGAAATCTGTTCAAGGTAAGCCGTGAATTTTTGTTTATATTGACTGCAAATTGAAGAATGAAGAACTTAGATGCTTTAAAAAAGAAAAGAAGTGTTTTAAGAACACTTACAACAAAGTTGATTAACAATATAGAGAGTAATATAGATGAAATTCACGATATTGTTGAAATAGAAATATTTTATGACAGTTCAATTGAAAAATCAGTCGAGTTAAAAAATATCGATAAAGAAATTGAGAAGCTTATAAAGGTAGAGGAAATCGAAAATGAAGTTATTGCATGTGATGAATACAATGCAAAAATAATTACTTGGAAAAGAAAATTACAAAATAAGTTAGAGAGTTTGAGTAATAAAGAAAGTCCGCCTAAAGTTACGGAGTCAAACATTGAGGTTGTAAACGAAAGTTTAATTGCTGGGCTGTCAGCAGCGGAACATTTAAGGAATGCTCCTCGTTCCGAAACTCATGCAATTGCAAAGTTACCAAAACTAACAATTAATAAATTCTTTGGAGATTCAAGCCTATGGCTAGAATTCTGGAACCAATTTGACAGCGCTATACACAGCAACGAAAATTTATCAAAAATTGATAAATTCAACTATCTGAAATCCTTTTTAGGGGGAACTGCACTAAACACAGTTTCTGGATTTTCATTAACGAACGAAAATTATGACTCTGCTGTAAAACTTTTGGAATCGCGATTTGGAAGGAAGGACATTGTAATTAATTGTTTAATGAACAAATTATTAAATTTAGATCCATTGAAAAATTCTTCAAATGTACGAGAATTTAGAAGGTTTTACGATGAGCTAGAAATACAGATTAGGAGTTTACAATCTTTAGGAGTTACTTCTGGTTCATATGGTCACTTGCTTTACCCAATTTTATTAAAAATTATCCCAAATGATATAATCCTAGTATTTAATAGGCGACGAACAAATCAGGAAGAAATAGATACAAATGAGCTTGTAGAATTTTTAAAAATGGAGTTACAGTTCCGCGAAAATTCTAATGTGATTCAAGAGCAAAAGAAAGACAAGATTTTTAACACATTTAATTCTCGTAAACAACCCAAGTCTGGCAGTAATTGTAATTCTTTTCCTGTTCAGAGTACATCTTCCTTTGCTACATCCCTCTCGAAACCATATTGCATATTCTGCAAAAATTCTGCACATGAATCAAAAGGTTGTTTGATCGTTTCTAGTGAGGAAAAATTAAATAAATTAAAATCAGAAAAAAGATGTTACTCCTGTTTCGGACGTTTTCACAGAAGTTCTCAATGCAAAAGAAAGGTCAATCCATGTAAAAAATGTAATTCTACATTGCATTCAGAAATAATTTGCAATATTAAAAATCTGGAACCCCCTAAAGAAAATGAAACTGTCGTAACTGTTTCCCAATGCGAGTCTTCTAAATTTAACTCCAAAAAATGCCCTTTTGCAGACCTGTACTGCATTAGTTTGTTCAAATTCCTGTTCTGAATTAGTAAGAATATTACTTGATTGTGGATCTCAAAGATCATTTATTACTGAAAGTTTAGCAAAAAAATTGAATCTAAAACCGATAAGAAAGGAAAAACTTTTCGTTTATTTTTTCGGAATTCGAAACGCAGTAGCAAAAAATTACGATGTGGTGTCTATAGAAATAAAAAATAAAAATAACACGGAGTGCAAGATTGTGGCGGAGGCATTAGTCACCCCAACTATTTCAGCTGCGTTAATTATGACTCCCAGCAAGGAAATTGAGAAGGCAATAAAATTAAAGGGATGGGAGATTGCTGACAGCTGCATTACTGATGCAACGATAAGTTTTCTTATCGGTGGAGACTTGTACTGGGACATAGTAAAGCATGATGAATTGCATAAATTATCTCCCTTTGTTTATGCTGTAGAAACACTGTTTGGAATTACAGTAGTTGGGCGCCAAATGTCCGAGAAATTGTTTACCTTCAGTATTGGTGTATCTGAAACCATTGCTCTGTAGGAAAGCATAGAAAGGTTCTGGTCTTTAGAGGGCATGGGGATTTATAAAAATGATGAAAAACAGTCTAATGAAGATAAAGAAATAATCACAGCTTTTGAGAAACAAATAACTTTCAAGAATGGGAAGTACGAAACAAATTTATTATGGAAAATTAATGATTCAGAGGAATTAGGGAATAATTTCGAGAATTCTAAACGCAGATTTATAAGCTTGACCAACAAATTAAATAAAAACAATTGGGTTTTGGAAAATTACAAGAACATACTTAATGATCAGTTAGCAAATGGAGTTGTAGAAGAATGTTCAAATACAATAAGGGATTCAAAAATGTACTATATGCCTCATGGACCAGTTGTTAGGAAAGATAAGTTATCTACACAGGTTCGACTAGTGTTTGACGCGTCGGCGAAAGAAAAGAAATTTAAGTCGTTAAATGATTGTCTAATTTCAGGACCTAATTTAAACCCTAATGTTTTAGATGTAATTCTGAAATTTCGTGCCCATAAAGTAGCTTTCAGTGCAGACATAGAAAAGGCTTTCTTACAGATAGGAATTTCAGAATCTGGCAGAGATTATTTGAGATTTATCTGGTTCAGTGACGATAATGTTGTAGATTCATTTAAGAGCCTAAGGATGACTAGATTACCTTTTGGCGTGACAACAAGACCTTTCATATTGAGGGCTACTATAAAACACCATATTAAGCAAAGCAATATAAAAACAATAAAGCTTTCGAAATGCTAAATTCATCATTGTATGTTGATGACCTTTATTATGGTCAAAATACTGTTAAAGAAGCCTTTGATTTATCTTTAGATGCTAGAGAAATTCTAAAACATGCAGGTATGAATCTAAGGAAATTTTCTACCAATTCTGAGGAACTGAAACGGTTGTGGGAAGAAACTAACTTAGTAGAGATAAATAAAGAATGTAATAGCAAGCCGCCAAAGATATTAGGAATAATTTGGGAGACAGATAGAGATGTTTTAAGAATTGATGTTCAACCATTAATTGACAGTTTAGCTGAATTAAAAAGTACAAAAAGACATGTTCTTCAAACTGCAGCAAAAATGTACGATCCTGTTGGATTTATATCCCCCTTTGTCATTCGAGTTAAATTAATTATGCAACAACTTTGGGAAAGAGGAATAGATTGGGATGAAGAGCTTCTGAAAGATATAGAAATGCAATGGAAAAAATGGTGTTCGGAGATAGAAATTTTGAGGGATATAAATATTCAACGATACTATATGACGGACGATCCTTTAATCATGAATGTTCAATTGCACATATTCAATGACTCAAGCCCTCATGCCTTTGGGTCAGTTGCCTATTTTAGATGTGAAGATAGCGACCGTGTTTCTACTGTTTTTATTGCTTCTAAATCAAGAGTTGCGCCTCTTAAGAAACTCACTTTGCCTAGGCTTGAGCTGATGGGTGCAGTGATTGGTGCTAGACTGTACTCTTACCTGAAGAATATTCTTCCAAATATGTCTAAGAACGTTCACTTCTGGACTGATTCTCAGGTCGTTCTTAGTTGGATCAAGGGTTCACCCAACCAGTGGAAACCCTTCGTTTCAAACAGAATACAGGAAATACATTCATTATCTGACCCCTTAACTTGGAATCATTGCCCTGGAGGTGAAAACCCGGCTGACTTATTGACTAGAGGAATAGGAGTGAATTGTTTAATTGATAGCAGTTTGTGGTGGCAAGGTCCACATTGGTTGATAGATCCTTCTTCAAAATGGCCAAAATTGAAAGAAAAGAACACAAGACACGATATTGAAAACGAGAAGATAGTTAATGCGAAAGGTATTTTAGAATTTCATTGTGCTCTAAAATCGTCTGATGCTGTCTCGTTACTAAACTTAAGAAAATTTAGTAGCTTATTGAAAGTCTATCGAATAAAGGCTTGGATTCAAAGATTTATCAGTAATTCGAAAAACAGAGAAAATAAAAAATTTGGAGAGCTTTCAGCCGAAGAGCTAAGCCAAGCTGAAATGTTTTGGGTAAAATTTATCCAGAAAACAGAATTCAGTAAAGAGTACAATAATTTGATTCAAAGTAGACCTATTAACAAACTTCCAGAGTTTACGAATTCAATCCTCAACTTGACGAACATGGCTTAATTTGTGTAGGAGGAAGGCTACAAAGATCTAAATTTGCAATCCGAGAAAAACATCCTTGGTTAATTCCTAATGACACGAGACTAACCGAGCTCATAGTTATATCAGCTCATAATCAAGTAATGCATTTAGGGGTGGCAAGTACGTTATCAAAACTCAGAGAAACATTTTGGATACTACGTGGAAGTCAAATAGTAAAATCTGTCATAAATCGTTGCATTATTTGCCGAAAATTTACCGCTAAGGCCGGTCAGCAAATTGTAGCACCTTTACCATCTGACAGAGTAATTGAGTCCCCACCTTTCACTGTGAGTGGTCTAGACTTTGCCGGCCCACTCTACGTTAAAGAAAAAAAACTTTCTCCTTCAAAATGTTATATTTTACTGTGCACATGTGCGGTAACCCGCGCTGTTCATTTGGAATTGGTGCAAGACCTAAGTGCGAAAGCGTTTTTACTAGTTTTTCGACGTTTCATCGCTAGAAGAGGTCTTTGTAAGATCATTTATACCGATAATGCACAAACTTTCAAGAAAGGAGAAAAGGAAATCAAGTCTTTGTGGAATACAATTAACCATCCTGAGGTTAAAACATTCTACAGCTCTAGAAAAATCGAATGGAAATTTATAGCCCCAAGAGCAGCCTGGTGGGGCGGTTTTTGGGAGAGGATGGTGAAAACGGTTAAGTCTTGCCTACAGAAAATCCTCGGCAGATCTTGTTTGTCGTCAGCTGAGCTTGAAACTGTTTTGATTGGAATCGAGGGTGCGATCAACTGTCGTCCCATCACCTACCTCTATAATAATTCTGATGAACCCTCATGCTTCACACCAGCCCATTTTTACTTCCTTGTACGTAGTATAAGGAAGTAATGTGATCCCGAAAAATTTTGGGGGCCAAATTTCGACAAAAAAACCGATTTTGACTACCTCTAAATTTAATTTTAAGAATTTTTTCGATGCATCTCATCGTAGGCTAGCATGCACGATCATATTAACGCGTCTGCAACTCATTTTGACCAGCGGCGAGTCTATTGTGGTCAGTTTTTCCATGCCGTCTGTACGTACGTACGTACGTACGTAACTCGCATATCTCAAAAACTATTGGTCGTAGAATGTTGAGATTTGATATTTAGGATTGTTCTATGATCTAGTTGTGCACCTCCCCTTTTGGTCGCAATCGAATGTATAGATTATGTACAGGACCGCCCAAAAGATTCGAAATACATTACGCTCTATGGGCCGAAATTCATTAAACTCGCCTAACTCAAAAACTATTAGGCGTAGAATGTCGAAACTTCATATTTTGGATAGTTGTATCATCTTGTTGTGCACCTCCCCTATTGGTTCCATTCGACTGGATAGTTTATGTACAGGACCGCTCAAAAGATTCGAAATACATTACGCTCTATGGGCCGAAATTCATTAAACTCGCCTAACTCAAAAACTATTAGGCGTAGAATGTCGAAACTTCATATTTTGGATAGTTGTAACATCTTGTTGTGCACCTCCCCTTTCGGTTCCATTCGACTGGACAGTTTATCTACAGAACCGCCTAAAAAATTCGAAATACATTACGCTCTATGGGCCGACATTCATCAAAGCGTTTTTTAGAGGTTTTGGGCTATTTCAAACGACTCAGGAGTGATATATGCTGTAAAGAGTTAGAAAATGAATTTCTCCATTAAAAAAAGTGTCTTTATCATTTACAGTTCTGCTACAGGAACACTCAAAAGATTTCCAATACATTACGGTCAATGGCAATTTTAGGGGCATTCATCCATTTCAAGCACAATACCGTCCTACCACATAAGTTAGGTAATGGTCCGACCACGGTCGCGTGCCTCCCTCAAGAACTATGCCAAAAGTCGCCAAGCTTGGCGACTTTTGGTGTACGTGTGTGCATATTTAACTCTCAAATCTCAAAAACTATTATGAAATTTCATATGTAAGATTGTTGTAACATCTAGTTGTGCATCTCGATTTTTGGTTCCAATCTACTGGAGTTTCTTTACAGGACCACCAAAAAGAATTTCAGTACTTTAAAGTATATGGAAATCTTCAATATAATACAATTGTAGTCAGTCATTGTTTGGTACATGCCCAAAATCACGCCGTCTGTCCTCGACCTTGGCGAGTTTTGCCGAAATGTCGCCAAATTTGGCGATAGTCAGTCATTTGGTCCATGCCCAAAGTATCGCCATTTTTCATCGTTCTTGGCGAGTTTTGGCGAAATATCGCCAAATTTGGCGATAATCTGTCATTGTTGGTCCATGCTTAAAATCTCGCCAAATGTCGTCGACATTGATGAGTTTCGCCGAAATATCGCCAAATTTGGCGCTAAAAATTATTTCGTATTTTGTATAACTCTAAAACTTTAACCCGTAGAATTTTGAACTTTTGTATTTAGAACTATATTATAATATCTAACTGTTTTCAATATCTTTTTTGACAGCAATCGACTAGGAATTTATTTACAGGGTGAGCCAAATGACTTTAAATACATTAAGGTGTATGGATGCATTCAATTCATTGAAAGTCAGTGGTCAATGACTACATTGGCTATACCCAAAATCTCGCAAACTATCTCAAGTTTGTCGGCTTTTGGTGAAATATCGCCAAATAAAGTGTCAGAAGGAAATCTTTCAAATTGAACTCAACTTGGCGATATCGAAATATTTGGCTAGAAATCGCTATACCTTACTATTATTGATATTTTATCTCTTTCAAACAAATAAGTTTAGAGGAAGTGCGTAAAAAACTTTTTTGAATTAATAGACGTGCAAGGAAGTCATGTGTTGGACACATCAGATTTTTTGATTTGCGAACGTGTAAATTCCTTACCACCAAACATTCCTGTTGTAACTGAAAAAATTTCAACTGAGTGCCTCAACAAAAAATACTATACTCGACAAAGACTTCTTGATCATTTCTGGAAAAGGTGGAAGAATGAGTACGTGCTAGACTTAAAATCCTTCCATTCTAAGAAACACCAGAACTGTTCCTCAACATTTAAGGAAAATGGCTTAGTGTTGATCCATGACGAGCGTGTTCCAAGAACTGTCTGGAAAATTGGACGTGTAGTTGAAACATTTCCGGGCAGAGATGGAAAAGTGAGATCTTGCAACATCAAAACTACTAGTGGGACACTTAAACGTCCAATACAACTTTTATATAATTTAGAACTCAGTGACTGAAGACATTTTATTTTAATTGATTTTATTTTAATTTATTCTTTTGTAGCTGCAAGATTTTTGTATCCTTTTCATGTGTTGATTTTTATTGATAATTTGTTTTTGAAAATGTTTATTTAGTTATTTAGTGATTTATTTTCTGTATTCCTTAATCTTGATATTGTTGCAGAATTTTATGTAAGTATTGTAATGAATAATTTTTGTAAGTTTAAGATGAACTCGTGTGAATTCATCGGGGCGGAGGTTGTTAGATTTTTGTTCATAGGTGGCGCGCCTCCCTTATCTGTTTTATTAATTGCGCATTTAGTCTCGCTGTGATGTGCGAGCAGTTCGGACGGAAATTTGGTCCAGTCTTGTAAAAATATATATTGTTTGTCAATAAAAATTGTTTAATCAAGATAAATGAGGAGCCAAAGCTTTCTTCATAAAAATTTCTCAGGGGACACGTGCAAAGAGAATGCGACGTGACTTCTCCCAAACAGGAAAACTAGGTCTTGAGGGGCGGAGGCTGCCTTTTCTGAATAAAGCCCCTGAAGAGAAATTAGAAGTTTCCGCACTTAGCGCAGGAGAAACTGGACTTTGTGTTGAAGGAACTATTTGTGGTATCCCTTGTTTGATGCTAGTGGATACGGGTGCGAATGTCACTCTTCTAAAATCGGACTTCGCCATGAAACTGAAGGAACAATTTCTCTACACGTCTCAAAGCGTCTCTATTAAGACCGCTACCGGTGAAAGACAGAAACAGGGCCGGCCCTAACAGTTTTGCCGCCCCGGACAAAAATATAAAATGCCGCCCCCCACAGTAAAATTACTAGTAAAAGAAATAAATTGTTCACAGATACTGTTTTCATGCCTATAAAATTGGAATAGCTCTTTAAACATAACACAGCATAAGAAAAACTATATTTATTAAAAATCACACATTAAGCTAAAAACCAAAAGAAAGAGAGAAAAATAAAGTTTTTTTTCTGACTTTTAATTCCGCAAAATTCCTGACTTTTTCTCTTATGAATTTTTGTACTAATTCATGTTCGATAGACAATGTAGTTAAATTATTTAACCTACCTGGAAGAGTTGTGGAACATAAGAAATTTTTAGTTAACTTTAATTTTGAGAAACTCTTCTCTGCACTTGCCACAATTATCTGCAAAGAAAGCGAAATTCTCGAAGCAACAGCAAGATGTGGTGTAAAATCTATAGTTAAAATTAGCTTTAAATTTTCAACTGGGCTTTCCTTTTTAACTAATAAGGCCGTAACTGACACTATTTCATTTACTAGATCAAGTGCGTTTATAATACCCGATTCCCCATCGGTCAGTATTAACTCCAATTGTTAGCACGGTTACACTGTGTTACAATGTTTAATTAGCACTTTTTAGGAGTGTCTTAACTCAGTTATGCCGTGCAAAAATTTAAAATAATTACATTGGGTACTTATTAAATTAAATCTGCATTCTAAGATATTAATCGCTTTGTTTACTGTAAAAAAATAAATCTATCTTAAATTTTAATTTAGGATCTTTCACCAGATCATCTCGTGATTCGCAATCAAAATTAATATGTTACGTGGCTGCTTAAACTCAGTGTTAACCAGAATACTATTTCGTCGGTCAGTTCTCTTGTATAACAGAACATTTCATTTAAAATCGCATCAAATCGAAGATCCTTTCAAAAAATCTTCACAGTTTCTTAAGAGTTCTAGAGTAGGTGGTCAATCGTTGTCTTTTGACTGCAATACCTTTCCTAATGGATTCATCCAATTGAAGAGTTTGTACCAAATAATAATAGAGCATAGGAACATGAACTGTTTGAGAGAGTTAAATAATCCTAGCCTCATTGGAATTAGATTTGTCAACACCTTTTTACCTTACCAAGAATGCGATCTGTTCAATTTTTTTGGCATCAGGAATGCAATCCAGAAATATGGGATAATATTTGGCTTGTTGAATTTCATTAACAAACTGTAATTTGAATCCAACTGGAAATCTTGTGAAAAATCTATGCAAAATATGTAAATATTTGTTTGCACATCACATATAAACAACTAAACAAGGGCGTGTAGCCAGGATTTTCATAGGGGGGGGGGCAAAACAAAGAGACATGGAGTCCAACTGCTCCTGCCCCCGGTTTGTCATAATCAGACCCTATGACTAGCTCATTTTAGGGGGGCATCAGCCCCCTGCCCCCCGATGGCTACGCCCATGCAACTGAAGCAAATGAAATGAAATTTATAGCAACACCAAAAGTGGCAACTTAATTTAAACTGCAGTTGCTGAAATACTTCTAATTCCTTTAAAAGTGAGATTTAAAACTGTTGTTTGAAAACTGTGTGTAAATGTATGTTCGCCCATTGTTAAAAAATGGCTCAAGGGAATAGAATGAAATTTGGAATTATATTGAATGGTAAGTTAATTGAAACAATAGCTACCAAAATTGTTTTAAATAATTCATAGACTTTGAGATTTTGTAAAAATCCTTTTAAAGTTTGTTCTGGCATCCATCAAACACGGATTAAGAGAACAGAATGGAATTAGGCCATATGATGGGTAACAAAGCATCATCGAAATTTTTAAAAGATTTGAATAAATTGAAAGGGTTTGCAAAAGTTGCATAGTATTTTTTCTTTTCTATTTTAGGGGGCGGGGAGAGAGGGGAGGGCGTCACTTTAAGGCGTCTGGAGGTAATACAATTATTTTTTAATTTTGAGAAAATTGTGCAAAAATTTTACAGGCATAATATTAAAATTTCTAAAGTTAATAGAACAAATTTCAGTTACTATTGATGAGATTGAGTTAAATAACATTGATATATATATATATATTATTTTGAGAAAATTTTGTGTGACCACTTCGAGAAAACAACTAGTGGTCAGGCAAAAGGGAATGAAATGAAATTATGTTAAATAGTAGGCGGTTAGTAAATTAAAATTTCGGGTTTTTAATTTTCTACAAATTTGAATGATTTTTGAGGTATGATGTAAACTTTGATAAAGCTTTTCGCGCATCAAGTAAAATCATCAAAATATTATTCAATCGGACGTTTCAGTGTTAAATATCGGCTACTTGCTATTACAAAGAATTTTCCAAATATTCTCTTCTCAGTTTAATATTCGTTACCAGCATCTTCTTTTGCAACTTTAAATGACTTTTTGATGTAGGAAGCTCATCCACTAAAAGAAAACGTTAATTTTGAATGCAAAATATTTTCTCTATTGACAGTTTATCTCAGTAATTTGTTACTCTCTAACCTGTAATTTTTGAACAATACACAAGAGTTATAACTTAGCTTCTATATTTCTGCCAGTATGTCAATTCCATTTTTTGTACTCTACAATGCAAACGAAATTTCGCGCGGTTGGTAAAAACCCATCAATGACGGATGGGTACATCAGCTAGTAAAGTAATATAGAAGGATATTCTTCGGAATATTTTTTAACAATTCTTTTACTAATACGAAAAATTTCAAATTCGAGCCAAAATGCCGCCCCTAAAATTTGCCGCCCCGGACAGGGGTCCGGTTTGTCCGGCCCTAGGGCCGCCCCTGGACAGAAATACAAGGAAAACTGGATGTATCCATTGAATGTGGATCCAAGAAATTCCGGCACAGGGTCTGCGTGGCTAACATCATTGACCCTTGTATCCTTGGACTGGATTTCCTTCAAAAATTTAACTTTACCGTAGACTTAGAGAAGAACGAGATACGGACAGGAGGGGAGAAATTCCCTTGTTTTCAGAAAGAGAGCAGTGTTCAAAATCATGTTCTATATTCGCGAAAGAGAAGACGACTTACCAGCGAGATCTGAATTTCTTATCCAAGGGGTTCCTGAAGTCTCTGGACATTTGCGGTATGTCGTAACGAACTTTCCTAGCCAGTTCTCCTTAAAAGGGGTCTTGGTAGCCTCCGCACTCGTGGATTTAAGAGGAGAAGCTATACCTATTCGAATGTTGAATTTGGACAATAAACCCAAGACTAGAAAAGGAGGCCGTTATTGCGATGTATGAACCAGTGGTGGATATCGTCGCCCGTTCTCAAGGATATTCTAATAGTCATCATTTTCAGCTAATGCTGGAGAATCTTGAAGGACTTAGTAAGGAACAGCGAATAGCAGTGCAAAAATTACTCCAGGAATTCCAAACCTTATTCTCTACCTGTGACGCTGATGTGGGCCACTGTAATGTGACACAACATAAAATTAATACAGGTGATCATCCACCATCAGTATCCAAGACGTTTGCCTCTTGCAAAGAAAGAGGAAGCTACGCCTGATTAAAGAAATGGTGGACGGTGGCATAATAGAGCAATCGTCGGGACCTTGGGCCTCACCTATCGTTCTTAAAAAAAAGGACGGATCGACACGTTTCTGTGTCGGCTATCGGAAACTGAACGATATTACGAGGAAAGACTGCTAGCCCCTCCCGCGAATAGATGACACTTTAGATGCTTTGAATGGAAGCCAGTGGTTCTCTACGTTGGACTTAAAGAGCGGGTATTGGCAAGTCGAAATCCGACCTGAAGATAAAGAAAAGACAGCTTTTACCACCAGACAAGGGCTCTGGCACTTTAAGGTAATGCCTTTCGGTCTTTGCAAGCCCCTGCTACTTTTGAAAGACTAATGGAAACTGTATTACGTGGACTTTCGTCTGATGCCTGCTTAGTATATTTAGATGACATTATTATAGTAGGAAAAACGTTTGAAGAACATTTAAATAATATTCGTAAAGTGTTTCTTAGATTACAAAATGCTAACCTTAAACTAAACCCGAAGAAATGCAAATTTTTACGTAAGGAAGTTACTTATCTTGGTCACGTTATTTCCGCAGACGGAGTTAAGACTAATCCACAAAAAGTTAAAGCAGTTGTCGATTGGCCTCGTCCGCAAACGGTACATGAACTGCGAAGTTTTCTCGGACTGTGCACCTATTATCGCCGTTTTGTAAGAAATTTCTCAACAATAGCGGGACCTTTACATAAACTGACTGAAGACCAAGCAAGTTTTAATTGAACAGAGAATGCGAGAAATCGTTTATTAGTTTAAAGCAGGCGTTAACGACGTCTCCTATTTTGACATATCCCCGGACTGACAAAGGCTACTATGCAGATAGATTTAGTAGCTACTAAACCTATTGTTCATTTACTAAGTTAGTAAGTGGGCGGAGATACTAAATGTTCGTAAATCGGGATTCAGATACATTTAGTACTAAATCACGTGACCAACACCAAGGGAAGTCAGGGAAAATGTAGGGATAAGTTAACAGGGAAGCTAGTAGACCAATCAGAGCGCTTGTTTCAGGCGTGCGTTTATTTAGTCTGTGATTTAGCAGCTTGTTTAGTCACGTGATTTTAGCAGCTTGTTTTGGTCAAGTGTTTAGTATCTCCGCCTCCAAATTCTATCTGAATCCACTTTACTAAATTTAGTAACTAAACAATAGGGTTAGTAGCTACTAAATCTATCTGAATAAGGGCCAAAGACTATCTTGGATATAGATGCTAGTAATGAAGGGATAGGAGCCGTGCTTTCGCAGAGAACAGAAAACGGTGAAAGTGTCATAGCTTACTTTAGCAAGTGCTTGGGTAAGCCAGAGAGGAATTATTGTGTCACTCGTAAGGAATTGCTGGCTATTGTTAAATCTATTGAGCATTTCCATCACAACCTCTATGGACGGAGATTCCTTCTCCGGACTGATCATGCTGAGATGGCTTTTGAATTTTAAAGAACCTGAGGGTCAGATAGCTCGCTGGATCCAAAGGCTGCAGGAGTATGCGTTCGAAATCGAGCATCGCAAAAGAACTTCGCACGGAAATGCAAACGCTCTCTCCAGACGACCTTGTAAAGAGGACTGTAAACACTGCGTGAACGCCGAGAAAAAGTACGTGACGGAGACGGATACTTTCGTGAAGGTTTTGACTGCAACGACTGTGGATCGGTCGGCTTCTAGTGAAGTACAGAGAGCACAGTTAGAGGATTTCAATATTAGGCCAATTTTGGAGAGGAAACTAAAATCCGTCTTGGCAAGAGAATAGAGATCGCGCCAGAGTTCCGCTACAAAGCGATACTGTGATCATTGGGATTATTTACATCTTAGGACGGTGTTTTATATCGGAAATGGGAGAGCGATGACGGAAGATCAAGCCGATGGCAATTAATTCTTCCACGTAGTAGAATTCCAGAGCTTCTGCGGGAGATTCATAATAGCGCAAGTGGAGGGCATTTTGGAGTGATGAAGAAGTTAAATAAAACCAGGAAGCGATTTTATTGGGATCGACTTCGTGCCGATGTTGAAAAATGGTGTAGAGAATGCCACGATTGCGGTGCCCGTAAAGACCCTAAAATAAAAACCAAGGGGCGTTTGCAGCGCTATAACGTTGACGCGCCTTTCGAAAGAGTGGCTTTAGATATCCTAGGACCCCTACCTACAACATCTAAAGGCAATCGATACGTCTTAGTCCTGATGGATTACTTTACCAAATGGCCAGAAGCGATTGCCATCCCAAATCAGGAAGCTTCAACTGTAGCTGAAGAACTCGTTCGAAACTGGATCTCTTTATTATGGAGTGCCCATGATGTTACATTCGGAGCAAGGTACAAATTTTAGTTCAGCACTACTTTCGGAGCTTTGCGAATATTTGGGAATCACGAAGACTCGAACAACAACGTTACATCCCGAGTCCGATGGCATGGTTGAGAGGTTCAATCAAACAATTTTGAATCATCTTTCATTATTTGTTTCGAAGAATCAAACCGACTGGGATACATATTTGCCACTGTTCCTAATGGCTTACAGAAGTGCGGTTCATGAGGTGACCGGATATTCTCCATCAGAGATGCTGTTCAGCCGTCCTCTTCGATTACCCAGTGATATTGTTTTTGGACGACCATGTGATACGTCCTCCTTCGGAATGATTACATGAGTCATTTAGAAGCACGATTAGAAAGAGTTCATTCGTTTGCCAGAGAGCGAATCAATTTGGCGAGTGACCGAATGAAGATTCGTTATGACGCCAAAGCAACGAATCACCAATTTAAGGAGGGTGATCAAGTTTGGCTGCATAACCCAAAACGAAGGAGAGGCCTGAGTCCGAAGTTGCAACAGAACTGGGAGGGACTTTATATAGTTGTCAAGAAATTGAACGGTGTTGTCTACAGAGTCCAGAAGTCGCCCACTTCAAAACCGAAAGTCATCCACATTAATCGTTTAGCTCCATCTGGTGCTACTGATCATAATGTTGTGTGATTAGACTGCCGGGTCGTCAGTTTTTTTAAAGAGGGGAGCAGTGTTGCGAAATAATAACTTAATTTTCTCTCGTAACAACGTTAATAAAGTGTTTTAAAAAGGTAAAGTTGCAAGAGCATTATTTTTTCATAGACCGATCCAAACCCCTTTTGCAGTTAAAGGAAAGCATCCGAATACAATGGTTTTGACATGCATTAATCTTTTGACCATCCATCCCATATGTGGGACATGTGTTTCTTCCTGAAGCGCACCGGACACTTGAGTTACCCATCTCCTGAAGATCAAAGTTCAAGAAGTCCCTGAGGTAGAGGTTTATCTGCCGAAGGAAGAAAGATAATCGGGGATTGGGGCTGAATATAGTTTTTAGAAATAGTAATACAACCCCTAATTCTCGACTCTCTCTGACTCCTTGCACACAATGGTTAACGTCCATTAATTACTTATCGAGGAATCGGGAATTCGATGAATCGGCCCCTAACCTCTAAATTCACCCCTCCCAAAACAAATTACAATACTTTAGAGTGATATTTTGTTTTATTGCATAACGTGTTTAGGTCACAGAAGTTCTCTCTTTTTTTTTTTAATTAGCCCTTTACAAAAAAAAAAAAAAAAAAAAAAAAAAAAAAAAAGAAAAGAAAAGAAAATCTGAATCCTCAACTGGTTATATCCTAGACTAAGTATTCAGAGAATCAACAAATCTTCTATATATATAAAAGAGGAAAGTTTGTTTGTTAGTTCGCTATACGCTTTCAGGCCGTTCGACGGATCTGGACCAAATTTGGCACATTGACCAGGGATGAGAATCTTCCGCGAGTTGGTTATTTCCGCGTATTTTTCATTTTTTTTCTCGCGTTTTTAAAAAACATTACTTTCCGCTTTTTTGTATGTTTGTGTTCCGCGTTTAAAAATATTTCCAGTGCAATTTTCTTTTTTAAAGATGTAATCGCCGAAATACATCTTGCTTACCGATAGCAAGACCGTATTGCTAGCTAAGTATGGGAATATCCAATGAGGAGATCTAAAGTCCAAAGAGCCTCCGCGAAGTTTGTAGAATTCCTTTTGATAAGCGCTGAATTTTGTTACATGTTCTCTCTGTTGTTCCCAAGGTGGTTTGTTCCATTCTGCGGTTTTCTGTCCTCTGTAATGGAAAGCAATCATTTGGATATCATAAATTGCATTAACGCTGCGGGGGAAAAAAAATACAATTAAGAAATTTCTACAATCTGCTTTTTTTTTTTTTTTTTTTTAATGGCTTTCGTAGTGAATTAATTTTGAGGCATCAGATAAATCCCACAACATGCCAAGCTTAAAAGAAACAATTATTCTCCGATGCACGCATTATGCATTGTCAGCATAACAGCTGGCCCGTCCCGTGGAAGAGGAAAGAACTGTTTACTTTAAAAGAAATGGAATTTCTCTCTTTCTCCCTCCTCTGCCGTTGACTACCCAAACAGTCGTTTATTTCTTTAATAATATTCCTCTTTGTAAATTAAAAACATTGATTTGTTTATATTAAATCGTAGGCTGTTATTTGGCTTCCTAAACCATAGGCGTAGCATCACGAAAGTTTTTTTTTTTTTTTTTTTTTTTTTTTTTTTGAAGTGTGCATGGAGAGCGCACATAGCATATTCTAAAGTAAAAATAGGTATGTTTTTAAAGAAAGGGAAAAAAAAGGTTTTGGAATGAATGGTTTTCTAAACAAAGTTCAGTGGGAGGGATACACTCCCCCCTTCCTCTGCCGACGTTATGTTTATGTCTCAACTTAGCAGTAAAGTACTTTTAAATAGTCTATGAGAAGTAGAGAAGGAAGAGTTCTCAATTTAACATTATTTCATAACTGGATTTAAGCCATCATCAGTTGAAATCAAAACTGTTGAAGTAATACATTGTGCACAAAAGGGAAGGTACTCAGTTTGCAAACCTGCATGTAGAAAACATTTTGAATTTTTGGTAATTAATAAGTCATAAATTGTTAATCATTTGACCAGTGCTGAAGTAATTTCCTCTGTTTCAAAACCAGAGGAAAACAACTCTGAAACGTTGTAATGTTGTGTAATCCTATTATTTAAAATATTAATAATACATTGTATAGATAGTGAAATTTAATGGTGAAAATTTTCAATGTATGGTTTATGTCACAAATAAGCAATTGTAAGTTTAAAACTGTGATATAATATATAAATCTACTGGATTTTCTGTCCTAGTTGTTGGCAGGTATACAACTAGTCAGCTTTCCCCTCCTCCCTCTCCCATTTATTAGGAGAGAGAAAAATAAATGAGATGGCATTCAGCAGATTTTTAATGGGAACATTTATGGCATAAATTTTTGAAGTATCTATGTATTTTTGTTAGTGTGTAAACTGCAACTTTTTAAAGTTACAAGATAGATTTTATTGTCTGATGTAAGAGAAAAGTTGAAATTACTTTTAACATTTTGAATATATTTTTCTTTGGCTATTCCATATTCTGTGTTCGTGGGCTATTTTATAATGAATTGTGGTAATACTATGGAAGCTTGAAATATTTAATGATATTCTGGAATTTTTTGAGACAGCTCATGGAAAATCAGGTAATTCCCCCCCCCCCCCAAAAAAAAATAACATTTCATTCACTTTCAAAAGAATAGAGTAAAATTGTTTTTTAAAGCTAGGATTTTGTCTTGACTGTAGATTTTGTAAAATTGCTTAAGATCATCCTTTAGATAATGATAACCTGTGTTTCATTATTGAATGTTCTGCATCTAAAATTGCACATAAATGTTTATGAATTTTAATTTATAAAGATAATAAAAATTATAATTTAAATAAAAAATATTTTAATAAATAATTATAACATATATATTGTTGATATAAAATAATTGAAATATATATATATATATATATCAAAAATGGGCACCGCGCTTGAACTTTGCTCGAAGTCGAAATTACGTTCACGCACTTTTCCTCTTTTTTCATATTTGTGTATTCTCATCCCTGACATTGACTAAATAGGACAAGAGAAAGCTAATGCCGTAAAAATGAAATTAATCGGATTAATAGTTTTTGAGTTATTTTATGTTTTGTAAGGTTTTTGGCCATTTTTCACGCATTTTACGTTATCACGAGCTAAATTTTTGTTCGAATACTATATTTTTTATATCATCGGAAACTACAGGGTTTTCTTTTTCAAATAAAATTTGTTACAAAATCGTACTTGCATTTGTAGATTTTTGGGAATTTTTTAAAGACATCCTGTTTCGAAGAAAATGTACTGCTTTTAAGAATATGCTATTCTTAAATTGTCGCATAGAAAAACCTAACGCGCAAAAATTTTCCATCTTTTTACCGCTGATTAAACATTTATTTCTCCCTTTTTTAAATTTTAAACTGTGCAGAAATGTTTATTAGATTTTTATATATGATTTTTTTTCTGGAAAGATCACAGGTTAAAATTCTCTCCGGACTCGCATCGGCGAGAGAATTGCAGGGAGAATAATGCAACCCGTTAGCTGAAAGCTCATTGGCTGAAGCGTTACCACGGCAACTGACGTCAGACTGGAGAGATCGGAGGGCTTTGTGCAACCTCTCCGGTGTCAACAAGAAGTTCCCCAGCAAACACACACCTGCTGGCGGAGTACCTTGCTAGTGCCTTTCTGCCTTTACGTCCAGCACTCCAGCACTGGCCTGGCACTGCAAAAAGTAACTGAATCGTACCAAAAGTGTTCGCTCGAGAAGTACCTTGCCAGAAGCGCGGGAAGGCAATGGCACTCTGCTGGCATACTGCATCTGCCGGCCGTTACTCACAATAAAGGCACTGGACCATGAAGTTTATAATGCTCAAAATGAAACGGCCGGGTGCCGGCTATTATTAAAAATAAAGGCACTGGCCTAGTACCTTAACAGTGACTACAATATAATGGCACGGTACCGGATTAGTGCCTATTTACAGTAACGCTGCCATAATTAAAATATGAGCCAGTGGCGGATCCGGGATAGGGGGGCTTATTCATCAACCCATTTATAAAAAAAAGACATTGCTTAAGGGTAACATTTTAAGATAAAAAACTACATACATAAAAGATAAAAAACAACAAAAAAGTTTATCGTTTGCAAATTATGCTCGCCGGAAATTAGTAAATTGTGTGCAGTTTTCAAAAACTGCAATTTTCTTGCGAATTTTCAATTGCAAAAGATACTTTTTTATGAGAGAGGCGGTAACACATTTCAAAAACTACATAAAATCATTTGTAAACAGTTTAATTGCATTATCTCATAATCAGAGACATTTTATAAATGAGTTATAATACTTTACGGTTGATATATGTATTTATATATATATATATATATATATATATATATATATATATATATATATATATATATATATATATATATATATACAGTGGACTCTCTCTATTCTGAACACTAAAGGGACCAGGGAAAAGTGTTCAGATTACGGGGGTGTTCAGTATAGAGGGAGATTGAGAAATGTGAGTACGCAATGAAATTTTATAGAATGCTAAGCCTCGTTAGCCACGCCAGTTACCGAGATGGAGGTGCTTAGTTTACATTTGGCAGCTAGAGCAATGTCAAATAAAATTCAGTCGGACCTGTATCCTACCATCTCATTTTTTAAATTTAATATTATTAAAAATGTTTTACAAAATATATAATAATACATAATTATATTTAATACATAAATGGTTAATTACTTGAAAAAGTTAGTAATTTTAGTCTGCTTTTGCAATGTATATGCTCGTGCAGCATACATATTGTCTAATTGTTTAAAAAGTGGAAAGGCTTCCGGATGATGCTCAACCGCATAGTCCATCAGGTCTTGAATCCCTTGGCCATATTGCTTGAATGTAAGGGATCTTTTTGTTTCATTAGTGTCTTGAGATTCTGCTTCTTCATCTTCACTATCCTCTTCCTCTTCAACGATGTTGTTGTCGCAAATCGGAAGGCTTCCATCGACTTCGAGATAAGAGTCAGGTTCAGTTTCAGTATGAAGCTCCTGAAGAATTGACCCCAAGTCATTCACAGCTTTTGATACTAGGTCCTCTATTCCTAAATGGTCATCATCACACGGGAATCCTGCTTTATAAAAGCATCTCTTGATAGTGTGAGGGGTTACTTCATTCCAAGCTATTGATATCCAGTGGACAGCATCCATAACATTGACTTTCTTTGTTAGTTCAGCTGCAGAATTTGCCTCCTCCATCACCAGGGACATTTTCCTCAGAAAATGGATTCGGTAGTGAGCTTTAAAGGTCTTGATTACTCCTTGATCCAATGGTTGGATAATAGGAGTACAGTTCGGTGGTAGAAACTTCAGGCTCACATTGCTCAGTTGCATGTTTTTGTGTGATGCTGCATTATCCACAATAAGAAGAATTTTTCTTCTTTCCCTCCTCATCAGCTCGTTGATGTCCTCCAACCACTGCGAGAAAATTGAGAATGACATCCAGGCTTTTCGATTTGATTTATAGTGAACAGGCAATGATGCGATATTCACATTTTTGAAGCATCTTGGTTTTTCACTTTTTCCGATTACCAGTGGTTTGAGCTTCTCTCCTGTGGAACTGGCACAGAGCATGACGGTAAGTCTTTCATTCAACATTTTCCCGCCCACACATTTCTCACTGCTAAAGTTTTATTTGGAATAGCTCTGAAAAACAGGCCGGTTTTGTTGGCATTAAAAATATCAGCTGCGTTGAAATCCTTTGTTAAGTCCGGAAGTTTAGTTTTCCACTCTTCTGCAGTGTCTATATTTACGTCTGCAGCTTCACCATTCATAATTTTAAATTCAATATTATGCCGACTTTTGAAGCGCGTCAACCATCCTTCCGATGCTTTGAATTCTTTGATATTTTCCTTTTCTGCAAAATCCAAAGCTGTTTTAGCAAAGGTCCAGTGACAGGAAGATTCTTTGTTCTCATTTGTGTAAAAAACTTCCAGATGTGATTGTTTATGCTCTCGTTTCCCGTTTTCTTTTCAAAAATTCTACACTTTGAAGACGGTTCATTTGCTTCAAAAGCAGCTATAATTTCTTTCTCTTTCTTGCTGATTCCGTTGACTTGGCCTACAGAAATTCCAAACTCTGATGCAATTTTTCTTTGACTAACTTTCAACTTTAATTTTTTAACAACTTCGTATTTTTCCCGAAGTTTCAGTTCTTTCCTTTTTTTCGTTTTAGCACTTATTTCCGACATATCTGTGTAACTACAGTGATTCTTATCCTGCAAGGACAGTGAAATGATGAAAACTTTATTCTTTTCTGAGCAAAAGGAACAAAACCAAATAGATAATGCTACCTCACCTCTCTACAAGCCATACGATACATGACTTCAAATACACGCCTAAATAAACACCTGCCTAAACACTTCCATTTCATTGGTCAAGATTGCAGTTGCATCAAAGGCTGGCAATTTCAGATTCATCGGCTGGTTTCTAGACTGTATCATATGAAAAAGCCGAAGGGGGAGGGAGGGGGGTGCGAGCTCTGTGAATGAGGGAATACAAAAGAACTTGACTCAAAACTTGAAACGCTGTACCCTCCAGTCACGAGGGGATTAGTTTTCTCTAAATTTCCATGCCAGGGGAATTCCTCGAATTTCAGTTGCCAACACATGTTCAGTTTACGGAGAGGTAAAGGTTGAATGAGGATCAAAAGTAGCGTTCATAATAGCGGGGTGTTCAGATTAGAGGGTGTTCAGAATACAGAGAGTTAATCTAATGTTAAGGCTATGGAGCTTCGCCGGGACTGTCGTAATGTGTTCATATTACCGGGGTGTTCACATTAGAGAGTGTTCAGATAGAGAGAGTCCACTGTATATATATATATATATAATCTTACGAATTTTCGGGGCAACCCGCTGCTCTGGGGCTTAAAATGGTTTAAAATTCGTATTCTACGCTTCAAATAGATAAATTTTGCTTTTTGTTGCATAAAAATCGGCCAATTAGAACCGGAGATATGGAGGTTTCGGTTTGCCATTGTTTTTCAATGGAGGTTCTAGAAATCTCGAGAAATATTAGTCCTAGGGCTTCGATCTCTTCACATTTGAGGACTTATCTTTGGCGCCAAATTTGGCGATATATCGCCAAAAGTCGCCAAGCTTGGCGAGTTTTTGGTCATTTGGCGCGATTTTCCCAATGGGGCCTGGAAGTTGTTTTTCCTGCATTAAAAACGCATAATAACCTAACATTTCTCTTCTATGACGTAATCAGAAGTCACGCTTTATGTAGAATCCTCGAGAAATTGACTTCTGGAAGCTGCCCGCAGCTTCTGCCTCCTCTATATAAACCGGCGCGCTGCCCCGACAGTTCAGTGCGAGTTGAACGCTCAATGTGTGAAGAGCTCAGTGAGAGTACGCTTGCTTTGTGCTATAGAAGCTGTGTTTTAGCTTGCTTTATGAAGCTGTTTTTAAAGTGCTGTGTGTAAATTCTTCATTGCTGTATCTTAAGGGATTGTGTACAATATCCCTTGAATATTTCCACTGAATTTTTGCCTGTGAAAGTGACTTATTTTTGTGTGAGAAATACAGCATTTGTGAGAGCTTCTGATCTAAGCGGATTGTTAAAAGCACGTTACTGCTAGATTGTGCTTGTGAATTGTGTACAGCTGATTGTTCTACGAAGTTCTAGAAGCAATAAAGTTTGTGTTCCATCCTGACAAGTGACTTTTTACTTGAACTTTTTACACCAACTGGACTTTAGAACGACGAACCCCAGGAGTAGCAGAGTAGTTCCGCAACAATATATATATATATATATATATATATATATATATATATATATATATGTATATATTAGTCAAAATCATATAGGATATAATAAATAAAGTTGCACTAAATATATATATATATATATATATATATATATATATGGTTACACATAACTTTAGAGTAGCTTTTTGCTTTATTGTACATTTTGTTTTGATCGAATGATTTTTTTTATGTTAGCTATTCTGAAAACAAATTTCTATATACCTGTTGTACCTACATGACTCAAATTTTTTGAAGGAAAATACTTATATATACACTATAATATGCAATGAGATTTTGTATATTAAAAACAGTGCAAGTAAAAATTTACCTGTTATTTTTCGAATTAATCCAGGGCATTATCCTGTTAAATCCAAGGCATGCAAATGTGAACTAAGAAGAACCTCACCGTTGAAATAGTGTTATTAAAGTAACTATTCCTAACGATGAGATCTTGTTAGTCTGTAACAACTTAAAAATACCAATTAAACACTTTGGAAAGCTGTAAATCCATGAAAACGCTAAAAACTTTAAAGCCTTGAGATCCGAAAACAGAGAGTTTCGCAGTTCACGAAATGGCATTCGAGAGGGGTTGCCATTTCCGTAGGAATGTAATTCGCCAATTTTCAAAATATGACTGAAGTCTGCTTGGCGACAGACCCAGAGCCTTATTATCGCATGGGCAAATCGGGACTTTGCCCAGGGCCCCCGTCTCGAAAGGGCCAATGTTCTGAATATCAAATGTTCTGAAATATTCTTTTTTATATCAAAATTTTATGAAAAATAAAACAAATTTCACAGATGGGGGCCCCGATATTCATCATTGCCCGGGGCCCCTGTGGGTCATAATCAGGCTCTGACTTCAACACCTGACACCTGATTGTCCAAGGGATTCCTGCTCTGACACCTGATTGTCCAAGGGATTCCTCATCTTAAGGGTGTGGGGAGAATACAAAAGAGATAACAGATTCAATTCCAGTAATTTCTGGGACTTATATTCAACCATAAACCTGACCTTGAGTAATTCGCTCAAAATTACAGTATGGAGTGAGTAGAATTTCCCGAAAAATAAGATGGGCGATCCCACTCGGTGGCCGTTTAGAGGGGGTCGGGTGGCCGCTGATAGAGGTTATTTTAACATTAAGTCTATGAGCCAAAAAATCCGTGCCATGAAAAATTGGCCGTTTAGAGGGGTGACTGCTATACAGGGGTGGCCGTTCGGAGAGGTTTCACTGTATACACTATGTATTCTATTATCAGTATGAGAACATAGTGTTTTTACGCTGTACTTCAATCACTCATACGTTAGCCCATCATATGCATTCATATTGTTACGAATTTTCGGGGCAACCCGCTGCTCTGGGGCTTAAAATGGTTTAAAATTCGTATTCTACACTTCAAATAGATAAATTTTGCTTTTTGTTGCATCAAAATCGGCCAATTAGAACCGGAGATATGAGGATTCGGTTTGCCATTGTGTTTTCAATAGAGGTTCTAGAAAACTCGAGAAATATTAGTCCTAGAGCTTAGATCTCTTCACATTTGGGGACTTATTTTTGGCGCCAAATTTGGCGATATTTCGCCAAAAGTCGCCAAACTTGGCGAGTTTTTGGTCATTTGGCGCGATTTTCCCAATGGGGCCTGGAAGTTATTTTTCCTGCATTAAAAACGCATAATAACCTAACATTTCTCTTCTATGACGTAATCAAAATTCACGCTTTATGTAGAACCCTCGAGAAATAGACTTTTCTGGAAACTTCTTGTTCCTTCTGCGTCGGCTATTTATAGAAGCGCGCGTCGCCCCGACAGTTCAGTGTTGATCAAGCTTTGAGAGAGTGAATACGCTTGCTTTGTGAAAGAAGCTGTGTTTCGCGCTGTTTGTGAAGCTTTGAATTTAAGTGCTGTGTGTAATTCTTCATTGCTGTGTCTTAAGGGATTGTGTACTATATCCCTTGAATATTTCCGCTGAATTCTTGCCAGTGAAAGTGTTCTATTTTGTGTGAGAAATACAGCATTTGTGAGAGCTTCTGATCTAATCGAACTGTTAAAAGCACATTACTGCTAGATTGTGCTTGTGAATTGTGTACAGCTAATTGTTCTACGAAGTTCTAGAAGCAATAAAGTTTGTGTTCCATCCTGACAAGAGACTTTTTACTTGAACTTTATACACCAACTGGACTTTAGAACGACGAACCCCAGGAGTAGCAGAGTAATTCCGCAACATTTGGTGTCAGAATCGGGGTTCTAAAGAAAGACTTTAATTTTCCAGTTTATGGTTCTGACTAGACAAAAAAATGGAAGAACAACTTCAAAAGCTCATGAATATGATGCAGGAAATGAAATCCGGACAAGAATAGATGAAGTCGGATTTAGAGAAGAAAATTGAAGCTGGACAAGTCAGACGAAAACCGGATTGGACGAATTAAAGGCTGCACACAATGAAATGAAAACCGGATTGGAGGAGTTAAGAGCCGCACACGACGAGATGAAATCAGGACTGGAGCGGAAAATAGAAGCCGGGCTAGGAGAAATGAAATCCGAACTGGAGAGAGTAGAGACAAATCAAGAAAATATGGAGAAGAGAATGTCGCACCTGGAAGAAAGTCATTCGAAATACGAGGAAAGAATTGAGGAAAAGATCGATCACAAGCTAGAAGAAAAACTGGACAGTTTGGTAAAGCTGGGAAAGGTACCAGAAAACATCAGGTTGTCGTTACGCCACCCAGCAAGAAACTAACGCTTTATGACGGAAAGACTGCCTGGGAAGCTTACAAGACCCAATTTTCGATCGTCGCCAGAGCCAATGGTTGGAGCGAGTCCGAGAAAGCTAATCAACTGGCCGTTTCCCTTGGAGATGCAATTAACGTATTGCAAACTATTGGAGCGACGAAGATAGGAGATTTTGACGCCCTCGCAAGTGCCTTGGAGATGAAATTCGGAGAGAAGTGCCAGAAAGAATATAGTAGAATCCAACTTAAGACAAGGATGCAGAGATCTGGCGAGACCCTTCAAGAGCTTGCTTCGGACATAGATAGGCTGTGTCATCTAGCCTACATGGACCACCTTGATAATGTCCGAGAAGAAATGGCGGTGCGTCATTTTATTGAAGCCATCCGTGATCCAGAAACCCAAAAGGCAATCATGTTGGAGGATTATCAGGATTTGAAGTCTGCTCTGGTGTTCGCAATGAAGCTAGAGGCAGCCCAGCGGGCCGTGAGAAAAGATCGGCATGCTGTTAGAGCGGTCACGGTCCAAGAGGGAGCTGACAAAGACACAGAGAGCGTCGAGAACAGGTTGAAGAGAATTGAGGAACTCATAGAACGAAAATTAAGATCCGATAGAACGAGAGATGGCCCAAAGAAAGTAAAATGTTGGAGGTGCAACAGCGAGGGGCATTTAAGAAAATACTGTGACGCACAAAAGAACTCTCGTCGTAAAGATCGCAGTTATCAATGCACCAGAGAAGCCCATGAAGGAAGACAGAAAAGAGACGACTTTCAGGAACAGTGGCTGAGGGATATTCAAAAGCCTCGTTTGAAAGTCTTACAGATTTCCTCAGTGAATGGCGGCAGTGATGGACTATTCGTACTGGGATACGTTAATGGTTCCCCATGCCACATGGTGATTGATACTGGAGCGAACGTAACCATCATAAGGACGGATCTGGCCAAGAAATTGAACTTGAAGGTTATCTGGACTCCGCCCTCGCTGACCCTCCAGACTGTGACAGGTGACAAGATCGAAGTGGGCGGAAAAGCGCAAGTAGAAATCACGTTTGGAAATGCCAGATACGACCATGTGGTATATGTCGCCAATATTACAGACTCTTTTATTCTCGGACTCGGCTTTTTAAAATCGCACAAATTTAACTTGGACTTTAAGAATAATGAGCTTCGTTCAGACTCAGAAGAAATAGCTGCGTTCGATATTAAAAATGAAACTATTTTACCTGTTCAGCAAATAATAGCCCAGACTGATATCACTCTACCTCCAAGAACTGATTCAATAATTTCTGGAACAGTAAAAGAAAGCAATAAATTCCGCTTTGGATTAATCGAACACCCAAACAATAGTGATTCCGTCAGAGGAGTACTTGTGGGAGCAACACTTGTGGACTTGTCGAGAACAGAAATTCCAGTTAGAATAGTGAATGTGACGGACAAGTCGAAGGTGATAAAGAAAAATGAAGTGTTGGCGACATGCACTCCTGTTACATACATTAATAAGAACATCAGCCAAACGACAGCCAAATCTTCCGAGTGCCTGACGAAGGAATTAATACAAGACGTGGAGTTAACGGCAGAACAGAGAAGCGCTGCGGAGAAAGTAATAGCTGAATTTGAAGACCTCTTCTCCCGTACTTCGGGTGACTTTGGCCGTACGAGCTTAACTCAACATAGGATAGATACAGGCAGCCATTCTCCCATCAAGCAACATCCTAGGCGGCTGCCGTTTGCTAAGCAAGAAGAGGTGAGCAGACTTTTAGAGGAGATGCAGCGTGATGACGTCATCGAGCCATCGACTAGTCCCTGGGCCTCGCCAATTGTTTTGGTCAGGAAGAAGGATGGTTCCACCCGGTTCTGTGTTGACTACAGACGTCTGAATGAAACTACCAAGAAAGACAGCTACCCTCTTCCCAGGATAGACGACACATTGGACACTTTATCGGGAAATGAATGGTTCTCCACTCTGGATCTCAAGAGTGGCTACTGGCAAGTAGAAATCCATCCCGATGACCGTGAAAAGACTGCGTTCACCACGGGACAAGGATTGTGGCAGTTCAAAGTTATGCCTTTTGGACTCTGCAACGCACCGGCTACATTCGAGCGTCTAATGGAGACAGTGTTGAGAGGACTTTCCTACGAAGCATTTCTCGTTTATTTGGACGATATCATCATCGTCGGAAGGACTTTCGAAGAGCATCTCGAGAACATTCGAAAGGTACTGCAGAAATTAAAAGAGGCAAACTTGAAACTAAGTCCGTCGAAGTGCAACTTGTTCCGTCGGGAAGTACGTTACCTCGGGCACATAATATCCGCCCACGGAGTCCGAACCGATCCCGAAAAGACGTCCGCAGTCAAGAACTGGAGTCGTCCCGAGAATATCCATGACTTAAGTTTTCTCGGTCTGTGTACTTACTATCGAAAATTCGTGAAGGGCTTTTCTCAAATTGCAAGACCTCTTCACAAATTGACCGAAACTGGACAGAAATTTCTATGGACTGAGGAATGTGAGGACGCATTCAACGAACTGAAGACGGCTTTAACATCTTCGCCGATCCTGTCGTATCCTCACCCTTGCAAGCCATTTATCCTGGACACAGACGCAAGTAAGGAGAGTGTTGGAGCAGTTTTGTCCCAGGAGATAGATGGCCAAGAACACGTCATTGCTTACTGGAGCAAATGCCTTTCAAAGGCAGAACGTAACTATTGTGTTACGAGAAAGGAACTTCTTGCTATCATTAAAGCCGTGGAGCACTTCCATCATTACCTGTACGGCCGAAAGTTCCTGCTCCGAACGGACCATGCCTCTTTAACCTGGCTTCTATATTTCAAGAATCCAGAGGGCCAAATAGCCAGGTGGATACAGCGATTACAAGAATATGACATCGAGATACGTCATCGGAAAGGGTCATCTCATGGAAATGCAGATGCTTTGTCGAGAAGGCCCTGCATAGACAGTTGTCGCTATTGCTCCAGGGCAGAGAAAAATTACCATTTGAAACATCCCGTTGTCCGCCAAGTTACATCATCGGCACCATCTCAAGATCCCTGGAGTGATGAAAATGTGCGGGCGGACCAATTAGCAGACAGCGACATCAAACCTATTGTGGAATTTATGGAAAAATCCAGCGCTAAGCCCAGTTGGCAAGAAATATCATCTTACAGTCCGGCGGGCTTTATGGGATTCGCTTCGCCTGAGGAATGGAGTCCTGTATCGTAAATGGGAGTCGGACGACGGCAAGATGCTCCGATGGCAGTTAGTACTCCCTCGTTCGAGGATTCCGAAGGTTCTAGAAGAACTTCATAATGGCTACACTGGAGGCCATTTTGGCGTAATGAAGACCCTGCAGAAAGTTCGCGAGCGCTTCTACTGGGTTAGGGCTCGAGGCGACGTCGAAAAGTGGTGTCAAGTTTGTGACGCCTGTGCCGCCCGTAAAGGCCCGAAGAAACGAAGCCGTGGAAGACTACATCGTTAAATGTAGGAGCGCCTTTTGAGAGGATTGCCCTCGACATCCTGGGACCTCTTCCGCGAACTTCGGATGGCAACAAATACATTCTAGTTGTCATTGACTACTTCTCTAAATGGCCCGAAGCGTTTCCTATTCCCGATCAAGAAGCTACGACCGTAGCAGAGGTACTGGTGCAAGAATGGATTTCCAGATATGGAACCCCTCTGCAACTTCATTCCGACCAAGGAACGAACTTTACCTCTGCAGTCTTTAAAGGACTATGCCAACTTCTCGAAATGGACAAAACCCAGACTACGCCTTTACACCCACAATCCGACGGCATGGTGGAGAGGTTCAATCGCACAATTTTAAACAACCTCTCGCTTCTGGTATCTATGAATCAAGAGGACTGGGACAAGAAACTCCCCCTCTTCCTGCTGGCCTATAGAAGCGCCGTCCATGAGACTACCGGCTTCACACCTTCCCAGATGCTGTTCGGCAGAGATCTTCGTCTTCCCGCCGATCTAGTGTTCGGCCGCCCTCCAGATGCGCCTTCATCGCCAGAGGAGTACGTGGAAAACCTTCGGGCACGGTTTGAAGATGTGCATCATTTTGCTCGGGAGCGGATCAACCTGAACACGGAAAAGATGAAGACTCGCTACGACACGAAGGCAACGGGACATGACTTCAACGTAGGTGACAAAGTTTGGCTATGGAATCCTACTCGACGGAAAGGCCTGTCTCCGAAGCTACAATCGCCGTGGGACGGTCCTTACACAGTCCTAAACCGGCTGAATGACGTCATCGTACGGATTCGTAAGTCACCAAACTCGAAGCCAAAAGTTGTACATTACGATCGGCTAGCCATCTACCGCGGTTGTAATTAGTTATTTGACTATCAGACCATGGTCACTATGGCGTAATTCCTCTCCTTTCTTTCAACTCACATTTCTTTCCTGTCTTTCTCTTCTCTTCCTCTTTCGTCAACTCTCTTTCACTCATTACTTACGCCATGTTTAGTGTACATATTTGTAATATATTGGTTTTTATTAATGTGTATTTGTTTATTACTTATTAGTGTAATTGTTTATTATGTATATTATTTATTTATTAGAGTGCATTTGCTTACTGTGTTTATTGATTATTTGCTTAAATTATGTTGTTAAGATTTGGTTAAAGGTTGGACACTGTATATTTGTGTGACCTCCTAACCGGGGATTGTACTGCCCGGGACGTGCAGTCCTTGGGAAGGGGGCAATGTTACGAATTTTCGGGACAACCCGCTGCTCTGGGGCTTAAAATGGTTTAAAATTCGTATTCTACGCTTCAAATAGATAAATTTTGCTTTTTGTTGCATCAAAATCGGCCAATTAGAACCGGAGATATGAGGTTTCGGTTTGCCATTGTTTTTTCAATGGAGGTTCTAGAAAACTCGAGAAATATTAGTCCTAGAGCTTAGATCTCTTCACATTTGGGGACTTATTTTTGGCGCCAAATTTGGTGATATTTCGCCAAAAGTCGCCAAGCTTGGCGAGTTTTTGGTCATTTGGCGCGGTTTTCCCAATGGGGCCTGGAAGTTGCTTTTCCTGCATTAAAAACGCATAATAACCTAACATTTCTCTTCTATGACGTAATCAAAATTCACGCTTTATGTAGAACCCTCGAGAAACAGACTTTTCTGGAAACTTCTTGTTCCTTCTGCGTCGGCTATTTATAGAAGCGCGCGTCGCCCCGACAGTTCAGTGTTGATCAAGCTTTGAGAGAGTGAATACGCTTGCTTTGTGAAGGAAGCTGTGTTTCGCGCTGTTTGTGAAGCTTTGAATTTAAGTGCTGTGTGTAAATTCTTCATTGCTGTGTCTTAAGGGATTGTGTACTATATCCCTTGAATATTTCCGCTGAATTGTTGCCAGTGAAAGTGTTCTATTTTGTGTGAGAAATACAGCATTTGTGAGAGCTTCTGATCTAATCGAACTGTTAAAGCACATTACTGCTAGATTGTGCTTGTGAATTGTGTACAGCTGATTGTTCTACGAAGCTCTAGAAGCAATAAAGTTTGTGTTCCATCCTGACAAGAGACTGTTTACTTGAACTTTATACACCAACTGGACTTTAGAACGACGAACCCCAGGAGTAGCAGAGTAATTCCGCAACAATACGTTAGCCCAACGTATGCATTCACACGTTAGCCCAACGGTTGGAACGGTTATGTTGGCAAAACGTTAGAGCATACGTTGGTCTAACGTAAGAAATAACCGTTGGATGCCAACCGTTGGATAACCGTAAGCCAACGTGTCATTTCAACGTTGCCCCAACGTATGCATTCATACTTTGTCCCAACGTATGTGTGCTAGAGATACTGAACTTCGTAAGAGATATGACACGGTCTTAGTGCGCATGTTCAGAAAATCATCCACGGCAGAAAAATCATCCAAACTACGGCAACCCGTTTTCCCTCAGTTAGCCGTTACTCGCGAAGCAGGCGAGTGCAAACTGAGAATGCATAATATCATTGAATTATGGATGCAATGAGTACGGAGAAATAACTACAGTGCAGCAAATTAAAGTGCTGTCACATAACGATGTATTATTATTCCCCTTACACTTTGTTTGTTTGTTTGTTTATCAATTCACATTTGTAGTTCATCATTCATAAAAACCTTACTTTATATGAATATTGGTATTGGTTGATTTTTAAATATTGGAAAACTTGTTTTTTTCTTCAAGCATGCTTCCTATAATGTTGTTGTAGAAGTAAATTATGATTAAGTTCACATGAATAACTTCATGTGAACTGTGATAACTTCTCGTCAGTTTTAAATGTATACAAACACATATATTTGTGCTGAACAATTCTACTTTTCTTTCCTTCTAAATGTTGTTAACCTTTTACAGATCACATTGAGATCCAGGCATATTTTATATGTTTTTTTTTTTTTTTTTGTCACCTGTGATATTTTGTCTTCGAATGCGTTAGTTAAAGCACATAGTTATTTAAATGGGGGAAATTTTTTTTTAATACAATTTTCACCGTTTCCAATTGGGAGCATGGGTCATTTCTGACTATAATTTACACAGGGCTGGGGAGTAGCGCGCTACTTGTAGCGAAACTACAGTAGCCGCTACTTTTTTTTGTAGTTTGTAGTGTAGCGCGCTACTTTTTTTAAAAAGTAGTGTAGCGTGTAGCGCGCTACAAAAAAACAGTAGTTTGTAGCGAATTTTGGAAGCTACTTTTGCCGTGTCATCATTTCCGGCGATTGATCCCGTGGTGCAATTTCTCTCTCTTCTGACTCCAAGCATAACTAGTGCGTTTCAGTACGCTATAATGGGAACCCAATGTATTTTTCAGAATCTTGAAGACGCACTGCGGAGAAAAGTGCCCCCACTGAGCGGTGGGCGTGCTTTTGTGGTTTCACGCGTTATCCTTTGGCGGTGGTCATTAAAAGTCAATAAATTCTTCGACCCTGCACTGTATCCCCCCTTGTACAATGCCTTGACCATTAAAAAAAAAACCCGCTGCTTCCGGAAAAAGACGCAACTGGAAATCGGCCTTGATGCTTGAAAGACACCCAATCACTCCCCCGCCCCCCCCCGTCCCAGGGGACACACGCACACGAGGGGGGGGGGGAGGGGGTTTGCTTTGCCTGAAGCGGAAGCCTGACATTGTGCATCTTTTTTCTTTTTATCGTTCTCAGTATTATTTGTAGAATCACCAATCTGGTTATTTTGATGGGGCCTCGAGAGTCTCATTATCACACGGGCGTGTGGGCCCGTGAGCCCCTGAAAAATAAAGGCCTCGCAAATCTCTCCATTTATTGTATATTAAATTTATATATGCTGCAATAATAATTTTTATTAAGCTATATTTCCTTTATCTATATCATAATTGTGTAACAATAAAAAGGCTTCGAGACTTATTTTCTGTTCTTCTTTCTAACACAATGATAATGGTTTCTAAGACTAGATCAATAAAATAGAAATTAAAGGCGTTATTGAAAATTTATATCCATTAGTTAGCATTTTTTTAAATATTATGATGAAAAGAAAATGGTATATGAGCGCTAAATGGTATATGAAAGCTACCTAGTTGCATTTTTAAAAAATAGGAGGGGGCGCAAAATCTTCAGTTGTCAGGTGGAAACGAGATTTAGTCATTTGCTGTGGGACAGAGAAACTGTTCTCTCAGCTTGTTTCCATCCCAGATTCAAACTATTCTGGATTGAGGAGGAGAGGAAGACCGAAGCCAAAAAAAATGGATGGGGGAATACCTCCAGAATATGTTTCCGACAACTTCAGATATCAGTATCGAGGATCAGCCCATGGGTGATGACTTTTCTGTTTTTTTTAATTTCTCTTTCGCATGCACTCGAAATAGTTACGAGGAAGAACTTACAAGGTTCTTGTCAGAGCCAATTAAACCCCTATCTTCGCTTTCGTACACGTATATGAAAGAAGCCTTCAAAAAAACTAACACTGGCGTGCCGTCCAGTGCATCTGTACAAAGATTGTTTTCGATTGCATCGGACGCATTTTCTTTTCGACGATCATGTTTGGCGGATAACAATTTTGAGATCCAGCTCTTGTTAAAATTTAATAAACATGTTTTTGAATAAATTTATGTGGTTTTTATTTTATACTAGAGGCATGGCAGTCTTCCATGAATATGTTGAAATTCTTTCTTTCGTTAAAATTTTAAAGTGTCTATTATATTTAAATTATTAGGTTTTTTGTGTAATAATTTTCAGAATTTAATACGAAAATATGAGAATTTCTATTAATAATTAATAGTTTGTAAAATCCTTAGAGACTTATCTCTCTCTTAGCCTTAAAATAACAATATAATTCTATAAAATTCTTTTATACCTAACACAAAGAAAAAGTTGTGTTGATGATAATAACTTTTAAAATTTCTTTAACATATATAGAGGATTTTTTTAATGCAATGTTTTAAATAGATATATCATGAATTTAATTAGTAATTGTTTTCATTATTTTATAATATGCATATCATATGTGATGTTTTCAATTAAAACAATTATACAATATTACATGGTTCACACGGGTCATTCGTCATAAATCACTAATTTGGTAAGTCATGAAAAAAGGCTTTTATACTCATTAATTTTGATTTGTGCTCAAGAAACTAGAATGTTTGTACAACATGAAAGGGGTCTCAAAACGGGCCTTTTTTTCCCGTTCAGACATCCATTTTATTATTATATTTTTAAAAACTTTTTTAGTTCTCATGATTTTTCTCATGCTTTCAGAGCTCACTTTCCCAATTTATTTTTATCATAGAGGTATTAAAACTTAATTAGTTTCAGCAATACTTCAATAATTAGCAGTAGTTGCCAGTAGCGTATATATAGGCTTCCATTTCGGGGGGAGGGGTACGATTCGGTATTTTAAACTTTATTGTTCTAAAGTTAAAAGAAATGTTTCAAAATAGCTCCTTTTTAATAATTGCTTTACATTTTCGGAGGGGGCCCGCCTCCCCCTGCTCAAATACTCGCCTGGTAGTTGTTTATTAGAGCAATAGTTTTTTCTAATTAAAGGCGAAAAGGTGCCCGGGGTCTTTCGTGCGTCCACCAAATCTGCGGCGCTCAACGCTACAAGGAAACCACCTTTTAATAAACGCGTTCTTTGGACGCGAGAGACACCCGCTGAGGTCATTAATCACGCTGGACGCGAGTAGAAAACCAAGGCTTTCGATATCGATAGTTTTCTCTAATTAGTATATAAATATCCTTAAATATGAATGTAATGCAAATTGAATCTGTTAGCAAAATTTGTCTCTTAAAAGTAGCGAAAAAGTAGCGAAGTAGCGACTACATTTCAAAAGTAGTGTAGCTAACTACATTTGTCAAAAAGTAGTTGTAGTTGTAGTTAACTACATTTTTCGAAAAGTAGCGGTAGTTGTAGCGCGCTACAAAAAAAAAGTAGTTTTTCCCACCACTGAATTTACATTGATTTCAAAAACTGAATATACTGATGGATAGTTTAAATGATCAGTGAAATATTAAGAATTAACGGTAAGATTTATTTTTAAATTCAATATTTGGTAAGTTTTAATATTACTTCGTTAAAAAATCTAACTGGGTGAATTAACTGGGTTTTCCTTTTACGACAGTCAGGAACGTGACTTCTTAAATTAAAAATAGCGTGAGATTAAAACTACCGTCTTTACTCGCGTAGTAGTCGCCCTTGCATTATAGTCGCAGCCCTGTTTTGAAGTAGAAAAAATCTTCAAAATATTTTCCCTACATAAAAGTCGCAGCCACGTATTTCATCTTTGTCTTTAAAAATATTACTATAAAAAGAAAAATGCCTCTTTTTTGTGTGCAACTGACGAAAGGACTATTTAACATATGGCAGATAATCTAGTAATTTTATTACAATACCAGTAATGTTTTAACATTAGAGTGTAGAATATTGTGTAGTGTATTTCCTCGCACAATAGTTTAATTTCTTCATGAAAAATTTCAAAAATAGTGCGACTATTACGCGAGTAAACACGGCATGCCATAAAATTTACGTCATATCAAAGTAAATTCGCAAAGAAACGAGATTAAAGTAAACTATTTCCTTCTGCCGAAACATGGAGGATTTAAATATTTAAATTGTGCATTTACGGGGAAGAAACGAAGTTGAAAGTAATAGGTATTATTAGTAGATTTGTTGCGATAATATGGGTTAAAGCACAATATGCCGTCAGAATATACAGAAAGCAGAGGCGCAGAGAGCCAAGTCGGGGCCCCGGGGATAAAATCTTATCTGGGGTCCCTTTCTATCCAGAAATCCCTTTGATGTCGTATTAGATCAATCATTTATTCCTTATTAAAATTATTAATCATTTAAAGAAACTTTAAATTAATAGTAATTGGCAATTAATTAATAGAATTAAAATTATTAATTTAAAAGAGTATTATTCTTTAATAAACATACATGCTCTAAAAAATACCAACATTTTGTTTTGAAGGTTTCGTCACCTCCATAAAGAAACAGTATTTGCAACGTTAACATTTTTGCATGGCATGTTTCCTCAGTATTGAAACAAATAATATTTTTATTCATACTTCCATGCAAGCAGGCAGCAAAAAAATTTCATAAGGCCAAAAAAGTGGAAATTTCAAAATTTCGGATGTTAGTTGATCCCCATAGTCTCTCCTCTGGCTAAACCCTTTCTTCCACTATTTAACAATGTGTCTCGAAAAAAAAAAAACAATTTCTTGTTAAATAAATCTTTTCTACTTTTAGTCATGGCAAACCGTTGAATAATACCGTCAATCTCTATACCTTTCTTGCAAAAAAAAAAAAAAAAAAAAAAAAAAAAAAAACTCAATCAGAAACACTTCTCGTTTTTGCCAATTGTGGATGGTTTTTGCTCTAGCTGGCTTTTTGTAATTTCACTCAAAAATTAATTTGAAGCATACGGATAATCTAAATTTGGACTTTTTTATTTTACAAAATTGACAACACACAATTAAGTATCATATAAACAGCAAAAGGGGGGCCCCTTCACAAGCTGAGGCCCAGGGGATTTTTCCCCTGCTCCCCCTCCCTCTCTGCGCCACTGACAGAAAGTGGCACGTGCTCCTAATTTTGCATCAAGATCTTTTTATTTTCAATATTTCTTTGGAAATTCAAAAGGAACCATCGATAGGAAAAAAAATCCCCCCAAATCTTTCATGTGCCTCCCCCCACCCCCCAAAAAAGAAAAAATCGTTAAAATCAGTCACACTACACCAAAAGACCATTACAAGTACAAAAAGCAAAAATTGAAAAGTAAATAGTATATATTCAATTGCACCTCAATAACACGTACATTTTTGAACAGCTGAATAACTTCTGCATAGAGTGCTTAAAAAAACTCATGCCAGTAAATATTTTTCAGAGACTGGTATCTAGTGAGCTACGATTTCTGAGAAATATTGCTGTATCTAAATATTTATAACTGAAAGTAACATTTTGACTCAAAGGGAAAAACTCAGATGAAACGCGCCGAGTAAAATGGAGCCAACAGCAGTTTGGCGTCTGTATTCTTTCCGCCAAATGCAGTCCGGCGCAATCATGGAAAAAAGTACAAAATACAAAGCTTTTGAAGGATTTTTTAATTAATTTAAAGCATGATATGCGCACATATAACATAAATACATATTAAAACAATATTTTCGTAAAGTTCAAACAAGGAAAGTGTAAGATAAGACTTAAAATTCAAGCTTCCGATGACAGCTCGAAAGCGAAACTACGTAAATAATCGCTTCAAAAAGTACTTAATTTCGGATTTCTAGTTAAAAAGTGATTTTTATGCATTAAGTAAGTATTTTAGATTAGGAAAATCAAAAGGAAAAACATAAAACTCATTATTTAATGCTTAGATATAGCAGTTTTTCCGAAGTCACTCCGTTCCACAATGCTAACTCTAACGCCCTTATTCACCAACCAGGTGTCAGCACTAGAATCACGTACGCCCTTATTCACCAACCAGGTGTCAGCACTAGAATCACGTAGCACGAGTTTCAGGACTAGCACGCGGATTAACGCAAAAGGTATTCACCAAAAAATTTGAACCCGGATTGGTGTAATCCCAAATCTGACACAGTGTTTTTGTAAGCTTGTCTGTGATTGGTCAGATTAATTTGAATTCTTTTTTTGGCAACACTGAACAGATCCTAGCTCATGTTTTGATGATTTGTTTACGAGCTTCTTGGTTTACTAGTAGTGTTCCTGATATTTTTTGTGGTATGTGTTGGTAGATATATTTACCCAAAGGAAAAACTTTACTGAGTTCGAAATTGAATTACTGTTACCATGTATTGAAAAATACAAAGATATAATAAACAACAAAATTACGAATGCCGTCAGCAATTCTGAAAAAAAGGCAGCCAGTGTGCATGATAAAATTTAACTCAACGGTCAATCGACTTCGAGCTCTGTTATTTAAGGTTTGATTGTAATTGAGAAAAAGCCGTCCAGGTCAGTATATATGCAACTTGCTGCATTGTTTTGAATTTTTACTTTAGATATTTGATAATGGTTCTTGTTTACGAGTCTGGTTTTATGTTCTGATTCAAGCTTGAGGCAAATATTATTACATAAGATTGTATTTCATTTTCATTTAAAAACGACTGTTTTAAGATTTTTAAAATGTAGTTTTGATTCAAGTTTGTATAAAAATGCATGTTGAATTTGTTTCTTTTGAAATAGAGGTGAAATGAAATGACTTTTCAAGTGTAATAAAATGTTTCTAGACTATAATTAATTTATAAAGTACAGTTATGGAAGTGTTAACTATTATTTACTGAGAATAAAATTATAAATGTTCGAATTAAGCATGTTTGTCATGGGTTTTATAAATTACTAAAGCCAAAGGAATCAATTTAGTGCTTACTACTTAAATTTATCTACTTGCTGCTGTTTCATAACAATTGTTTTAATTGCTCTGTTTACATTATTTTAAGAGTTAATTAACATGTTCAGTTATCACTTAATCTAATAATTTTTTTTTTTTTTTTTCAATGAACAGAAAATTAAAATTTTGTATTTTTTTTAAGACTTAGAAGTTTTTATCTTTGTAAAATTGGCTATTATTTTAAAAACTATAATTCTTTTTCTCTTAGTAATTTCAATAAAGTGTAAAAGCATGTCCTAAGTGTCACGCTGTCTTTCATGCTTTGGGAATGATACCGCAAGCGGGGGCATGTTGCCAAGCCAGATGTCGCCAAAGCTTTTACGCGTTGCTAAATAAGCCAATCTGCAAGGATTGTGCTTAGAATATATGGAGAACTGTTTTAACGGCAACCTTAATGGGTTAGACGTTGGCAACAAAAAATGAAGCCAAATAAACCTACCCCCGCTTACGGAATTATTCCCCATGCTTTTGTTTTGTGGTTCTATTGGGGCAGTCATTAAAAACAATTTACAATAAGATTTCTTCCCCTTTCAATAGTTGGACTATATTCCGTATCCGGTGCTTTGTTTACATATCAATGTTTTTGTTTACAAATCATTGGCGAACAATCTGACGTGAGAGTGAGCGATGCACCGCCAACTGCCGGTGGTAGTTGTGACTGGCAACCATAAAGAATACGTGTTTCGTCAGGTTTGGGAATTTGAAATTGTTTCTGTTATTGATGGAAGGGAATGAAATGTGTTATGTTAATATATGAAAAGAATTTGTGTGCGTTTGTTAGAAATATAGTACGTTATAATCCGGTGGGTGTTGGGGACATTTCTGAGCGGTTATTTAAAAAAAAAATAGAGGTAAGTGCTCTTTTTTAACGAATCTTTGCGATGTTTAAGGTTTTTAATGTGGATTTTAAATTGATATTTGATGTGTTTATGTTTTCGTAAGTGCTATTTACGTGCTATTCTAATCATACTGACTTTATAAGAGGTGTACAACTAGGTTGTTTAATTCACCGATGTTTTTTTGAGTTGAAAACGGGCCAGTGTTTGCCCAGTTTACATTAGCTGTACAACTAGGTTGCTTAGTTCACTGTTGTTTTTTTAGTTAAAAACAGTCCACTGGTTGCGTAGTTTACATAGCTATACAACTAGGTTGCTGAATCCACTGAGGTTTTTTTAGTTAAAAACGGGCCACTGGTTGCCTAGTTTAGATAGCTGTACAGCTAGGTTGCTGAATCCACTGAGGTTTTTTTAGTTAAAAACAGGCCACTGGTTGCCTAGTTTAGATAGCTGTACAGCTAGGTTGCTGAATCCACTGAGGTTTTTTTAGTTAAAAACGGGCCACTGGTTGCCTAGTTTAGATAGCTGTACAGCTAGGTTGCTGAATCCACTGAGGTTTTTTTTAGTTAAAAATGGACCACTGGTTGCCTAGTTTAGATAGCTGTACAACTAGGTTGCTGAATCCACTGAGGTTTTTTTAGTTAAAAACAGACCACTGGTTGCCTAGTTTAGATAGCTGTACAACTAGGTTGCTGAATCCACTGGGGTTTTTTTAGTTAAAAACGGACCACTGGTTGCCTAGAATGACTAGTAAACATGGCGACAGTCGCTGGAGCTTGGCGGTCGCCAAGCTCCAGCGACTGTCGCCATGTTTACATGGGGTGGGCACCGGCTTGTATGATTTTACCC
>JAWZYV010004501.1:0-11703 GCA_038373885.1 Cheiracanthium punctorium
GTTTTTAAATAAATACTTACAGTTCGTGTACAAAACACAGTTAATCTCGGTTTCAACGACACTGAAAAGATCAGATAATCATTGGACTATAACGAGTGACATGGCTCGTGCGCATGTTGTTCTATGGGAAAGTCGAGTGGCGCAGACTATTTTGACGTTATAAGGGAGTTATAACTGTCATCGAGGTCGCTATAAACGAGTTCAGCAGAATGTGTAGCCCCCTGACAAAAATCGTGGGTGCGCCACCGATCGAGTGGTGCCCTTCGCTGTCCTGAAACACACACATTTTCAGCGCATTCACAGCATGGAAACATTCCACACACACACACAAAAAAAAAGAAAAAATCTGGAGTGACTCCACTCGACTTTTCGAACACTTACGATTAAGATCATGACCAAGCATTTAAATAAATTTTAATCGATGAATCATTCAAACATATATACCAAATTGAAACTCAATCGAATGCACCGTTTAAACGCTTGCGCACTTTCAAGAATTTCTCCCCATATGCCATTATGCCATAATATAAAAGAAAGTTTTGTCGTAGCCCTGTAGGAGAACTATAAGTCCTATACACACCCAAATCAATACCGGTCTTAGGATGGTGGTTTATAACATGTATACCCAATTTGAGCTCAATCGAATGTATCGTTTAAACGCTAGCGCACTTTCAAGAATTTCCCCCGATAGGCCATCATGTAAAAGAAATCTTTGTCGTAGCCCTGTAGAAAAACTATAAGTCCTATACACACCCCAATCAATACCGGTCTTGCGACGGTGGTTTATAACATATATACCCAATTTGAGCTCAATAGAATTTACCGTTTAAACGCTAGCGCGCTTTCAAGAAATTCCCCCCATAGGCCATCATGTAAAAGAAATCTTTGTCGTTGCCCTGTCGAAAAACTATAAGTCCTCTACACACCCCAATCAATACCGGCCTTGCGACGGTGGTTTATGACATATATATCCAATTTGAGCTCCATCGAATGCTCCGTTCAGGAGCTATCGTGTTCACTCACATACACACATACACACACACACACACACACACACACATACATATATCTCGTAAAAAATAGCCTAAATGGATTCAGAAGCCCTCAAAACGTGTCAAAACACCCAAATCTCGAAGTCGAATTTTTTCATGATGACAATACTTTCCTTACATGGTACATGTTCGGAAAGTAAAAAGAGAGTAAGTACAAAGCTTATACGATTTCCCCCTCCCCCCCTTTTCATTCTCCATATACGGGTACTCTCATTTTCACTCCTATTTAACTGGACACGGATAACGATCCTGACTTCAAAACTATTATGCCTGAACAGCCACTGCTACTAAGACACCCGAAAATTCACATGCTTCCACTTTAGCGTGGAAGAGAATCCCATTTCCGGAAAGCGATCCTGGCACACACGTAAAAGAGTATAACAATAAACACAGGGGCCGAATCGAAAAGCGAGATCTCACCTGCCACTTCTAGGTGCTGGATCCTTGTCTTCAGAAACGAATCTTCATCACCATTACATTTTAGTGGACAGAAAAAAAAAAAAAAACATCTTTTTCACGGACCGTTTCCTTGTTCTATTTTTGTTTGTTTATTTTGCTCGATCGTGTGTTCCAGGATGGCGTGCTTGGTCCCGAACACCCGACCGTCGAGATCCTTCCAGGGAATCAGATCCGCAGCGAGGGGAAGAAACGCCTGAATACCGGAGCCCTTTCGACAACTGGGTCGGAAGCATCCCACACTAGATTGGGAGGGTGCAAAGCAGGGTCGGAATCCTTTAGGTGGATTCATACCTGCCGCGCCGCACCGCAACCATGCCGTACTGTTTTGGCGTTTTGGATCGTTGGCTGTCCGCGCGGCGAGCTTGCGGTGCCGCAAGTAAATACACCAATGCTCTTCTGCAATTGGCTGTAGCTGTAAAAGCTCTTCTGTAATTGGCTGTAGCTTTGCGGTCGCTGCGGAATATCTGTTCTCGCCAGATATTGAGCAAACCCTCGGCGCTCGTCGCGCGGGGGCCGTGTTGCTCAGCCACGTGACGTCATTGCGGAGTCTTAGCGGTGCGGTACGGCCAGTATGAATCCGGCTTTTCTCTTGACGTGTTCAGTGCCGTTTCACTATGGGTGCATTCGTAAACGAAAAACTCGTTGCACGGGTTTTCGTGAGAAAACTGGAGTGCGTTTGTTCCGCGCAGTTCAGTGCTTTCGGTTTCTTTTGCCTTTACGAACAACTTCCGTTTATTTCAGTTTTGTCGCCTAGGAGATGTGTTTGTTTACAATTTACGTATGTTGTTATTCTTCTCGAGGAGTTTTTAGTACATACTCCACATAAAATCAACAGGATTTAAAAAGAAAGAATTGACCATCTTTGAAAGGCTCTGATCAAAATTTAGAAATTTCAACTTGCATTTTTTCAAAAGTATTTAGCGAGAGGAGTTCGAATTTCCCTCATAACGGTTTAAATCAACTTCCATCTCAACACTTCAATATGCAATTTTGAATTTATTAAAATGGAAAATACAAGAAAAGGATTACCTTTCAAAAATAATGTACTTTTGTTGCAGTTTCTAATATATGCATGAATTTCCCCCTCGAAAAAATAATATTGGCAGCTTCAGCAAACGTAAAATATTTTTCATAACAACATACTTTACCATAACAACGGACGCCATTTCTAAACAAAAACAACGTGCAGCAAGTCATCTTCTCAACAAACTCGATGAACCTGCTCCGTGCTCAGTATAATTAGTTTGAAACTAACCGCAATCATTTTTGTATACGGACGCTCTAGTTTATAAACTCAATAGATGTCAATAAACTGCTTCATCAAATGTCGGTTCTTGCTAAAATAGAAAGTAGTTTTCGTTAAATTATTTTACTAAGTTTGCCAAGTAGGTATTTAAATGTGTCGAGTTGAACCCATTTGTGCCCATATATTTTTGCGACTTTCTTCGATTTTTGTTCATACCCGCAATAATTGATAAATTTCTGATGTGAGCTTCTTGAACAAGGGATGATTTCTTTTAAAATCATTATGTAGAAAAATTGAAATATCAACATTATTGTTGTTATTGTGAACACGTATATCGGATGTGTGTGCTTGACTCGAAGTCCACTTATAAATTCTTGTCAGAAGCACAACACAAAGGGGGGTGCCCTCCGTGGGGGTCTTTTTAAGGGGCTGTAACCCGTATTTACGCGCTAAATTTTGGAGGAAGCCTCGGAAAACTCCGAAAGGTTAGGTCGACGGACGTGCGATGGGACCCGAACCCGGGACCTTCACACTTCGCCCCTCTACAATTTCCAGTGACTTAACCATTGTGCAATGATGAGGCCGAAATATCAACATCGTACTTGTTGTTGTTGTGTTGGAACGTTTATTCGGATCTCTGTGCTTTTTGCACGAGGAACCGCTTATAAATCCACGTCAGAGAAAGGACAAACAAAAGGAGGGGGCAAATGCCTGGGAAGGAGTTTTCTGGGTATCTAACGCGTATTCACGTTACATCTGGAGAAAACCGCCCAAAACTCCAGACCGCTAGACCGACGGTCCCGCGAGAGGACAGAACCCTGTTCCTCCGCTTGAGCCATCTCCCAATGTCAGTGGCTTTAACCACTGTGCTACACATTGGTACATCCAACTTGGTCATCTATATAAATAAAATTAGACTTTTGTCTGTACATTTCTTTGAATTAAAAAATTTTGCGATTTCTATCCGTTTCAAGCACCCGGGAATCCGATGCGACCCTCAAAAAAAACTTTGTCTGTCTGTCATTCTGTCGTTCTGTCATTCTGTCCGTGACGCTTTTTTTGTTTAAGTATCACGTAAAAACGACTGAAGCGAAGGATATGAAATGGGGTGTCATGATAGGTGGTCACTCAACTTAAAACATAGGCGTCCAATTTTTAAAAAATCTTGATTAGATTTTCAGATTTTGCGAAAATCGTTTCAAACTGCGTAAATTTGTGTTCAAGCATCACGCAAAAACGACTGAAGCGAATGATATGAAATTGGGTGACATGATAGGTGGTCACTCAACTTTAAACATAGGCGTCGAATTTTAAAAAAATCTTGATTGGATTTTGAGATTTTGCGAAAATCCTTTCAAACTGCGTCAATTTGTGTTCAAGCATCACGTAAAAACGACTGAAGCGAATGATATGAAATTGGGTGTCATGATAGGCGGTCACTCAATTTAAAACATAGGCGTCGAATTAAAAAAAAATCCTGATTAGATTTTGAAATTTTGCGAAAATCATTTCAAACTGCAAAGAAATTTGTGTTCGCACATCACGTCATAACTGCAAAGGTGAAAAAATGATATTGGGTGAAATGATAGGTATCTTAACTCATCTTAAACTATAAGCATCTAAAAAAAAAAAAAATAAAATCGATCAGATTTTGGGATTTTGCGAAAATTGTTTCAAACTGAGTGAGTTTTTATTCAAGCATTACGTTATAACGACTAAAGCGAATGATATGAAATTGGGTCACATGATGGGTTGTTGCTCAACATAAACTATAGGTGTCCCATTTTTTAAACATTTTTATTAGATTTTGAGATTTTGTGAAAATTCTCTCAAAATGCGTTTATATTTCTTCAAACATCACGTAATAACGACTCATACGAATGATACGAAATTGAGTGATAGGATAGGTAGTTACTAATCTTAATTTATAGGCGTTGAATTTTAAAAATATTTTGCTTACATTATGAGATTTTTCGAAAATCGTTTTAAAATGCTGAAAATTTGTTCCAGCATCCAGAAATAAAGACTGCAGGGAATGAAACGAATTTGGGTGACAGGATAGGTTGTCACTCAACTTAAATTCTAGGTTTCCAATTTTTCAAAAATGTTGATTAAATTTTGAGATTTTGCGAAAATTATTTCAATATTCGTCCCTATTCGTTCGCGCATCCCATAATGACGGCTCAAGCGAATGAAATGATATTACTGAGTGACTCTCTAACCTGTCCTATTTTAACAATACATGAAAATTATAACTTCGCTTTCTTTACTTTGGCAACATACTCCATCCATTCTGTGTACTCCTACAATGCATACGAAAGTTCTTGCTTTTTGGAAATTTTCATTCACTCACCCGTCGAGGACGGGTACTTCAGCTAGTGTTAAAATATTTTGTAGAGTTCAGGTTCAACAACACGTGAATAAAGGCTAGGAAAAATAAATAACGCTTTCGAATGATAGCGAAAATGCCGTCCCAAAAAACGGGCACTCGGCATAAATGGATTAACCCTTCAATGCATAGCGATTCATATATGCATCGTATTTTTCAGTGCCGGATTAGAGTAGAAGCCAAATTTCTTATGTCAGTTTCATATATAAAATATAGTATTTTTTAATAATAAATGATTCATATGGATTCATTCATATGGAATGATTTATATGATTCATATCGTGAGTAATAAAAGTTTCACATAATTCTTTCAAACTGTTTGTCCTTGGAGAAATGAATTAGTTATTCATAAAACTGATATAAGAAATTTAACTTATACTCGTGGCTATCGTGCGAACGAGAAAAAAATTCATGCATTTAAGGGTTAACGGAATTTGGGAGTGTTAGGGGGGGGGGGATTCCCCTTGAGCAAGGAACCTGGACGTCTTAGAGAGTATTTTCACGTGACTTCACTGAATTTTTTTTTTTTCGTTCAACTCGGATATTGAGGGATACAAAGCCACGTTTTAGGTCAATGACCCTTCTCAAATGAACGAATGTTTGACCCAAAAATGTTGTTTCCTGAGGTGTGTGATAGTAATAATGACGCAGGTGAAACAGCTCTATTGCTTGACCAGAGATGACTTTCACTTTGAATGTCAGGGACGCGAAATATGTGGCCAGAGACTCGAGCGAAAATTTCTGGATATAAGATGCGTCGTGTGACGCAAATTGTCACACGATACACAGAGGAATGTCGCCCGGGTGGCTACAGAGCCACGAGTCCCCCATGTAGGGCCGTCCAACCTCCGGCCTCGATCCCTCGAGTCTATAATGGGCCGTAAACCCACATTTCATTTCTATCACGCCTTGCATCCGGGTTCGATTCCTGGCTTGGGCTTGGGGCGGGACGTTAAAAGGTTGAGAACCGCTGCGCTAATACATCAATTAGTACGAAATATTTCAGTTCATTTGGAGATTGGGAAGTTAGCGAAAAACTTACGCAATGATTGATACAGACTCCTATTGGAAGATGTTTAAAAAATTAAAATTTTTAATTATTGATTCTGTATTGTTAGATAAGATACATATGCAAAAATTTTTGGTCAATGGATGGTTGGGAAGGCGGCATGAAATTATAAAACAAAAGTAAGAAAATCTGAACCACTTTCAGATTTTAAATACTCACTAAAATACTATTATATTAAATGCGTATTATAATCTAAGCGTCCTCCCTATTTTCTTTCCTTATTCCATTAAGTTGGAAAGTTCATCATTATTCAGGGGTGTGCCTTTTTTTTCTCCCTTGTTCCATAAAACACATCTTTGGAATCGAAATCTATCATAAAATCACCTTCTAAAACTGTTTTACAATCTTCGCCAATCCTATTCCAATTATACTTCACCATTTTAAAGACTGTTCGGAAGGGGCATCCCCTTATCCACGAGTGTGTCGCATTTGTCTTTCTTGTTCCATAAATCGCACATTTGGAATTGAAATCTATAACCTTGTGCAATTATCAACATTTTATTCTCTGCTTTATCTGACAAGCGCATTTGAAAGATCCTCACCCTGACAGTTCACGCCTACAAAACCTGTTTATAAATCATGCCTACAAAACCTTTCTAGAAAGTCGCGTAGACAAAAACCTGGGACTGAACGAAATAGCACCCAGGTGCTCATAATAATTTATTTCAGTTTCACTCTCCCGGGATTGCGGTCTTCATCAGCACGAGCCTAGATTAGCAAACATTGCTGCGGGATCGGGATTGCATTCCCTTAGAAAGCAAGCAGCTTTTGCAGGACTCGAAGAGAGCTGGAAAATGAAGGCTTTCTTAGATACTTCAATCCCTTACAATCATCTAGGAACTAGAATTGAAAACTTTTTTTGGACGTTCACAGTCAGGTTTGACCCACTGATGTCGCAGACATCAGTGGTGTTATGGCAACACTATACTCAGGCAGTCTTCCTAGCATAGGAGGGGTGCCTGGGTTAGTGAACTTTCTAAGGGGTTCTAATGCATATTCACGTTACATCTGGAGAAAACCGACCAACACTCCAGACCGTTAAATCAACAGTCGCGCCGTTCAGCCGTCTACCATTTTGAGTGATTATCCCTCCGCCATGGTGAGAATATAATAAGTGTATGTATAATTATCTTACACTGTAATTTTTATAAGCTGGTAGAGTAACACTTTAAATTAATAAAATGGAAAGTTATAAGGAAAAACGTTAGTTACGAAAGACTTATAATTGAACTGTACGATCTCTCCTATTTAATCTGCCTTCGCACGAAAGTCGAAGCGAATAATAGTCCTTGACAAAATCTTAAATTTTTTTATAAGGCAACAATCTTTGTAAGGAAATATGTTGAGAGTCGTGCTATGCAAAATTTAAACCCTTTCGGTGAATAATCTTGACGAAGAAACGGGAGTCAGTTAGTATATTATATTCAGGGGCGTAGACAGAAATTTTTCATGGGGGGTTACGACTACTGCAACTCACATATACATCGCATTTGATGTCGCAGACGCTATTAAGTTCGATGAAATGCTCTGTGGCGGCCATGGACGACCCTATGATTGTTTGTAGGGGTAGGGGGCAGAGAAAGTCGAGGATGCTGCTCCAGAAAGACCCTATAATTTAGTTCCCTCTGCTCTGTTTGACGGAAGGGTTTGTCTGAAGAAGAACGAACGAATTTTCGGTCGAAACGATCGTTACGCCTTGAAGTAACCTTTTATGTGTGTTTTTTTTTTTTCACAAAGTTTTTATTTATTTTAACTTATAACACCAGTTTTTTGAGTGTTTATTTTCACCTATATTTTAGTGTTGAACCACTTCTACGTTTTACCAGTACTTAAATCGTAACGATAACATTGAAGAAGGGGGAGGGGCGGGTGGGGGGGGGGGGGCGCATGGTTCCTCCCTGCACAATATCCTACTCAAGACTGTTTTTCAAAAAAATTCTAGTCTTCATTCTACTCTTAAAAAAAATGTCATTTTAGCACCAATTTACGCATATGCAGGGTGAGAAATTGGGAGCAAAAATCTAGGCGTCAATGGCAACTAACTTTTTTTTCCCGGTTGCCAAACTGACTTGTTCAGGTGCAATTTCGAAAACCTTTGTTTTGTTTATATGCATAAACTATAAACAGGTAGACTTAATGATTATGTACAGTATTTTTTAAAGAAGATCAGGACTATTAAAATTTAGATAGTAATAAATAGTAAGTAAATATAAAATCAATTTTTATAGCTTTTCACCTATGCATCCAGAATAAAATATTATGATACATTTTACAAGAACATGGTCTTTAGTTTTAGTTTAGAAGTATTTTATAAAATGTTGCTGTATAACTACAATGCCTATGGTAGATAAACTTATGCAGTATACGTGTACTAGCTTCAAAATGTCACCTGATCAACCACCACTGTATGCAAACAGGTAGTACATGTTAAAATAGTGGGGAATATGTGTTTGTATTCTCAGTGGGTTGAACTGAAGTTGGGAGAGGGCCTGTGAAAGCTCCACCAAGAAGGATTTATTATTTTATAGCTATTTTATCTTACTAAAAATTATTTTGTACTAAATTACTTTAAACATATCTTAATACAAACTGAACTTTATCTTAATTATTGTAATTTTCATATTTAAATAAAAAGTTTTTTAATATATTTTCAAATAACTAATTCAGTTTAAGTTTTTTATTTACATTATCTCTTAAAGGAGTTTTATTTAAAAAAGATAAATTTCATTAAGTTTAAACCATCGAATAACATTTTTATTCAAATAATATTTTTATTTGAATTATCGTAATTTAGGCCGGAAGTCCGAAATTTAGATTTTCCTAAAATCCAGACGTTTTGCTAATGTCCCACCCTCCCCCACGCACACACACAAATAAATAAATAAATCTCTTCATTTTTTCACGAAATTGCATTAACTAATTGCAGTCAGTCCATGTATTGTTTTCAGCCATGAACTGCTACACTTGATCAGCCGTTATTGCGGCGCTGCAACGCGCCGCGCAAATAAAATCCAAGATGGCGTCCGGACCGTAAACCTGTACGTAGTTTCCTCCGATCCACTTCATTAATATACATGGAGTTAAAAAATTATGGCTAAATTTCTTTCTAAAAGCTTTCTGCTAAAGTTCCTCTATTTGTTTACATTACAAAAAGTGGGATTTAAATTATTACACATCCGCGGAAGAAAAGAAAGTGGTCTTCCGCGCGTTTTTCAACCACAGAAGACTGTCTGCAGAAGATCGTTCTCTATCCGCCTCGGAGCGGTGCTTACGAAAGCAGAAGTTTTTTTCACGGAAATTTACATTTATATTTTTTCAGCACAGTTTGATAAATAGTCGTCTAGACAGTAAAAAAGTTTCCACAATTCCTAAAATATTCATTTTTCCCAGTATTTTTGTTCAAAAAGTCGCCGGAGTCGGACGATGCCAAAATAGTCGCTTTTTAGTCGCCTGTGTCAGGCAAAATGTTAGGCGTCAAAAATGACGACTGGTTCTTAAATCTCGATCGTCAAAACCAAAATTACAGTTGCAAAATACGACTAACGACCGCTAATTTCGCGCCCTACACATATGTGTCTATGTGCACGCATACACCCATTTTCCTTATGCTCTTTTACAAAAATTTTCCCACGCCGCGCCGGACGGGTTTCTGAGGTCGTTACGCCGCCGCAGCGAATTTCGGTGAGGCGCATACCTCTAACGGCGAGTTACAGGGCAAGAAAACAGAGAATTACTTCTAAACACGTGAACAAAGCACGTGGCAAAAATAGTCATAAGCATTACCTGTTCCACATATAAGGCGAAAGTCAAGCCACATGACATACACTGAGACTGGTACCGACGTCGACTTCCGCTAATCCTGCCGGGGCCAAATCCTTCCACGATGCTCAAATTTGAATTCCTTGAAAATAATATGTCATTTAGCGGGAGTTTTCCGCATTCATTTCGAGGTATCGTGGTCTCGCACTTTTCTCCTTCCAAAATTTTTTCTTCCTATACTAATATTATGCTTGAACTTTGACACCAAAATTCGCTTAAAATTTTTTCACACCTTTTGGTGTAAAAAAGGCTCTTTTCAGTGGCTAGTAAAGCCTTTCCCTACATTTAACCCTTTAACGCGCAGTGATCCCGCTCTGGGAACACCAAATTCTGACGTTTTGACTGTTGCCAGTCACGAAGAATCGATTTGATTTCTATGAAAATAGTTGCGGGTGACAGAGCTCCACGAGAATCCTTTACTTTTGAGCACGTCATTTCCCGTAGAAAAATTGTCAAGATTATTTTTAACAGCACTAACATCTGCTGAAAAATGGAAGCACGCGAGAACAGTTGGATAGATTGCCCAATGCTGAAAAAAGGGCAGCCGTGGCCATCGCTCGACTGAACGACCAGCAAGAGGACGGTCGATCGAAACGTTCATCGTGTGCCACAGATCTAGAGAACCCTTTTTTGACGCAGCTGGCTGTGCCGCGATGGCAACGGCTGCCCTTTTTTCAGCATTGGGAAAGGGTTGCGCCTCAAAGGGTTAAAAAGCATCATTCGTAAAGTTTCGGGATTACACGACGAAATATTTTTAAAATTTAAACATAAACCGTTATTACGCGAATGCCCATTCCAAACAGTATTTAAAATATGTCTACGCGATATAGTTGTAATACGCCTATAGTTCGAATATGCCTGGCGAAGATTGTAAAACAGTTTCAGTAGGCAATTTTAAGCTAGATTTCGATTCCCAAGATGTGTTCTATGGTAAGAGTTTTATTCTTATTTTAACGCCCCCTACTCTCGCCAACCTAAAAATTCCCCGAACTTTGCAGTCATGGGTCTCTAGGAGTTAAGCACAAGTTTCAATGATCCCGAAAGAACTAGATAAAAACTAAAGTGAACAAATGAGCGATAAACGCACCAGTTAAGGAGTTTGAAGACACTTAATTATTAAAACCACATTCATTGGCAAACCTAAAATAAATAAAAATGTAACGGAATGTTGTACTGACAGGTTGTTCCAAATCGCGAATTCTAATTCTAAATTACGATTTTAATTCTAAATTACGTTTGCCACATAAATACAAAAACTCGTCATGATTACTGTATATGTTTAATGATCGCCACCTTGGCGAGAGTCGGGGCGTTAAAGTAGAGATCAACCCAAGAAAGACTAGCACGGCACACTATAGATTAGGATGCACATTCAGAACAATATTTAAAACGGTGAAGTATAGTTGTAATATACTTGGCGAAGATTGTAAAATAGTTTTAGTAGGCGATTTTAAGATAGATTTCGATTCCAAAGATGGGTTTTCTGAAACAAGGAAGAAAAATACTGCTCACTCATGAATAATGGTACACTTTCCAACCTTATGGAATAAGGAAGGAAATAGGGACGACGTATAAATTATGATACACTTTTAATATATAGCACTTTGGTACGTATTTAAAATCTGAAAGGGTTTCAGATTTTCTTCATTCTTTTATTTTTATTTTTTTA
>JAWZYV010004502.1:0-11739 GCA_038373885.1 Cheiracanthium punctorium
CGAAGCCAGATTATGGGCCCGTTCGAGAATTCACCGGTTGGTTATGCACCGGTGCTACCGGTTGCGGTCATTCTTCGGTTAAGTGACGTCACGGTTGTCAACCGGTTTCGGTCATCCTCACCACATCGGATTCTAAGCCGAGAAAACAAAAATAAACGCTGGCAACACTACGCTAATAACCGGAATAACCCACCTCGCTAGCAGGGTCATTCTGGTTGCGCTCTGGTCACGCTGAGCAGACAACCGCTACTTGACCGAAACGTTTTCGAACGCGGTTACTTCTAGAGCTCCGCCCCATGCTCCGCCTTTTCGAACGCTCTGGTCGTGCACCGGTGTTACCGGTGCACGACCGGTGAATTCTCGAACGCGCCCTATGCGTCCAGCCGCGGGCTAGAGTTGTAGACCCGGCGCGCGGAGAAGCAGGTGGTCGGAAAAACCGGTTTAGGAAGGAGCTCGCGGGAGCGGTGTGTTCAGCGCGGAGGCCGATGAACGAATGCTGAAGGAAAGTGGCACAGCAGATCGCGACGCGAATCAAAACAAACACATTGGTTGGTTTGAGTTCCCACCGCAACGGAAACTGCAACAACGCAAGGCAAAGCAGATAGAACGTATCCACCTGCGTTAAAAGCGCATGCGCATTTAGAGGAGTCGGCGCAGGGTGGAACGGCCGCCCTCGAACGCTCTGGTGGTGCACCGGTGCACAACCTTTGAATTCTGGAACGCACCCAAAATATCTTGCCTCTCCCGCTCTCCAGGACTTAGTATAGAGCTTAGTGGGCTCATCAGATTACATCCGTGAAGCAACAATGGGCGTGTTCAGACTGCCACTTTCGGGTAAAACTCGAGTAAAACACGAACTGCTAGAGTTTTACTCGGGGAGATTGACATCGTGAACGGTTTTGGGTATTTAATAGGAAAAAAAGGGGTGGCACATATTTACTACCCTGTGGAGCCAATGGGAGCGAACAATAACAATAAGCAAAGCTCAGATGATCTATCTCCCCAACTTCCCAAGGAAAATCCTTGGGGAGTTGGGAAAAACTCGAGCTACTCAACTTGGCAGTCTGAACGCTTTGTTTATCTCCCCGAAAAGCTCAAATCGGGCATCCTGAACGGCTTGGGTTTTTCCCGAGTAACTCGAGTTACTCAAAAGTGGCAGTCTTAACGCGGCCATTGATTGGTGCAATCACCGGGGGCTAAATCTAGGCTTTAGTAACTTGTGCGAAGCGCTTGTTTGTGTTCGTATTTTGATGCGACGCGACGGTGCGGGATGTGATGACAGAGAAATATGTCTGGTAGCCTGGGGTTTTAAAATAAATAAGAGTAATGGAAAAAGATCCCAAGCAGTTTTTAATTTCAAGGAGATGTGTACGAAGTGGAAAAATTAGTCGGTATAAAGATAGTAAAGGTAATATTTGGATATCTGTACATCTTAACAATTTATTTAAGAGTTAGGCTGCCTTGATAATTAGTTATAAATCATTACAACAGAACGGCTCTGAAGATATATTCTTCTTCCTTGTGTAAAATTTTGGACTAGACTGTAAATGTACACATATAATCTCAAGTACTTTAAATAATTTGCATTGCATTAACAAAATATGTTTTATATACTCATTTTTATGTAAATAATGTTTTTTTTCCGTATACTCGTTAATTACTTGCATAGACATTGATATTGTGGTAAGGAAGTTAACTAATGCATCTGTAATGTTTTTTATAATATAAAAGGAGAAAAATTGCGGAGGAGGGAGACTACATTTTTACTTAATTTAGCATGATTAACTCATTTATTTTTGCTTTATGCTATCAGTTCTTTGTTGCATAAGTATCAGATTTATTTATTAAAATAATAGTTACGTTCAAATATGTTTTTCCTACAAACGATATTTAGTAAATGAATAGATTTGAAAATATTAAAAGTAATTTTTCTGCTGCCTCCCCCCCCCCCCCCCCCAATATAAACAGCCTTTAGTTGGTGATTTTTTATACCGTATTTTGTATTTAAATAATATTTGAATTTAAGAAATCACTTTCAAAATTAAAATTTATTTTCAGATTTGGTTTAAATTTTGTTATTCCAATTATACAGCTTATCTGTTGTGATATGCTGCATACTTTGTCAATTTTGTCTAGAACTGGACCAACTTTTTTTTTTTGTTAATGTTTGTATTAACAAAGGCTAACATGCCAGTGCTAATAATCTTCAGGGATCGCTCTAGGAATATAAAGGGCAGGGTGCACATTCAGGGTTGGTTTTTTGTCTACTTTTTTGTATAAAGTGCGGGACGTTGGACGAATTGGGCAAAATAAAAATCACTGAATTAGAGTATTGTTATCATGCAAAAAAAAAAAAAAAAAAAAAAAAAAAAACTGTATTCCTACATTTTAAAAAAGATATTAATATAACATTTTAACAAAAATAACAATATTTTTTTAATAATTATTTAATGTCATCATATATGAGTCATATATAACCCAATAAATTGACTAAGAAAAGAAACCACATAGTAAAGCAATTAATTTTATGGCATACTTCGCTGAAATATTAAACTTAGCAAAATAAAATAATAAATTAGTTATTAAATAAATTTAATTACATTGCACATGAAAAAAGGGGTTTCTTTTATGATATAGCATAAACGTAAGCATTTTGATTGAAAAAATAAAATTCTATATACCATATAACAATATAGTACTGAGAAAATTGTAAACACTTTCACAATTGGTTTTTTTTTAATTAATTATATTTCTAAAACTTGTTGGAGATAAATCATTTAATCTTCATTTGAAAATCAATCATTTGATGCATACTAAAATTAGTTCTGCTTCAAATCTGAATCACACTCAAAAACTAGAATAAATACTAAAATTCTGAACTAAAAGTAAAAAGTAAAATTAACTTAAAATTTACTTTAATTCACCTGCATTCAAGAGCCAATTCTATGCTAGATACTACTTTCACAATAAATTTTTTGCCAAGACTGAATGAGAACAGAAACCAAAACTAAAAAGTGAACTCATAACTTCTCAGGCTCTTTTCTCAGTCCTACTGAGTTGCATGACAGTGAGGTCGGATGCTTAATTTAGTATTGTTGAGTTTTGAAAAAACTATTTCTTCTCTAAGACATTGTAAGTTTCCTCACTGGTGGAGTTAGATGTTTTGGTACTTACGTATTATCCCACCGGTCATTCCCGCCAAAATATTTTTTCGTCAAAAGTGCTGCCAAACCGTTGCCAATCGTATTCGAAACTGGTTCGTTTAATACTTTTAATGAATCTTAGTATTCAGAACCGGTTCATTAAATTATTTTTAATGAATCTTATTCTGAACCGGTTCGTTTAAATTACTCGCCACATCACGTATAATAGCACGTTCTTTAGATCATTGTTCTATTCATTTTCTTGTGTACTGTTAATACGAGAAAAGTTTTTACAGTGTTTGGTTTGCTGTTATAAGAAAAGTTTTGATCAGTGTTTTGTAATTATGTTACAAATCTGGGATTTACCCAGAAATGATGAGGATGCACTCGAATATTTCCAGGAGTATAGTATAATTTCCTCAGAAAAATTTCATAATAACCACCCTATGAAGATATCTCTTAAAAAAGATTTTGTATGGCGATGTTATGTTATAGGGTGTGACAAGAAAACCTCCATCAGAAAAGATACTTGGCTGGAAGGTAGCAAAATTTCTATTTTAATTGCCTTACGTTTCATTTATCGCTGGACCCAAGAACTAACATTAACTGGGGTAAAAGCCAATTGAATATCTGCGATAAAACTGTCAATGACTGGAATAATTACTTGAGAGAAGTTTGCACCCAGCATTTTCTAGCAATTGAAAATTAAAAAATTGGCGGCCCCAATAAAATTGTTGAAATCGATGAAAGCCTGTTTACTAAAAGAAAGAATGCTTGCGGACATATTTTCTCCGAACAGTGGCTCTTTGGGGGTATTTGTAAAGAGACAAACGAATGTTTCATCATAAAAGTAGCAAATAGAAAAGCTGTGACTCTTTTAGAAGGAATAAAGAATAATATTCATGAAGGTTCAACTATATATTCTCAGAAAGGGTACCAAACAACAGAAATAGAAGCTGCTAATTTTCATCATTTTAAAGTTAATCATAGATATAATTTTGTCGATCCTATTACTGGAGTTCATACTCAGGATATCGAACGTCTATGGGGATCTGCAAAATGGCGTAACAAAAAACAGGGGGACAGCACCTTGATTCCTATCTGTGAGAGTTTATCTGGAGACGCTTGCATCAAAACGGAGATAAATTTGTTGCTATTCTTAAATGCATTCATGAATTTTGAGAAAAAAGTTAATTTACGTAATAAAGCTAATTAAAGTGCAACATTCTTTCATTTTTTAAAATAAACACTCCTTTAATTCTTTACGTACTATCCCTGCAGTCCGCCAAGAAGAGCGATTTTTTGTGAAGATAAAAGACTCATGAAATTATTGTGAGTTTGGAATACGACTGGCACCAGTTTGGCAGCGCATTTGACGAAAAAGTAGTTTGGCAGAAGCAATTAAGCGTCACAAGTGCCGTGTTCTGCAAAGAAACTTTTTCATCTGAATCATTGTAAATGGTTTGAGTAGCTCAGAATCGAATCATTCTTAAAGAACCGGATTAATTTTACCCGGATCAATAAATTGATGTATTAAAATACTTTTTTTGGCAAAAAATCACTGGTGTTGGCAGACCGGCGGGATAATACGTAAGTACCGATGTTTTAGTATACTTAAGGTGATTTTTCTGTGGAAGAAGAAGCAGTCAGTCATTCCGATCGCAACACCTGGCGGCCGGTGGCACAAAATTTTTATGCCGAGTAGGAGGGTCTGAACTTGTCATAGCTCTGGCAGTGGGGGTCTCTGTAAACTTTTGCATTTTCACTTTTCCAGGAAGAAATTTTATTGTTAATTGTGGTCAAACAGGATTGTCAGGGAGTGAGCAGAGAAATGAGAATGAAATACTGATATTTTCCTGAATTGCAGTCAATTGCATGAGAATTACAGTGTATAGAAAATGTTATTTACTCAAATTTTAAAGTGACTTCCGATAAATCCCAATCCATCAGTTCAATTAAAAAAAAAAAAAAAAAGTTATCTCTAATTGTGGTCAAGCAAGATTACTTGGAGGAAGTAAGAGGAAAGGAGAATGAAGTATACTGAAAATATTGCTGAGCCAGAATGATTTTTTCCCAAATTGCGAGAAAAAGGGTTTACACCAGAATTAAGAGATATTCTGACAATCAATGTTGTTTGTTCAGTGGTTTTGAATCAAGGCTCTGACTTTCCTCCTTCCAAATTCTGGTGGGAAAGGGACATTTATTTAATTATCCTAGATCAAAATTGAATTCTCTAAATGTGCTGCAATACCGTAACCTGTAACTAAGCTTTCATGAATGAATTTGTTCATCCATTCCTATCACAGATACATTTTCTTTCGGGTTACAATTTTTTGCTTTTCAAAGAATATAATTTACTGCTGGGTACAGCAAGAATTTGAAATAAAATTTGGCTCAAAAAAACATAGTAAATGAAAATTCTATGCATTAAACTTAAAGATTCACCTGCAGACTGGAATATAAGCAAGAAAATTAACACATAACTATTTCATAAATGTCTTATTTACACACAATGGATTGTTGAAATTGCATACAAATTTTAGCAATCGAGAATCCTTTCATGAAATAAGAAAATGCCTTAAAACCTAAAATTGAATTATAAATTAAATGAGTAGGTATTTATTGTTTGCAGGGTTTGCACTAGACTGCGGGAACGCATGATTCCCACAATACTACACTAAATCCCACTAAAAAAAATGACACTCTTGGGATTTTCCCGCATGCTGAGTTGTTCAATTTTGATGAAGTAAATAATCAAAAGATATCATCAAATTGTATTGTTATCAAATTCATTTGTATAGTATATTGTTAATTTTGATATTTATAATCTTAGTTGCTCTGTATTTTTGTAATGATATTAATTTTGCTTGTAAATTGTGAAAAATATTTTGAAAATAAACAAAATTCTCACACATTTTTAAAAATCCTACTTAATTTTGAAGCTAAGGAGAAGAATCTCACCCAATTTTCCCCCCCTAATGTTAACCCTGGTTTGATTAGATATACTTATTTTTGTAAAACAAATCTGAATTTAGTCAAATTTGCTTTCCGAATACGAATCAGAAAGTGAACTTTATCATTTAGAAAACCCTGCATCTTGTTTGGAGATAGGATTAAAAATTTGTGAACCCAAAATAAAATATTGACTAACTTTTAAAATATTTAAGTGTACCCTCTTCCGCACTTTTAGTGATTTTTTTTACTTTTCAAGATATAAAATGTATCCAGTACCATAGAAAATTAGTTTTTAATTTTATGCAGATATGCAGGTAAAAATATTAGTAATTAGCAGGTAAAAGGCATTTAAATTGCTAAAATATATCAAATCTTCAATTTTTAGAAATATTTTAAAAGCTTATTATTCTGTAAAACCGTTATGTAAGTCACAAAATGAGCATTCACTTCTGAAGTGAAAATCGGTAATAGCCAGGTTAAAGTATTTCAATTCCCTATACTAGTCTATGGATGGGTAAAGAAATGTTTTTAAGAAACTAATCCATTAATCTCGATACAAAAATTAAGCAAACAATAAACAACTCTTGAATATTGGTAATGTCTGAAGCTGCTTTAATGAACAATATTAAATCAATTTAAGGCTATTTCCCAATTTTCAAGTGAGCTGAAATTTTGCATATTAATTTATTTTACCTAACAATACAGTATCTATAGGGGGGGGGGGGGGGGAGAGAGAGAGAGAAAAGATTCTATACCATATTCTTTAGACGCTAGTCCGGGATCGATTCAGACAGTTTTGTGTAGCCCTTTCACAAAATTACAATCAACTAAAACGGCCTCTCCACAAAAATTAAATTGAATAAAATAACCCTTTATTTGCATTTTATGCTATATTTTATTTATTTACTAGTTGCGTGCCCGTTCTTTCGCATGCTAGGAAACGAAAATTTTCTTCACATGTGTAATTCGAATTAATTCCAGTGAAATAGAATCTACAAAAAGCAAAACTATTTCACTCTTGACTTAAAGTTTGCTCATATATGTACTAACCCAGTGGCGGCCCGTGGTCAAAACTGTTAGTGCAGCCGGAAGCATATGAGCCCCCCCCTTTCCTCCGAACAGGATTGGAAAATCTTTGTTACTGAATTCGAAAAAGCTTTCACCGGAGAAAAAAAAAAAAAGAAATTACATAAAAAAATGTAAGAGATCCTATTTTACTTCCATAATGACAAATTTCAACCAGGCTCTATCCTCAAATTGCATAATCCGTACATAAAAATGAAGAGCTTTTACTTCCATAAATGGACATAAATTTCAATCAGCCGCTCTATCCTCAAAATTGCATTGATCCGTGTCTGATTCGAAGTTTCCTTAGAATTTTCTTTTGTAACGATAACTTGAGAAGAAAAGAAAAAAAAAAAACTTACTTTTTTTTTATAAGTCAAATCAATCCTCCTTTCTTTTAAACATGCGAATCGGTCAGTGATGTCCCCATAAAAAGGCGTTGTTTTAATTCAGATATCCATAATTTTAAAAGCTCTTTAAAATTTCCCATGTTTAAAGAATTTTCTCGCTCGCCATGTCCTCTAAATGCCAGTTCTTGCTTACTTAAAAACAATACTGCTTTGATGGGTCATTGTCCATTCATAAGCGTCTATTCAGGCTTACCTTCTTGATAAATTCAGCGATATAAAGTCGAGAGTTTTCCAAACATATATTCTCCTTACCCCCTCCCTCACTTCTCGTGCGAGCCAATCAGTTAGTCGAGTTCTCAAGTTCAGCCGCCGTTAGAAAATCTTTGATCGGCTGTATCAGCTGCATACTCCCTATGCCGGAGAGGCTGCTTACGTAGTCGTTGTCATGGCAACGGTGCTGCCAATTTTCTTTTCAGCGCTCTCGGCTGAACCAAAGATTTTCCCAATTGAATTGCGGGAAGATTAAAGTGCTTTTTTTCTGAATGAGCGATCCGGCCACAATACGTTTTTTTTTTGGGTTTCGGAGATTTTTTTAATTTACCGTAGGAATTCCACAATTCTAATCTGAATTTAGGAAAATTAGTAGAATAAATTATTTTAAAGTATGTGCTGATAATTTCAAGTGCAGCCCGGCTGTACTTGCTGTATCCCACGAGCCGCCACTGTACTAACCTGAGATCATTGCAATATAATGACACACACACACAAAAAAAAACTATGTCAGCGTCATTCGGTATCAAAAAAGTGAAAGTTAGACCGTTTGCATTGAACTTCTCACTTTAAAAAATATATGATGTCTTTATTTCCGCATCATGCTGGCTTTTGGTTCACGTTTTAGCGTTAAATACCTCAGACAGTAACATGGAAATGGACATGTTTTTTAATTTTAAAATTACAATCATTCCACAATTTACAAAAGAAAAGAGATAAGACTACGCTATTTGTAAGGCTTTAAAATTGTTTTCTAGATTACGCAGTTTAATTTTTCTTCTCACAAATAAATCCAGTATTGATAAGAGGAAATCGAGCCAAGCAAAGAAATCGTCTGCTTGGACATAAGAATAACTATGTACACAAAACAAAATCTTTGGAATGAGAAACTTTTTTCACGTTTTCAGAAGAGCGCTCGTTGTAATTGCTTCACAATGGGCTTTGACTTTTAGTTGTACAATAACAGTAGTGTTTGGCGCATTTTGGCTTCAAATATAAGGCAATAAACAACAGATGTTTTAATTTGAATTTTGCAAAAAAATCGCTTCGAGATATGGCGAGACCTGTCCTGGCAAATTGCCATACAAAATTTGGTAGGCCTACAATTTGGCGGAATTCCCCCCAACTAAATCAATTAACTTAATTTAGTGAAAATTCTGAATATAGATTGTTTAAAATTGCCTTAATAACTGCATTATTTCTGCACAGGAAAATTAAAATTCAATGTACAGTAGAGCGCCGAAAATCCGGACGCCTAAAAACCGGAAAGACCAAAAAACCGGACATTTTTTGGATTTCAGTTTTTCCCCTTCCCTCAAAAAAAAAAAAAAAAAAAAAGATAAATAAATAAACTACAGGATGCTCAAGCATTAGACTAGTTTGTTATCATAACAATAGCGTCAATATATATATATATATAATATATAATATATATATATATATATATATATATATATAGATAGTATATATATCCAAAACCTCAGGGTAAAATCTGACTCGTGACCTAACTTTCCTTCTTTGCATTCCAAAAGATTTAACTGTTATTTCTAACAGACGGGGGTGGAGACACTTCCTGTTAGTGTAAAGCATTTAAGCTTTAATAATCGGTAGAGATATTAGTTTTAATTTAATGTTATTCTTTCTAAGGAGGCAAAGAAATTAATTAAACTCTTTATAACATCATTCAAGTCTGCAGTAAAAACATACATTAGCGTAAATACCATTGGAAGCCTTGTTTAAAAAACGCATAAATAAAAATATCAGTAAGCACGTGCAACGAAGATAAGAATGTAACAACTTGTTTGGAAAGGGAAAGCTCCAGTCACAGACAAACCGGCTCCAGTCACTCCGGTGAAGGGGGGAACGTCTGCGCACCCACAATCAGTGTTTTAGTGCATGGGATGGCGATAAAAATTGCTGTTATATCTTTTTATCCTTTGATACTGGAAGATTTTTTTTTATTTTAAGTTGTGACTACGCTCACGTTATTGGGCAAGCAATGTATACGCGGCAATTAGTAGGGCGCCTTTTTTTTTCTTTCTTTTTTTCTTTTTTTTTTTTTTTTAAGTGAATTCAATAGAACAATTTCTACAGTACAACCTACGGATCGCGGCGATTTCGAAAAACGTTATAAAAATACATAGTTCACGGCGAGACCCCGTAATCCATGACGTAGCCGCTACTTTTTTTTTTTTTTTTTTTTAATGACCAATATTCCGGAAAATCCGAGAATCCGGAATCGCCGTAGTCCCGTCCATTCCGGATTTTCGGCTTTGTACTGTATTTCTATAAAAACTACACTTGTTTTTAATAGTATGCTCTCATTAAATTGCACCAAGCGCTAAAATCATCTTTTCAAAATCACATATCAACCATTTTATTTTTCGCCAAATTAAAAAGTTGCACATTTTACTCTCGGAAAATTTCCAAATCCTATTTTTCTTTTGAGTATGAAACATTTCATTCCTGCTCTGATTTCACATGCACATGATATTTTAATTAAAAAATAACCTTACAAATAATGTAAACAAAATAAATCATTATTCTTTTATTTTTACTTCGAGAGTCTGAATAATTTAATAAACTTTCCAAACATGGAACATAGATATGCTCAAACCTCACTCTTTCCATTGCAGGGTTACAATTGTGAAATGGCAAGAACAGAAATGATCCTTTTGCGACACTTTTTTATCGATATCTCCTAAAATAATTCGAATTTCGAAAAAATCACTTCGAGGTGTGTCGGGACCTGTCCTGGAGAATTTCCGTACAAAATTTGGTAGGTCTACGATCCCCCGTTTCGGAGCTACGCGAGACTCAGACAGACAAATTAACGGACAATTTGCACATTGCTTTATTTATATAGATTTACTAGCTGCTACCGGCGACTTTGTCCATGTCGGCTTTAGAATTAGTCCAGAGAGAAATTAAGCATGTGTGAATAACAAACATGTTTGTACTGTAGACAAAAGTGACTGTATTTAAATATTATTTATTTTTTACTTATTTTAAATGAAGTATAATACATGGTAGTATATTTAAAATAAGAGAGTATGCAGAGTTACTAAATTTAGATTTTTTTATGCATTTGATGAATAGAGACAGTTATGACAGTAATTGCAAACTATTTTGAATGTTCTTTAAAAGAAATATTTATGCTATGTATGAATTTTAGCCAATGTTAATCAGGAATATTGCAGCTTTCTATTAGTCAAAAAGTTTTAGAATCGGTTCTGTAGTTACAGAGATATCCATAGAGCATAATGTATTAGAATTATTTTGAGTGTTCCTGTAAAACAACTATCTGTGATGCTATGCATGAATTTTAGCCTGTAATACTCAGGAATAGTGTAGCTTTCTATCGGTGAAAAAAGTTTTGGAATCATTTCAGCAGTTACAGAGATACACATAGAGCGTATTCTTATGAGTATCCCTGTAACAGAACTGTTTGCGATATATGCATGAAAGGTAGCCTATAATACTCACGGAAGGGTTGTAAAAAAAAGCCAGGTTTTTTGTAAAAAGCCCAACCCAGGCGGTTTTATTAAAAAACCCAGTGTTTAGGATGAAAAAATTCGGGTCTTTTTGGGCAAAATTAAAATTTTTGGTTCTTGAACATGAAAATTTGCCCATATAGAAGTGCAAACTTCCAACCATAGACAAACATAAATAAATAAAAATAAATGAATGAATAAATTTGCTTCTAAAAACTTTCACTGTGTATTCTTTTGAATAAATAATTATTAGCTACTAAATTATAAGTAATAGAAACTTAAGTGATATACCATTAAAATATATCCACAATTAACAATAACTTTAATTTTGAGCTGTGCAAATTTCAGAAACTAATTAGTTACTTACCAAACTGAAGTGAGAAATTTGGCAATTATAGAATTTCTGAAATTATTTTATTTTCTTGTTTCAAAAACAATATAAAAAATGAATGGCAAAAACCT
>JAWZYV010004503.1:0-35370 GCA_038373885.1 Cheiracanthium punctorium
GTCTCCGAGCAAGGGCGGATCTAGAGTTGCAGTCTGGGAGGGGTAATGATATTTTCTAATTTTATACAAACTCGGTGCCTGAGAGAAGGAGTGACTACCGGGGGGCGCTCAGAGGAAAGGGGACCCCTTTGACTACATAATTCACTTCATATATGTGAATAAAACGTTCAATTAATCATCAAATGTGCAATAAGTATTTAATTAACCATATAGTTAATAAAGTATGTAAATACAGAATATAATAACCTTGCATCTTCGATCCCATCAAGCAAAATTATTGTATATCCCCTGCCCCCCCCCCCCTCCTACTAGAAATGAGACGGGTTCCGGCCCTGTAAACCACGATTGTCTTCGGGCTTCGGCTCGAGAGAAATCTGATGAAAGTTGTTCCGCGATCACATTGTCTGACAGAGACATGTCCGTATTTGTCAATGCGTTGCACCATGGGCGCCGGCAGCATAGGGCAAGGGGGGGCAATGCCCCCTGGATTTTTGTAAGCATGGTTTTTTCCTTGATTTTTTGCTCTTTCCAGTATCGTAACCATACGTTGAAGTAATCTTTGCACTCCCCCCTTGAGTAGTCTTTGCTTCCCCCTGAGTAGTCTTTGCCCCCCCCCTGGGAAATATTCTGCCGGCGCCCATGCGTTGCATGATTCTTGTTCCTTTTCACATTCAATGAAAACATCGGAATTTTATTAGAAATAGATTTAGGTTCATTCATTAATTCATTGCATTCGGATTTAAATTTAAAGTAAATCTTAACGTTATTTTTTTCGCGTTTACTCATTTTGTTTTTAAAACTCTGCACCGGTCAGCACTAAAAATTTGGACCGTCCAACGCAGCGTCGAAAGGTACAATGACGATGTTCGAATCGTTGAGACTGGTCAAAGTGTGTAGTTTAAAAAAAATGTATTTGAACTTGAGTGGATGAATGAAAGAGTATTTTATTAACGATTGAAAATTTGTACAAGATATATATATAGGGAGGGTGTGACCTAATAGTAGGAATTGAAAAATATATATTAACAGTGATATCCTTAGAGGAATGTCGACAGCGAAATCTGGAATCGTATATAAAACTGGTTTATAATGACGGTCAATAGAGTCTGAATCCCAGATCTAATTAGATTTCTAACTCATTTTTAAACTCATGACGTCAAAATGACATCATTCTCAGTTGCGATATCTAACATGAATTAGAGAATGAAGAAGAAAAAAAAAACACGTTGTTTGACTTTTCTACGTCATCTGATAAGGTGGAAGTTTATTATTTCGCTCGCGGTGTAATTTTTTGCCAAAACTGGTTAACCTCATTAAGATTGTTAATGCATTTTTCACTCGCGACATAAAAATGACGTCACTCTCACTTGAATAAGTGAAATAAATAAATCTAACTTTGATAACTATGCTCACGAATGTGCGACATTTGAGTAGCTTTCTACCCTGAAAATTGCGAAAAATCGTAAAAAATTGGGGAACAGGTAGATTTTCAGAATTTTAAAGCAGCCTACGGACTATTCTATGTCGTTTTACATGCAGGTGCAAAATTTCAAGCCGATCAGTCGAACGGTGTGGGAGGAGTTCCCGGACGAACAAATAGACAAACAAACTTTCAAATTTATATAATAAAAGATTTGTTGAACGAGTGGCCCATTTCTAGTTTTTTAAGGCTAGTTCTTGAACAGTGGGATAACGATGGAATGGTTTGGGGAATCAGAACCCCCTCCCTAAATTTTTCAAAAAGGGCCTTATTTTCTGAACTCGGAACCGGGCATAAAAAAATAGGTCTTCCATCTTCTAATTTTAGTTAGAAATTTTAGACATTTTATCTATAACTTCCTTTTACTATGGTAAATATGAAATAAAATACAGCCAAACCTCGTTATATGGTCACCCGCTTATAAGGTCACCCCGCATATATGCTTACTTTTGAAAAGTCCTGCCTGACTGGATAGGAATTCTATATATTTAATATCGCTTATATGGTCATGCCATCATAGCTATACCCATTTATATGGTCACTTTGATCACTGTGGGAAATATTTCTGAAAATTGACAAAGCTATCTTTCAGTAAGACATAAGCAGTCATCGTTGTGTTGATAATGTAAGGTACAGTTTTCAGGGTTACTAAACAGTAACCCTCAACACAGTAACAGGGTTTGTAGGCTTTACCCCCCTACCGCACACCCCACCACCACAGGGCCGTAGGTAGACCGTCTTTACAGGGGGGGGGCGGCTTACAAATATATACATATATGTATTCACACACACAGAGAGAAGTGTGTTTGGCTTTTTTGTTAGTCTTCATTATTAACCCTTTAACGCTCAGTGTTCCCGCTCTGAGAACACCAAACTCTGATGTTTTGACTGTTGCTAGTTACGAACAATAGATTGGATTTCTATAAAAATAGTTGCGGGTGACATAGCTCCACGAGAATCCTTTACTTTTTAGCACGTCATTTCCCGTAAAAAAATAGTCACGATTATTTTTAACAGCACTGACATCTGCGGAAAAATGGAAGAATGCGAGAACAGTTGAATAGATTGCCCAATGCTGAAAAAAGGGCAGGCGTTGCCATCGCTCGACTTAACTACCAGCAACATGGCGGACAATCGAAACGTTCATCGCGTGCCACAGATCTAGAGACCCTTTTTTGACGACAGCTGGCTGTGCCCGCGCACAGCCAGCATCGTCAAAAAAGTTTCTCTAGATCTGTGGCACGCGATGAACGTTTCGATTGTCCGCCATGTTGCTGGTAGTTAAGTCGAGCGATGGCAACGCCTGCCCTTTTTTCAGCATTAGGAAAGATACCTGTAAACACTCTTTTTACACTTATACACATAGTCTGGCGCAGTATGTCCTTTCTGGACCTTGTGCCATTAAGCACCAACCAACCAACCAGCATTAGGAAAGGGTTGCGCCTCAAAGGGTTAAACCAGCACTAGTGAATACAAACGCTTGATAAATGAATATAGATGATTGTTTTTTCTTATTTTTCTGAAAATAACTTCTTTTATTCCAGTTTCCACATTTTAGCAAGAATTTATACTTTAGTAAGTTTGTCAAGCATTACACCACATGCATACGTGCACAAACACACGCACACACACCACCTTTCGTTCGGCAAAAAATCGGTCGTTAACTGAGGTGGTCGCTCAATGAAGTATAAACATTTGATAGCCAAGCGAAAAAAAAAATGCTAAAAAGTTTTGTTGGTTTTAATATTTATGGAGCTGCATACTAATACATAAGTAATTATACGAACATTTTTTTTAAATTTTAACAAAATAGTTAGAAATTTCGGATTTTTTCATTCTTGTTTTCTGTCTCCGAGAGTACTTCTATTTCTACTTTGTTTTTTACATCTGACAAAAGAGCATTTATTCTGATATTCTTTATGCATCCTGAATTTTCCACACTAAAATATATTTGCTTTAAAATTGGCTTTCTGGGTTTTTCCACAACCAAAGGTAACCGACAACTTTCTTTTCGAATTTCTTTTTTCGCGTCACTCGATCCCATGAATACTCTGCTCCAACGGTAAGGCAAAATAACTCGTTTCTTAGATATATCTCTTCTCTAACCTGCAAGACTTATAGATGATGTCTGTCATGTATCTGGCAACACGAAATGATATAGATTTGAAGTGAAGTAATGAAACTCAGTTCCATCTCTTTTTTTTTTGTATGTCTCAGCATGTTGATTGCATGGTCTCAGCATGTCTCACGCTATTCTGTTAACTTAAAATAAATAACTTATATACTTACATTCTACTTATATGTAGTCATGTTCTTAGTAACTAAAGAATGATTTATATAGAAATGCTGAAAAAAGGGCAGCCGTTGCCATCGTTCGACCTAACTATCAGCAAGATGGCGGACGATCGAAACGTACATCTCGTGCCACAGATCTAGAGACCCTTTTTTGACGACAGCTGGCTGTGAGCGCACAGCCATCTGCAGCGGCTGCCCTTTTTTCAGCATTGGGCAATCTATCCAGCTGCTCTCGCATTCTTCCGTTTTTCGGCAGATGTCAGTGCTGTTAAAAATAATCGTGACAATTTTTTTGACGGGAAATGACGTGCTAAAAAGTAAAGGATCCTCGTGTGAGCTCTGCCACCCGCAACTATTTTTATAGAAATCCAATCTATTCTTCGTGACCGGCAACAGTCAAAACGTCAGAGTTTGGTGTTCCCAGAGCGGGAACACTGCGCGTTAAAGGGTTAATCGTATAGTTCAGATTCAGTTAAAAGAAACCGTCGAAAATAAATACAACACAGGCCAGACATCACTTAGACAACTACATTACTGAAAGAAAAGGTTCTAGATTTGTGAATTTCAGAGAATATACGTTCTTCGTAAGAAGTTATCCCCAAAGTAAGGTTAAGTAAGAAAGTAAAGACCATGTGTTAAAATGAATGTATGGATGCGCACTTTATTATCTGACGAAATTAAAAAGCATTCTGGCTGATAGATTTCAAGGTGTGGTTTTATGAAATTCGTAAACGATACATAACTTTAATCAAACGCCTCAGTTAATCGGAAATCTAAGAATTCGCTGAATTTATTTTACACGAGACGATTTCAGATTCGACAAATTCTACTGTACTTTGGAGAACTTTTTTGGTCATTTGGGGAGGCTGAGTGTTGAATAGAACAGAATGCTGTACACTATCATGCGACTGTTCCAGTTCCAATCGCGCCAAATTGTGCAGCTCGCACTACTTTTATATGTCATTGGCAGATGGCAGCACTACCCTTTTACACAAAGCTACGAAATCGGACGGTCGTGGTGCTACGCAGTGGTTCCCAAACTTTTTTTGTCCTGGGACCCACCTTCACCGAGAAATTTTTTTTCGCGACCCACTACTTCGTAACGATAACCAATATAAGCTAATAAAACACTATAGTTTACTATAAAATACTACAGTTTCATACTTTCCCGCCCAGTGAGTCACGACCCATAGTTTGGGAACCACTGGTAATATTAGAAAGGAGTTTAAGAATTCATGCTGCAGTCTAGTGAAGATATTTCGAACTGCGTTAGTCCATTTGTACTGTATCAAGAATATTTCACCCCACCCTGTTGTTTCGCTTCTTGTTATGCATGATACTTGGTAAAAGTACGAGAAATAAAAAGTTGGACTGCGAATGCGATTGGATATCTCGCAGAACCACTGGCGGATTAACCCTTTGAAGCGCAACCCTTTCCCAATGCTGAAAAATGGGCAGACGTTGCCATCGCTCGATTTAACGACCAGCAAGATGGCGGACGATCGAAACGTTCATCGCGTGCCACAGATCTAGATACCCTTTTTTGCTGGTAGTTAAGTCGAGCGATGGCAACGGCTGCCCTTTTTTCAGCATTGGGCAATCTATCAAGCTGTTCTCGCATTCTTCCATTTTTCAGCAGATATCAGTGCTGTTAAAAATAATCTTTTTACGGGAAATGACGTGCTAAAAAGTAAAGGATTCTCGTGGAGCTGTGTCACCCGCAACTATTTTTATAGAAATCCAATCTATTCTTCGTGACTGGCAACAGTCGAAACGTCCGAGTTGGGTGTTCCCAGAGCGGGATCACTGCGCGTTAAAAGGTTAAAGGGCTCCCAAGAAAAGAGAAATTAAATTAAAAAATGTAACAGTCCTATTTTACTTCCCTAAAACGGACATAGTAACAGTTTCAACTAATCGCCCCCCCACCCACAAAATTGCATGAATCCGTCTCTGCGGAGAACTGCTTAGGAACGAATGCGAGACGAGAAAGATTTTTAGTATCACGATATAGGGATTTTGCGAGACGAGCAGTGGCATAGCCAGAAAAAAAAAAAAATCAGGGGGGGGATACTATAGGATACTACCTTCAGGAACGGCCTACCTATTTGGTTTAAAGCCTGTTTTAGTTCCTGAAGTGTCCTACTGTCCTGCTGAACCCTAGCTCTAGGCTCAGGTCCAGCAAGCAGCGGTTTCCCTCATTTTTATTTTATTTTTTTACAGCACAATTTTTGGATTACAATTGGTAAAATACATCAGTGTTATACAATATAAAGGCAGTTAGTTTACAATGGTTTACAATTGCTCACAATATTGTTCTTAGTAACATTTGACCATAGATACTAATATTTAACACGTTCTTTTTTTTTTTCTATTTTACAATTTTGAAAGTTTAAAAAAAGTAAATAAATATCTAAAAATAAACAATAGGCTTGAGAATGATAAACTTTAAAAGTAATTTTGAAAAATTTAAACATAAATAACTACAACTAATATTCAAAAATGTGCTTTAGAAAGAAGTTATTTATTTATTTATTTATTTATTTATTTATTTATTTTTTTTTTTTTTGAAAGCATACATATACATATAATAATATACTGAAAAATAAATTTAGGCTTCGATATCAGCTGGGAGCAGGAAAGCGTCTGAGCTTATAGCACTATCAGCTGGGAACAGGAAAGCGTCTGGTTCAAACCCAGGTCGCGTCCATCGACCTAGCCGTTTAGGAGTATTTCGTATTTTTCATCAAAACTTCGCGTAAATACGAGTTAGGACCCCTTATAAAGATCCTCACAGAGGGTAAACCCCACCTTACCGTATATCGACTGTAATCCCACAAATCAAGTCAAATTGCATTTTTTTTTAGTGTAAAGAACATTTCCAAATTAATTCATCATAGTTACATATATTGCAAAAATTACTGAATTCGGGTTTTTGCTACAGTTTAAGAAAACAATTAACCCTCTCGTCACCGAATTATGAAAAATCGGAGAAAACAAATCTGTCTAGCATTTAATACATCTGAAATACTATTATAAATCATGCAAAAATATTTTTTTCTAATGTCTATTAATATTTGTCGATTAATGTCGATAATAATAATTTTTCTAATAATAATTTCTGCATTTTCGAAGCATTTTGTTATGCTAAAATTAATTTAAAAGGATGCACATATTAGGTAAAGGTTGAGGAATAAGAAAAAAAAAAACTATACTTACCTTAAAAAGACAAAAACGGTAAAAAAGCAGCGTAAATAGTTTCTTAATTTTTCTCCTGAAACAATGAAGCGAAAACTGTAAAAAATGATCTAAATTGACTAGTACTGCAATCTAGGCACGATTTATGCATCTAGTTAAGAGCCTCATATACTTTCTACATGAATGAATGATATTGATATCACTGAAAGAAAAAAATACTAAATTCAATTGTTTTCTCTCTAAATATGGCTATTTGAAATAGGAGCCTCATATGAGGTTCAGGGTGACGATAGGGTTAATGATCGCAAACGAAGTTTCTCCTTCTTGACTTTATTTTACAATAGCTCGACAATTTGATTTACTGCATCAATTTATGATCATAATTACAGGCTCAGCCAAAAGGGGCTTTCAAAAAGTGTGGACTATTTACCCTTCTTGAGGTAAACAGAAATACTTTTTAATCGTTGGCACAGACCAAAAGGACAAGGCCAATTGTAGTCTACATGAAGTGCCCAATCGTAGGCTACACCCCACCCCCACCCCTGGGCATATATGTCCTTAAAAAAAAAAAAAAAATGAAAGTTTCGAAAACAAGCTCACTTCTTATTTCTAAACAAAGTTGGGCACCAAGAATGATCACTGCCTTTTTGACAATTTTTGATTCTGTGGCATGCTGTGTAATACCCTCTTTAACATGAAATGCGAACGGACCATCTATATTTTCGAAATATTTGAAATCTCTGCGCATTTTTCTAGGCAAATTATGTTCTTAATATGTGGTAATTTTTCCTTCTAAAAGTTGCATGAGATATACGCGTATTCTGTCTATGTGCCCTCACATCACTGTTCGAGGTTCTAATACAATTTGCTTCTTTTTAAAGCAGTTCAAAAACAGCTTTAAAACTATAGTTTTTAAAGAACAAGCAACCTTAAATTTTGTATGAAATGCGCACTCCTTATCTGACACGACGTACGATTTTGTACACGTTCAAACATTTCTTTTTTTTTTTTTTTTCTAGCGAATCGTTCCAGCAAAATACTGAATAAATAGAATATTCCCATAAAGCCGTCAATTCATAAAAAAAACAACAACAACACAACTCGTCTTGAGCCGATTCTTCCAAGGGGAAAATCATTTCCAATAATAAAATATTCTTGGGAATATAAACACGGAAAAGGAATTCAGGAATATCGTGGCACGAAACGTGATGCGAATCGAAAATTGGTGAAAACAAGAAGAAAGAATTATAACTTCTTATAGAAGAAAACGACGAAAGGGTGCTAATAAAACATTCCACCTTTTCCGAATTAAACGTAAAAACAACTTAACAATTAAACGTGAAACTAAAATATGTTTTCAAACATCAGAAAAAAAAAACCTTAACCCCTTAACGGTAGTATTATTTTCAAGAAAACGGTCCTTAAAAGTGCCTATTTCGTTATTTCAGCAAATTGTATAAAAATAAGTGCATGGACAATATATGAATTTTAAGGTCTTGGCCATTTTTTTAAGTGCGAAGATAAAATAAAATATAACAAATATGACCAGAGACGTATTTAAAGGGGGGGGGAGATCTGAAAACTTAAAGCAATTATTAAAATATTCAGCCTTCAGCTGAAATTAGTTTCCCCTCCGCTAAAGAGGTTTTTTGACAGAACCTTTTAATTTGTATTGGCAGCCATGTACAGGATGTATTTGCATGTAAATCAAACGGGGAGAAACCAACCGTTCTTCCAGTTTTTCAGATTTGAGAGTTAAATATGCACACACGTACACCAAAAGTCGCCAAGCTTGGCGACTTTTGGCATAGTTCTTGAGGGAGGCACGTGACCGTGGTCGGACCATTACCTAACTTATGTGGTAGGACGGTATTGTGCTTGAAATGGATGAATGCCCCTAAAATTGCCATTGACCGTAATGTATTGGAAATCTTTTGAGTGTTCCTGTAGCAGAACTGTAAATGATAAAGACACTTTTTTAATGGAGAAATTCATTTTCTAACTCTTTACAGCATATATCACTCCTGCGTCGTTTGAAATAGCCCAAAACCTCTAAAAAACGCTTTGATGAATGTCGGCCCATAGAGCTTAATGTATTTCGAATCTGTTAGGCCATTCTGTTGATAAACTATCCAGTCGAATGGAACCGAAACGGGAGGTGCACAAATAGATGTTACAACAATCCTAAATATAAAGTTTCAACATTCTACGCCTAATAGTTTTTGAGATATGCGAGTTTAATGAATTTCGGCCCATTGAGCGTAATGTATTTCGAATGTTTTGGGCGGTCCTGTAGATAAACTATCCAGTCGAATGGAACCAATAGGGGAGGTGCACAACTAGATGTTACAACTATCCAAAATATGAAGTTTCGACATTCTACGCCTAATAGTTTTTGCGTTAGGCGAGTTTAATGAATTTCCGCCCATAGAGCGTAATGTATTTCGAATCTTTTGGGCGGTCCTGTACATAAACTATACACTCGATTGCGACCAAAAGGGGAGGTGCACAACTAGATCATAGAACAATCCTAAATATCAAATCTCAACATTCTACGACCAATAGTTTTTGAGATATGCGAGTTACATACATACGTACGTACGTACGTACGAACATACGTACGTACGTACAGACGGCATGGAAAAACTGACCACAATAGACTCTTTGAAAGTTACTTTGAAATTTTTCAAGTATCCATTATTCCAATCATGTGTCGGATCTTGGTGTGTTTGAAATTTCCGTGAGATCTGTAAGATTTTATTTACTATCAATTATCATCCACGACTTTTTTTGTCTGCCCAAAACTATTACCCTCTTTAGCGGAGGGTAAAACCTTAACCCCTTAACGGTAGTATTATTTTCAAGAAAACGGTCCTTAAAAGTGCCTATTTCGTTATTTCAGCAAATTGTATAAAAATAAGTGCATGGACAATACATGAATTTTAAGGTCTTGGCCATTTTTTAAAGTGCGAAGATAAAATAAAATATAACAAATATGACCAGAGACGTATTTAAAGGGGGGGGGGAGATCTGAAAACTTAAAGCAATTATTAAAATATTCAGCCTTCAGCTGAAATTAGTTTCCCCTCCGCTAAAGAGGTTTTTTGACAGAACCTTTTAATTTGTATTGGCAGCCATGTACAGGATGTATTTGCATGTAAATCAAACGGGGAGAAACCAACCGTTCTTCCAGTTTTTCAGATTTGAGAGTTAAATATGCACACACGTACACCAAAAGTCGCCAAGCTTGGCGACTTTTGGCATAGTTCTTGAGGGAGGCACGTGACCGTGGTCGGACCATTACCTAACTTATGTGGTAGGACGGTATTGTGCTTGAAATGGATGAATGCCTCTAAAATTGCCATTGACCGTAATGTATTGGAAATCTTTTGAGTGTTCCTGTAGCAGAACTGTAAATGATAAAGACACTTTTTTAATGGAGAAATTCATTTTCTAACTCTTTACAGCATATATCACTCCTGCGTCGTTTGAAATAGCCCAAAACCTCTAAAAAACGCTTTGATGAATGTCGGCCCATAGAGCTTAATGTATTTCGAATCTGTTAGGCCATTCTGTTGATAAACTATCCAGTCGAATGGAACCGAAACGGGAGTTGCACAAATAGATGTTACAACAATCCTAAATATAAAGTTTCAACATTCTACGCCTAATAGTTTTTGAGATATGCGAGTTTAATGAATTTCGGCCCATTGAGCGTAATGTATTTCGAATGTTTTGGGCGGTCCTGTAGATAAACTATCCAGTCGAATGGAACCAATAGGGGAGGTGCACAACTAGATGTTACAACTATCCAAAATATGAAGTTTCGACATTCTACGCCTAATAGTTTTTGCGTTAGGCGAGTTTAATGAATTTCGGCCCATAGAGCGTAATGAATTTCGAATCTTTTGGGCGGTCCTGTACATAAACTATACACTCGATTGCGACCAAAAGGGGAGGTGCACAACTAGATCATAGAACAATCCTAAATATCAAATCTCAACATTCTACGACCAATAGTTTTTGAGATATGCGAGTTACATACATACGTACGTACGTACAGACGGCATGGAAAAACTGACCACAATAGACTCTTTGAAAGTTACTTTGAAATTTTTCAAGTATCCATTATTCCAATCATGTGTCGGATCTTGGTGTGTTTCAAATTTCCGTGAGATCTGTAAGATTTTATTTACTACCAATTATCATCCACGACTTTTTTTGTCTGCCCAAAACTATTACCCTCTTTAGCGGAGGGTAAAAATAAAATAAAATAAATGTTAAATTTCTAGGAAAAGACAACATTCAGGGTTATGAGACTGAATGCGTGTTTTGTAGTAAGCAGGGAATCATTTAAAATATTTATTTTGAACATTAAAAGGAAATTTTATTAAACTTACTTCTTAATAAAAATTTGTAAAGCTTTCTTTGAACATAAGTGAGCTAAGATTGCACAATGCATATTCCAAATACACGTATTTGAGTACTTAAAAATAAATGATCTCCGAAATAAGTTAAAAATAGTCAGGAATTGTCATATGTTGTGTGAAATGAGATATCAAAAAATCTGTGCATAAGGTCTGAAATGCTTTTATCTTTCTGGTTCATGGCGTTTGAAACTATAGTGAGGAAATATGACGGGCACGTGGAGTTAACTCTTTGAGGCGCAACCCTTTCCCAATGCTGAAAAAAGGGCAGCCGTTGCCATCGCTCGACATAACTACCAGCAAGATGGCGGACGATCGAAACGATCTCTGTGCCCGGCACAGCCAGCTGTCGTCAAAAAAGGGTCTCTAGATCTGTGGCACGCGATGAACGTTTCGATCGTCCGCCATCTTGCTGGTAGTTATGTCGAGCGATGGCAACGGCTGCCCTTTTTTCAGCATTGGGCAATCGATCCAGCTGTTCTCGCGTTCTTCCCTCTTTCGGCAGATGTCAGTGCTGTTAAAAATAATCGTGACCATTTTTTTACGGGAAATGACGTGCTCAAAAGTAAAGGATTCTCGTGGAGCTCTGTCACCCGCAGATATTTTTATAGAAATCAAATATATTCTTCGTGACTTGCAACAGTCAAAACGTCAGAGCTTGGCGTTCTCGGGGCGGACACACTGCGCGTTAAAGGGTTAAAGGAGAAAGCTTAGCCCGTGATTTTGGCGGGATCGAGGCTTAAAGTGCTAATAATCTTCTTGGTTTAATTACACTGAAAATAATAGTTTTCGAACAAGGTCAAATTAGCAATTTATAAAAAATGAAGCAGAAATCTTTAAACAATTGAACCTGCCTAGTGGAATATAGTCTAAAGGGATATCCAGCCTATTGTAATAAATTTACAATGTACCAAGCCGTAATAATTAGCCAATGTCATCCCACATAGTATAATATTGGCTTATTCGAATAAATTTTCGTGGCAAATTAGTCATTTCATGAAGCAGGTTCGGCTTACGTAGAGAAGACTGGGACTAGTTGACAATAGGGGTAAATTAGCGCAGTCCTCAAAAAGCCTTTGTATGTTCAAAGATTGCACAACCAGCAAGAGAATAACTTTCTTCTTCCACTCTCCAAATACCGTTGTAGTTTTGTAGCGTTGTCCACATGCAGTAAGTATAGTGAAGCTTCGTTTTTTGATTGAACTAGGGGAAAAAAGCGTACAAACAAAATTCTCAGAAGTGTGTACATTTTCGTAACAACCAACAATAAAAAGTCAGATTTAAATTAAAATACTGCATCTTTATATTACTGCATGAAAACAAAATACACAATAGGTATGTAGCTATACTAACAGCTTTATTCTGAATTTAACGTGGATCTAGTTATTGTATACATATTCATTCCGCGTGTGCAAAATATTTTGTAATTTTCGGCTGTATGGCTGTTTGGGAATGCACAGAAAAAAGTTCATTGTACATAGTTAAAAGTGCCTGTTTCACATTATCATTTAAATCGCCGTATATTAGATATCCTTGCTTAACCCGTAAGCAGGCGCTTCTACTTTTGTAACTTAAGCATCGCGGGGTAAATCTTACCCATTTGTCTTCCTTATATTTTTAACTAAAAACGTTTGAAAAACAAATTTGTGGACTTAAACGTAAAATACGTCAGTTCTATTACGTTTCATTGGAGGAAATCGTGCTTTTCATATTTATTTAGAGATTTTGTAGCAGTTCCTTTAAATATCATGCTTTCTGAGAAGAAAATTTCATATGATATGCTTTATACCTAAAAACACTAATTACTTTATTAATATGATATTAATTTCACCTAATAGCCTTTTGTCAATACTTACCAGTAGTGTAACGTCAATTTATATTTAATTTACATTTAGTTTATATTTAGTTTACGTTAACAGCGTAATGAAACATTGTTAGTCGCGGGGGAGTATTTAATCCCAAAGTGGATTTCCCCCCCCCCTTCCGGACAACAAAGAAACGACATTATTTCACCCATACCAACTAGACCTTGAATTTGAAAGGTAGAAGTCGAGGCAAACTTTTTCTAAAAAAATTCTTCCATTTTACGAAGACAAAAAGTCGCTGGGGTGAGATTTTCCCCAGCGCGCCTACTTACGGGTTAAAGTTAGAATCTCTCAAAGCTTGTTGAAAACTTGCATCACACAGTGTATCTCCTCCTTTAGTTATATAAAAAAAACGTGTAAATGAAATTATTTAACATTAAAATCCAATGGATTTTTCCGGAACCATTCAGAAAAACGTATAAATGATAAAAACGTATAAATGAGAAACGTATAAACGGTGTATCGCTGTATTTACAAAGATTTTTCTTTCTTCTTTTATTATTTTTTTTTTTTACATTGGCAAGATATTTTTTGCTTTTGTATTCTTTTTTCAAATTTCTAATACTCATCTTAATATTTGCTATTTAACTTGGGTAGTTTTAATAGTGTATTAGCGAGAGATTGACTCGATCTACTTCTAGCGTTATTTATTTCGATTGTTTACAGTTAGACGGTCGGGCCTCTCATTTTTTGACGGGGGGGGGTGGAGATGACTTATGGGGGCTAGTAGGCGCATTGAATGTGGGGCAAGTTGACTCGGTGTGCCAACTGATCCCTTATATCGTTTTAGAATATTTTCAGGAAAAACAGGATCCCCCTTACGCGAAACCATCAACGCTTGCGCCTATAATGGGCTCATGACTGGAGTGCAGACAACAAATGATATTTTCTGACGAATCCCGCTTTATTATGTGGAATGAAGGCCGCAGTCCTGTTAGGCGCTATGCCAGTGAAAACAACCATACGGAGTGCATTATCCCTTTAACGCGCAGTCTGTCCGCTCCGGGAACGCCAAACTCTGACGTTTGACTGTTGCCGGTCACGAAGAATACATTTGATTTCTATAAAAGTAGTTGCGGGTGACCTAGCTCCACGAGAATCCTTTACTTTTTAGCACGTCATTTCCCGTAAAAAATGGTCATGATTATTTCTAACAGCACTGACATCTGCTTAAAAATGGAAGAACGCGAGAACAGGTGGATCGATATCCCAATACTGAAAAAAGGGCAGCCGTTCGCTCGACTTAACGACCAGCAAGATGGCGGACGATCGAAACGTTCATCGAAACGCAAACGCCATCTTGCTGGTCGTTAAGTCGAGCGATGGCAACGGCTGCCCTTTTTTCAGCATTGGGAAAGGGTTGTGCCTCAAAGGGTTATGGAACGTCATAGTGGACGAACACCGGGAGTTACGGTCCGGGCGTATCACGAACGATCTCAGCTGCTACGAATTGTGGGTAATATTAACAGCAACATGTACAGCAGAAAAATGCTGGACCCCGAAGTCGTTCCTTTTCTTCAAGACATTCCTGGATCTATCTTTCAGCAGGATAATGTCTGCTTACATGTGGCAAGGAATGTACAAGACTTCTTTTCAACAGAAAACATACAGCTTCCTTTGTGGCCTGCTTATTCGTCCCCTGTTGAATATGTGTGGGATTTCATTATGACCGTCTCCTTCGTGATCCTTGTCCAACAGCTTCAACGGATGAACTTTGGGTACAACTACAATAAATATGGAATGCTCTTTCCCAAGCACAATTCGAAATCTGTTTGACTCTATGCCACGTCGTATACCACCACTTATTGCAACACATGATGACCCACCAAATACTGATTTGGACACTTTTTTTTTTTTGCTTTGAAAATTTAATCATTTATTTTTACTAATGCGAATTATTTCTGCATTAAATTTCATTTGATTCTGAGTATCCATTAATGGTGTTGCATTTTTTACGAACAGGAGTTGATTTTTTTTTATAGCTGCAACTCTAACGATGTGGAGTAGGGCAAAAGCTACTTAAAGTTGATGTTTTATTCATTATTTCGATAACTGTAAGTGGCAGAACGGAGCGGTTGGATATGAGACACAGTTCGCTGATGAATATTTTTCTATGATTCTAAAGCTCAAAATTTAGAAAAAAATTCAATAATTCAGTTAATTACTATTACAGCACTGTGGGAAAATAGTCGTTGTCACAAATCATTTTTCAAGGAAGTTGCCGGCATTTTTGTTTCTATTATCACTTGGACAAATCAGATAAGTTTTACTTTTTGGATTTGAGCAGAAAATTAATATCCAATAATCAATATCTTTGCTGTAATTTAAGATTAAACTTTCTTAAGTACATGCATGTAATGATCTTTATTCTATTGATAAATTTTGTGCAACTTTTGAGTTTGTATTTAAAAGGACTTCGTGGGGGTGATTTTTGGTGTGTTCGTTCTATACCTTCGTTTCGGTAATTCCGGAATATTTTTTTCTATTGTTATCGTTATTAATGTGTGGTCCACGAAGAGTAAATCTGTAGACTCCTCCCATAAAAAAATATCTTTAAAAAATGAAAATGATGCCAGCGGAACATCTGGCCAACCACAGTGAGTGAGACATCCTGATTGAGGTTCAGTGGGAGAGTGCCCCCTGTATATAAACCTACGTCTTGGGAAGAACATAGAAAGAGCAATGACACAAGGGCCGGATTTAGGGGAAAGCAACCGGAGGTGAAGCTCGGGGCTCCCCACAATACACATTTTTACGTAAAATTTCCTATGAACACAGAATAATTAAAAAGTAGCGTCACGAGTTTTATCCCCAAAGGTTTCAGATACAAAGTAACTGGTTCTTGCACACATTACACATACTACTAGCACTCAATGTGATCCGTTACGAGCAATGCCGACGTTGTATTAAGAGTCCAACAAAAGACAAGCAGTAGAGAAATAGACATTATTTTTTGAGTAACCTCCACCGGAAATTGAACCACTAGTCTGTGTTAACGCTGAATCCACTTCACCACAGTCGAAAAAATTCTTTCACTTTTGTTTGAAAAATTTTTAGGGGGCGCCACTTCTATCCTTCCTCAGGGCTTCCACACCTCTAAATCCTGCACTGATGACACAGTTCTCATTTTCAGTAGACTTTCGATCTTATTCCATGATAAAATGAAATTTTGCGAATATTTTATCACCGTCATTGTTGAGCAAAGAGTTTTGCATCTTTTAAGCGTGTTTTATCGTCACTATTTTTAAGGCCTGTCATTTTAAAAACTGCTTTTATATCTCCTATGTTGATTATCTCAAACTGCATTTAATTGTAGTAATAGGAATGCGTCGGAAATACATCTGATTTCGTATATCTTACTCATTGTCCCAGTGTACCCCAATCCCTGTCCCATTGTGCTCCGCAAAGAGTCACAATGAGACAACTTGTGTACGTTTTGAAATTAACTTTTATTCAAAAAATAAAATAAGGATACATTCTCAAAAGAATTCTAATAAAATCTAAGAATTTTCAAAATAATACTCTGCATTTAACTTTTAGTTTTAATTAAAAGAAAGAAAATTATTTCAAAACAAGTAAAAAATTGTCCCACTGTGGCCTTCTCCCCTACTAGGAAAAGCTTTGTAGCGTCAAGAAAGTGAAACGCAAATGAAAACACAAAAATTTTTATTAAATAACTCTTTCCAGAAAAAATAGTTCACATGAATAAGTCTTTCAGCAAATATATATATATATCAGAATGTTTAAATATATGCAAAGATTTGAACATAAGAAAATTTGGAGCATATGATCCTAAATCCATTCAATTCTTCCCTTCACTGCTACACATAATCCTGAAATCCGTCAGTGCTATTCTCCTGAACAGCTACCTCTTCCGAATATCCATCGAGTTCGGGTACATAAACAACTGGCAAGGTGGCTGCTTGATCTCGAGAAATAAAAAGCCAGACAAATCCCAAAGCAGACAGCAATATTGCAATAATTATCAACGAGGCAGCCATTCGTGGAAGCCAAGTGATGTCCTTGCTCACCGATGGGTTCAACTATCTCCTTCTTTGGCGCACCAGTTCGTCATCCTCAATTCCATCATCATCTTCGGATCGCGATTCTGGGTGTCGAAACTTCAACTTTGCAATGAGACTCGTCAGCCTCTCATATTTTTCTCTCTTCCGCTTTGCATAATCGGAATTGCTACTTTCGAGCTCATCAGTGACTGTAGTATCAGCACTTTCAAAAGAGTGATCAATTGGTTCATTTTCATCAATGACTGACGTAACGCTTTCTGCATCAGTAAAATCATCAGAATTCTGTGACTGTTCATTTTCTTTTCGTTGATTGTCCAAAAGACCAAAATTCTTTCTCTGTACAGCGCTTTTCTTTCTTACACTATCCGAAGTGTCAGCCCTTTTGTACGAATGATCAATCACTTCATTTTTATCAGTGACTGACGTTGTGCTTTCTTCATCAGCATAATCTTCAGAAGTCTCTGCTTGTTTATTCCGTTTTCTACGGTCGTCCGAAAGACCAAACTTCTTTTTCTGAACAGTGCCTTCTTTTCTTACATTTCCAGAAATATCAGTACTTTCAGAAGTATGATCAATTAGTTAATTTTCATCAGTGTCTGGCATTTTGCTTCCTGTGTACTTTTCAGAATTCTGTGATTGTTCATTTTCTTTTCTCTGATCACCCAAAAGACCAACATTCTTTTCCTGTACATTGCCTTTTTTTCTTAAACTTTCGGAAGTGCGAGCCTTTTTGAAATGACGATTAGTCCCTTCATTTTTATCAGTGACAGATTTAGTACTTATTGTTTCCGTATAAACTTTAGAATTATCTACTTGTTCTTTCCCTTTTCGATGGTCGTTCAAAAGACCAAACTCCTTTTTCTGTACAATGCCTTCGTTTCTTTCATTTTCATCTGTATCAGTGCTTTCGGAAGCATGATGAGACAGTTCATTTTTATCAGTAACTGGTGATGTGCTTTCTGCATCAGTATAATCTGTAGCATTCTGCGGTTCCTCGTTTCCTTTTCGCCTTTTAGACTGGTTTTCGAAAAGACCAAAAATCTTTTTCAGTACGCTGACTCTTTTTTTCTTTCTGTGAGTTTCAGTCCCTTCGTAGGCATTATCGATCAATTCACTTTTGCCAGTGACTGGATTTGTGATTTCTGTATCGGTATTATCTCCGGAAATCTGCTTATTTCCTTTTCGCTTTTTAAACTGGTTTCCCAAAATCCCAAATTTCTTTTCCTGTACAAAGGGTCCTTTTCCTACATTTTCAGGAGTGTCAGAACTTTCGAATGGATAATCAGTTAATTCACTTTTGTCAGTGACTGATGTTGCATTTTCTGTTGTCAGCATAATCTTCAGAATTCTCTGATTCTTCAGTCTGATTTTGATTTGTAAGCACATCTTTTAAAGCACCACAATTGCTTTTCCGTATAGGGCCTTCTTCGCTTACATCTTCAGAAGTGTCATCCCTTTTGTAAGCATGATCAATTAATTCCCTTTCGCTAGATACCGGCGTTGCGCTTTTTGCATCAGATTAGTCTTCAGAATTCTCTGATTCTTCTGTCTGATTTTGATTTGTAAGCACATCTTTTAAAGCACCAAAATTGTTTTTCTGTATAGGGCCTTTTTCGCTTACATCTTCAGAAGTGTCATCCCTTTTGTAAGCACGATGAATTAATTCCTTTTCGTTAGCTACCGGCGTTGCGCTTTTTGCATCAGAATAGTCTTCAGAATTCTGAGATTCTTCGTTTCCTTTTAGCTTTTTAAGCCGGTCTTCTGAAACATTAAACTTCTCTTTCAGTACAGCAAATTCATTGTTTACATTTTCAGGAGTGTCACTATTTTAAAAGTCATAATCAATTGATTCATTTTGGTCAGCGACCGGCGTTGTGCTTTCTGCATCAGCGTAGCCATCAGAATTCTGCGATTCTTCATTTCTTTTTAGCTTTTTAAGCCGGTCTTCCATATCATCAAGCTTCTTTTTCTGAACAGCACCTTCTTTGCTAACATTTTCAGGAGTTTCACCATTTTGAAAATCATAATCAGTTGATTCATTTTGATCAGTAACAGGCGTTGTGCTTTCTGTATCAGAATAATCTTCTGAATTCTGCAATTCTTCATTTTCTGTTAGCTTTTTAAGCCTCTCCTCTAAAGCGTCAAACCTCTTTTTCTGTATAGCGCCTTCTTTGCTTACATTTTCAGAAGTGTCAGTCCCTTCGTAAGCTTGATCATACAATTCATTTTTATCAGTCACTGGCGTTGTGATTTCTGTATAATCTTCAGAATTGTCCGATTCTTCGTCTCCTTTAATATTTTTATTCCGATCTCCCGAAACACCAACACTTTTTTTCTGTATTATACGTTCTTTTCCTTCCTTTTCACCAGCATCAAAATTTTCAAAAGAATGATCAATCGCTTCATTTTTTTCAGTTACACGCGTTGTGCTTTCTGTATAAGTATAATCTTCAGAATTCTCTGACTGTCCCTTTCCCTTCATCTTTTTAAACTTGTCTTCAGGAACACCAAAACTCTTTTTCTGTGCACTGCCTTCTTTTTCTACATTTTCACCAGTAATGGCAGTTTCAAAAGTATAATTAATCACTTCATTCTTATCAGCCACTGGCGTTGTGCTTTCTTTATCCATATAACGACCAGAATCCTCGGATAGTTCATTTCCTTTTCGCTTTTTAAGCCAATCCAATGCACGAAACTTCTTTTTCTGTACAGTGTCTTCTTTTTCTACATTTTTACCAGTACTACCGATTTCAAAAGTATAATCAATCACTTCATTATTGTCAGTCACTATCGCTGTGCTTTCTGTATCCATATAACGGCCAGAATTTTCTGATAGTTCATGTCCTTTGCGCTTTTTAAGCCAGTCTAAAGCACCAAACTTCTTTTTCTTTACAGTGCTTTCTTTTTCTGCATTTTCACCAGTATCAGCTTGTTTAAAAGTACCATCAGTCACTTCATTTTTATCACTCACTGGAGTTGTGCTTTCTTTATCCATATAGCGTCCAGAATCCTCTGATAGTTCATTTCCTTTTCGCTTTTTAAGCCAACCCAATGCACGAAACTTCTTTTTCTGTACAGAGCCTTCTTTTTCTACATTTTCACCTGTACTAGCACTTTCAAAAGTACCATCAGTCACTTCATTTTTATCACTCACTGGAGTTGTGCTTTCTTTATCCATATAACGGCCAGAATCCTCTGATAGTTCATTTCCTTTTCGCTTTTTAAGCCAACTCAATGCACGAAACTTCTTTTTCTGTACAGAGCCTTCTTTTTCTACATTTTCACCTGTACTAGCACTTTCAAAAGTATCAGATTGTAAGGAAAGTTTTCCGCCAGATTTGCATGAGTCAGCTCAAGCGGTACCGAGCGATTGACCTTATATATCAAGTATATGAAATGATTAGCGCGACTAATGGTCATGGCACTAAAGTCTAACCTTTTAGCTAGCTCTCGAGTGGGTGAATATTTTATCTCCTTCCACAAATTCTCGTTGGCGGACCTCATCAATATCAGTAGGCCGGCCAGAGCGCTCTGCTTCTTAAATGTCCTAGTCCTCGTTTTTGAACTTTTGGTACCAAATCTTTACAGTGTCGTATGATACAACAGTAGTACCATAAGCTGTACACATGATTCGGTGTCATTCTGTAGCTGACTTGTTGTTGCAACAGAAACTGAGAGTAAATGATGGTTCAATCTGGTAGCGTGATAGTTCCATTTCAGACACCTTAAACTTAATCATAACGATATTGTTTTATAGATTTCACAACACAGTGCTCTAAAACAAGTCTTTTTCTTTCAAATAACAAAAATAGTTTAACAAAATATTGCCAAAGACACCAACGCGAACTATTTGTGCAGACAATACTTGCAGTGGCGGAAAACTTTCGTTACAACCTAATATAATCAGTCACTTCATTTTTATCACTCACTGGAGTTGTGCTTTCTCGTTCCATATAACGACCAGAATTCTCTGATACCTCATTCTTTTTTCGCTTTTTCAGCCAGTCCAAAGCACCAAACTTCTTTTTCTGTGCAATGCTCTCTTTTTCTGCTTTTTCGCCAGTATCAGCACGTTTAAAAGTACCATCAGCCACTTCATTTTTATCAGTGATTGGCTTTGCGCTTTCTGAATCCGCATAACCTCCAACATTATCTGATTCTTCCATACCTTTCTTCTTTTCAGACATGTTTTCCAAGTCACCAAAATTCTTTGTCGGTACAGTGGATTCTTTTCTTACATTTTTAGGAGCGCCGCCAATTCTTTCACGGTGCTTTAATAACGTCTTTGATTTTCTGGCATGTCTTCTAGTATGACATATATTTAAGAGACAAAGTGAAACTATTATCATATATATAAAGACGCTTTACGCATATATTTAACGATATTTATTAAGTGTTCTTCATGTTGTATATATGTGAAAAGTCATTGTGAATGAGTAAGTATTATATCAAACTTTTAGGTGCATTGTTGATGTGATTATGTTAACAATGCAACAAAATGTTTCAAACTCAGTAACAAAGAATACTAAGTAACTCTTATTTAAATCTTTATTTTTAATTATTAGAATCTCCAACAATGTGTTTCACTTACTCATGTACGAAATATAAAAAACTTAATTTATCCTTTAAACAACAACAAAAATCTTGTATTGCAAGTAAAATCACAAATAATAAATAAAATAGTAATTGTATCTGAATCTTTTTCTGATATGTTAATAGGGTACATCTTAATCAGATAAAAATATCTTATGAAACATTTATGTAAAACATTAAGGGCACTCTAAATTTTTTTGGTGGAATGAGTCCGTAGGCGATTCGAAAGATGGACCAATTTTCATATCACACTTTGAGAATGTATGTTATAGAACAAAGGAATAACCTAGATAAATTTTGTAATGATCGATATATTTTTACGGAAAATAGCTCTCCACACATGCACAAGGAAAAATATATGATAAAATTAATAACTATGAAGTTATTGGTAGATTTGACTGTAAAACTTGTTTTACTGCCTTGATGGTAACTCCACAGCCAAGTATTAACAAGGACTTAACAGTAACGCAGTTACAAAAATATTTAAAAATTTTGATAGCTTCTAAAGATATTACCCAATAAGTTACTACTATTAAGAAATTTGATTTTCCTATTCCAGCAGTTTTTATCATACTAATGATGCATTTTTTTTGGGGTTCGGGAGGGGGAGGAAATCATATTTAATTAGAGGTAACTAGCCTTAAACGTTACTTGGAAAGTTAAATTGTTCATGTTGAAAATAGTTTATTCCAGTAAAAACTAGATTCATTAAACGGAATTTCACATCCCAGTCGCTCAGTTTCCTCGCGTAAAATATTTAGTTATAGCAATTTTTTGTTTGTGTTTACTTTAATTAATAAAAAAACAAAGATCTTTTTTAAAAATCTGTGCAAACATTTATTTTTTTCTAACTTAAACTAATGCTTTTTAATTTCTTGTTCAAATCAGTGTTTTGAGGAAATGAGCAATGCTTGCAACTATTTTTAAAGCCCAAGAAATACATGCAATCTGGATAACAAAAACTTCTTTAAAAGTGTTAAACACTTTAATGGTTAACAGTTTTTTCTTATTGTAGATCATAATCATTAAAATTTTTTACTGAGTTTACTCAAAGTCATAGAAGTGAAAAAAATATTCCATTTTTTTAATAACTAAAAAATAATTAATAAATTATACATTGCATAATCCCATTAAAAAAGGAATTTCATTGACTAATTCACATTTTATAAAAAAAATACGTTAAAAACAGCGTTTTGATTGCCTAATTTAATTAAAATAACTTTTTTTCTTAGTTTTTATATCGGATATCAATACGTATCTTTTTCTTCTAGCAGTATTTAAAAAACAACAATTGAATTCTGTTGCATGTTTTGTTTCGAGGGCTTTAATTTTTTTTAACCCTTTAACGCGCAGTGTTGCCGCTCTGGCAACGCCAAACTCTGACGTTTTGGCTGTTGCCAGTCACGAAGAATAGATTTGATTTCTATAAAAATAGTGGCGGGTGACATAGCTGCACGAGAATCCTTTACTTTTTAGCACGTCATTTCCATAAAAAAATTGTCAGGATTTTTTTAACAGCACTGACATCTTCCGAAAATTGGAAGAACGCGAGAACAGCTGGATAGATTTCCCAATGCTGAAAAAAAGGGCAGCCGTTGCCATCGTTCGACTTAACTACCAGCAATATGGCGGACGATCGAAACGTTCATCGCGTGCCACAGATCGAGAGACCCTTTTTTCGTCAAAAAAAGGGTCTCTAGATTTCTGGGAAAGCAGCATTGGGAAAGGGTTACACCTCAAAGGGTTAATGCAGGAAGAAGTGTCTCTCTACTAAAAAAAAAGTGTCTAATTAGCACGATGTTTAATGAACATGAATATACGGACGATGTCTTAAGTATCTGTAATTAGTAGTTCAAGCAGAGAAGTTGTCACATTATATCATGCGTTTTTGAGAAGCATTATGCCAGAGAATTGCATTTACTTGTACATTTGGATTTAAGCTTTTAAATAATGACATATTTGATTTTCTCAAACAGTATATTTAAATCAGTATTACTTAGTTTTTTACTTGGTTGCTGGTTTCATGCATTAATAAATTTAAGTTCTAACACTTTCCCACAAAGTGTTTCTTTTATCTGCCTGTTCGTATACCAAAAGCCATAAACATTCATAGATTACTACGAAATTTCGTTATTTCTAGTATGTACTGTGCCATTTAAACTATTAAATGGTGTTAATAGCAGTACGTTTTTTTTTCAGGAGCACTGTAAAGAATTCCAATACATTACGAATATATGACAGCTTAAAAGACGTTCATCCATTTTAGGAGTAACACAATAATTATATACAAGTATGGGAAAAAACGTTACTAATAACAGTTCAATTGTGCACCAGAAAAAAAAAAACAAAAAAAAACATTGTGTTTTCATGGAAATGGTGTTAGATAATGATCGTACGACAAATTCAGGATGTTCATCTGTCTTTTGCCACTGGTCTAAGAAAACCGTAGAACAGTCTGGAAATTTTATTTTAACACATTGAAAATCTTGGCAAAAATTCTGGAAAATCTTGTAATGTGATCTTGAAAAGTATCTAGACATTTTGACATGAAAAGACTTTTACTGGGGATTTTAGAGGGAATAGAAGATTTAAAAATTGGGCTTACTTGCCTAAAAAACCACATTGAATTATTTTAAAGTTGTTGAGGGGGGGGATCCCTGAATCTTTGGGGGCCCTCTGGAGACCTCCGCTACGCCACTGTGTAAAGCCGTAGGATTACTGAGAAATAAAAATTTGATATATATCAAATTACTCTAAATATATAGCACATTCATTTTTTGAGGGGGGGAGCTTGTCGGGGCCCCTTGAACCGGGGTCCTCGGCAGTCACTGACTATAAGATCTGGCCAGTCCCGGCCTGTTTGAAGTCTGCACTTATGAATAATTTTTCATTTGTCCAATGTTTGGAATGGTTTAAATAAGACTTGATAGGTGCCAACAGTGGTAGGTATATAAATTTTCAGAACAGGGCAAAAGGTTAATTTTGTGCGTGGTTGTGATTTTAGATTTAAAACATTTTCTGTAAATTATATCCCATGCCTATGTATTTTGAGTGCATAACTTTAAACGACGATTCAATAAAAAGTGCAAGCTTGATATTCAATTTAGTAGTAGTGCACGTAAAACAGCAATTTATTTCTCATCACGCGGCAATCTGATTTAACTCTAAAAATAAAATTAGCATATAAACCGAAAAAAAAAATCGCTCGCATATCAATAACAAATGGCAAATTAAAAACGATATTTCTATAACTGTATCGTTCGTTTGAAACTTAAGATTTATCACGTATTAGCTGGCATTACGTGAGACTAATAAAATATTTATTGCTTCTGGTCTCAACCAGACGATATTGAACGGATGCCGATGTTTTAAGCATTCATAAATCGATAAGTTAAAGATATTTTACAATGGATTTAATCAGAAATAAATGCGTTATAGAACAATTTTTTGTTTAATGGGAAAGATAAGAGAATATTCTATTAAAATACCGCATTATTTAGAATAGAATTGCGCAGTCTCGGAAGCATTAGGTCTATGAAGCAGAAAAAGACTAAGGATACCCCTTAAAGGTATTCAATTTGCCTTTGTATTCATACAAGTTACGCAACGCATTTGCTCAAGATATAATTCGTCATTTTGACGGGCGCAATATTCTTCGTGCTACACTGTAGTAGGTTTTTAGTCTTTCGTTACTGTGATTTAAAAAAAAAAAATTCTTAATGTAATACATAGTGTCTGGCCGTCGATTGAACGGTGTGAAGTTTTCGGGCGGTTTTCTCTAGATGTAACGGAAATACCCGTTAAATCCCCTTGGTTCTCCGTTCATCATCCCTCCCACCTTCAAGCAGATAGCCCTCAAGTAGCAATGCACTGAGCAATAAGTCCAATGCATTTAATTCTGGACTCAACATTTTAGTGTCCTACAAGGTTTTAAATTAGAATTGATTTCATTCGGAGAAAATATAGTTTGATTCTCAGCCCGAAGTGGTATTTAGCTTGGTCCCTAGAATGTTATGCTAACCAAGAAAACAGCAGACCGGTAAAATATCAAAGACTTATTAACTATCAAGGAAAAATCTGATACTTGGCTAGTCATAAATATAGCATCATAAGTAAATAAAAAACTTTGTAAAAAACACACATAAGATGTTACAGGTAAGAAGATATGTACGTTTCGACTAAAAATTGTTTTGGTCTTCTCAGTCAAAGCCCTTCGTCAGAGGAAACGACGAAGGGCTTTGACTGTATCCAGCTGTTCTCACATTCTACCATTTTTCAGCAGATGTCAGTGCTGTTGAAAATAATCGTGACCATTTTTTTATGGAATAGGACGTGCTAAAAGTAAAGAATTCTCGTGGGGCTATGTCACCCGCAACTATTTTTATAGAAACCCAATCTATTCTTCGTGACTGGCAACAGTCAAAACGTCAGAGTTGGGTGTTCCCAGAGCGGGAACACTGAGCGTTAAAGGGTTAAAATAAGAATATTTATGATTCTCGTAAAACACAAAATGCGAACCTGCTAATCGAAAGACCATTTACAGGAAACCTATAGATTCAATTCCCCGGATACAAATGTCAAAAAATATGGGTGTGTTTCAACAGAATTGATAAAATCTAAACTCAAAGAGATTTTCCTTATATCTAGGGAAACTTTCTTGTATTTCTGTTTCTATGAATAACAAGCTGATGTCTCTAACAAGTCTTGCATGTACGTCAGGACAGCCGAGCAGTCCGATATTACACTGAAGGTTCGAGCTCTATTACAGACAGTCATTTTATTTTAATTTTGTAAATTTATTTTTACAAAATCTGAACAAAAAAGTATACCTAGTTACTAGCTATGATTAGTAAATTACGATTGGTTAGTCAATCGCTCTAATATCGCTCTTTCTTAAACGCGAAAGAGAAACGGAAGTGAGGCACGTTCACGAAAGACAACGAGCATAAACAATACAACCACGGCAAGTAACCGCACTTCCTTCTCCAAGTATTATTGTCTTTGTAGTCATTTCGCCTTTGTAAAACTGGCAATGTTTAATAATTATTTTACAAAATAATACTCGCTGTTACTTAATACCCTTTGCCAGCTTAACAGTAATTTGTAAGTGTAACCCCCTCCACTTTTCCACCTCCAGAGAGGGCGTGTGCGGAAGGTGCCTAGTTCAAATCCAGGTCACGTCTGTTCGGAGTTTTACGTGGTTTCCTGCGAAACTTAGAGTAAATACGGATTACGACTCCCTAAGACTCTCGCGGAAGGCACCCCCACCTATCGGAATAAATCCCACGTGTAGATAATTGGCCGTAATCCCACAAAAAAAAAAGAAAGGGGCGGGTATTCCTCTTCTCTACCAGGCAAGCGGTTCAACTACAGGTTGGACCCCTTAGAAAGACCCCTTCGAAGGGCATCCCACCCATCGGCTTTGATCCCACGTGTAGATAATTGACCGTAATCCCACAATCACCAGAGAGAGGGGGGGGGGGGATTCCTTTTATCCAACAGGCGAACTGTTCAGGTAGCGCTTGTTTCTGAAATGAGGGCATGTTTCATTTTCTCTAAAATATTTTGCAGGGAGCGAAGTTATAAGTAGATTGTTGAGTGGATGGTATTATTGTTGCAAAGAATCACATTTTTATTTATGTACAAAGTGACTATTTTAAAGCGGGGCGGAAAACTTACGATGTCCCGCCTTAAAATAGTCACTTCCCTTTGTAAACTAGGGGGTCTATTCTACCCTCGTTGTTAACTTAAATCAGTTGTTAGTTAACCACCGCTGACGTGACACCCGACTATTTTGGATTCTCCGGTAATGAGAAGTTAACGTAGTTGTTAAAAAAAAAAAGTCTCCAAACAGCGTTTACGACTTAAATTTCTTTTCTTTCACCGACGCGTCAAACACTAGTCGAACCTGTGTAGATAATTTTTCTTTCCTAACAACTGGTCTATGAGGCATATAGTACATTTTTGAATCCCTAATTGTATTTGAACATTCTTCTACAACTCCATTTGCTAACTGATCATTAACTATGTTCTTGTAATTTTTCAAAACCCAATTGTTTTTATTTAATTTGTTGGTTAAGCTTATAAATCTGCGTTTAGAATTCTCGAAATTATTCCCTAATTCCTCTGAATCATTAATTTTCCATAATAAATTTGTTTCGTATTTCCCATTCTAGTTATTTGTTTCTCAAAAGCTTTGATTATTTCTTTATCTTCATTAGACTGTTTTTCATCATTCTTATAAATCCCCATACCCTCTAAAGACCAGAACCTTTCTATGCTTTCCTGCAGAGCAATGGTTTCAGATACACCAATATTGAAAGTAAACAATTTCCCGGACATTTGGCGCCCAACTACTGTAATTCCAAACAGTGTTTCTAGAGCATAAACAGAGGGAGATAATTTATGCACTTCATCATGCTTTACTATGTCCCAGTACAAGTCTCAACCGATAAGAAAACTTATCGTTGCATCAGTAATGCAGCTGTCAGCAATCTCCCATCCCTTTAATTTTATTGCCTTCTCTATTTCCTTGCTGGGAGTCATAATTAACACAGCTGAAATAGTTGGGGTGACTAATGCCTCCGCCACAATCTTGCACTCCGTGTTATTTTTATTTTTTACTAGCTGAAGTACCCGTCCTCGACGGGTTAGTGAATGAAAATTTCCAAAAAGCAAGAACTTTCGTCAGCATTGTAGGAGTACACAGAATGGATGTAGTATGTTGCCAAAGTAAAGAAAGCGAAGTTATAATTTTCATGTATTGTTAAAATATTGCAGGTTGGAGTGTAACTAAGTAATATCATTTCATTCGCTTTAGTCGTAATTATGTGATGCGCGAACGAATATTGACGCATATTGAAATAATTTTCGCAAAATATTAAAATTTAATCAACATTTTTGAAAAATTTGAAGCCTAGAATTTAAGTTGAGTGACAACCTATCATGTCACCCAAATTCGTTTCATTCCCTGCAGTCTTTATTTCGTGATGCTGGAACAAATTTTCAGCATTTTAAAACGATTTTCGAAAAATCTCAAAATGTAAGCAAAATATTTTTAAAATTCAACGCCTATAAATTAAGATTAGCAACTACCTATCCTATCACTCAATTTCGTATCATTCGTATAAGTCGTTATTACGTGATGTTTGAAGAAATATAAACGTATTTTGAGAGAATTTTCACAAAATCTCAAAATCTAATAAAAATGTTTAAAAATTGGACTCCTATAGTTTATGTTGAGCAACCATCTATCGTGTGATCCAATTTCATATCATTCACTTTAGTCGTTATTACGTAATACGGGAACAAAGATTCACTCAGTTTTAAACGATTTTCACAAAATCTCGAAATCTGATGGATTTTTTTTAATTAGATGCTTATAGTTTAAGGTGAGTGACCACCTATCATTTCACCAAATATCATTTTTTCACCTTTGCAGTTATTACGTGATGTGCGAACACAAATTTACGCAGTTTGAAATGATTTTCGCAAAATTTCAAAATCTAATCAAGATTTTTTAAAAATTCGACGCCTATGTTTTAAGTTGAGTGGCCACCTATCATGACACCCAATTTCATATCATTCGCTTCAGTCGTTTTTACGTGATGCTTGAACACAAATTTATGCAGTTTGAAAGGATTTTCACAAAATCTCAAAATCCAATCTGGATTTTTTAAAAATTGGACGCCTATGTTTTAAGTTGAGTGACCACCTATCATGACACCCAATTTCATATCATTCGCTTCAGTCGTTTTTGCGTGATGCTTGAACACAAATTTACGCAGTTTGAAACGATTTTCGCAAAATCTGAAAATCTAATCAAGATTTTTTAAAAATTGGACGCCTATGTTTTAAGTTGAGTGACCACCTATCATGTCACTCAATTTCATATCATTCGCTTCAGTCGTTTTTGCGTGATGCTTGAACACAAATTTACGCAGTTTGAAACGATTTTCGCAAAATCTCAAAATCCAATCAAGATTTTTTAAAAATTGGACGCCTATGTTTTAAGTTGAGTGACCACCTATCATGACACCAAGTTTCATATCATTCGCTTCAGTCGTTTTTACGTGATGCTTAAACAAAAAAAGCGTCACGGACAGAATGACAGAATGAAAGACAGACAAACTTTTTTTTGAGGGTCGCATCGGATTCCCGGGTGCTTGAAATGGATAGAAATCGCAAAATTTTTGAATTCCAAGAAATATACAGACAAAAGTCTAATTTTATTTATATAGATTTCTACAGACATCACATCCTAATTTTTTTCTACTGGGTTTGGGATTCCGAAAGAAAAAACGAAAAGTTTTTCCTTTCTTATCGGTTTTAGATTCAATTTGTTTGCTAAACTTTCAGTAATAAATGATCTTTGAGATCCACAATCAAGTAATATTCTTACTAATTCAGAACAGGAATTTGAACAAACTAATGCAGTACAGGTCTGCAAAAGGGCATTTTTTGGAGTTAAATTAGAAGACTCGCATTGGGAAACAGTTACGACAGTTTCATTTTCTTTTGGGGGTTCCAGATTTTTAATATTGCAAATTATTTCTGAATGCAATGCAGAATTACATTTTTTACATGGATTGACCTTTCTTTTGCATTGAGAACTTCTGTGAAAACGTCCGAAACAGGAGTAACATCTTTTTTTTTTATTTTAATTTATTTAATTTTTCCTCACTAGAAACGACCAAACAACCTTTTGATTCATGCGCAGAATTTTTGCAGAATATGCAATATGGTTTCGATTCGAGAGGGATGTAGCAAAGGAAGATGTACTCTGAACAGGAAAAGAATTACAATTACTGCCAGACTTAGGTTGTTTACGAGAATTAAATGTGTTAAAATTCTTGTCTTTCTTTTGCTCTTGAATCACATTAGAATTTTCGCGGAACAGTAACTCCATTTTCAAAAATTCTACAAGCTCATTTATATCTATTTCTTCCTGATTTGTTCATCGCCTATTAAATTCTAGGATTATATCATTTGGGATAATTTTTAATAAAATTGGGTAAAGCAAGTGACCATATGAACCAGAAGTAACTCCTAAAGATTGTAAACTCCTAATCTGTATTTCTAGCTCATCGTAAAACCTTCTAAATTCTCGTATGTTTGAAGAATTTTTCAATGGATCTAAATTTAATAATTTGTTCATTAAACAATTAATTACAATGTCCTTCCTTCCAAATCGCGATTCCAAAAGTTTTACAGCAGAGTCATAATTTTCGTTCGTTAATGAAAATCCAGAAACAGTGTTTAGTGCAGTTCCCCCTAAAAAGGATTTCAGATAGTTTAATTTATCAATTTTTGATAAATTTTCGTTGCTGTGTATAGCGCTGTCAAATTGGTTCCAAAATTCAAGCCATAGGCTTGAATCTCCGAAGAATTTATTTATTGTTAGTTTTGGTAACTTTACAATTGCATGAGTTTCGGAACGAGGAACATTCCTTAAATGTTCCGATGCTGACAGCCCAGCAATTAAACTTTCGTTTACAACCTCAATGTTTGACTCCTTAACTTTAGGCGGACTTTCTTTATTACTCAAACTCTTTAACTTATTTTGTAATTTTCTTTTCCAAGTAATTATTTTTGCATTGTATTCATCACATGCTATAACTTCATTTTCGATTTCCTCTACCTTTATAAGCTTCTCAATTTCTTTATCGATATTTTTTAACTCGACTGATTTTTCAATTAAACTGTCATAAAATATTTCTATTTCAACAATATCGTGAATTTCATCTATATTACTCTCTATATTGTTAATCAACTTTGTTGTAAGTGTTCTGAAAACACTTCTTTTCCTTTTTAAAGCATCTAAGTTCTCCATTCTTCAATTTGCAGTCAATATAAACAAAAATTCACGGCTTACCTTGAACAGATTTCAATACTTATCTAAAGGTCCCTGCTGTCGGATTTCGGCACCTAATTTAAACCCTAATGTTTTAGATATAATTCTGAAATTTCGTGCCCATAAAGTAGCTTTCAGTGCAGACATAGAAAAGGCTTTCCTACAGATAGGAATTTCAGAATCTGACAGAGATTATTTGAGATTTATCTGGTTCAGTGACGATAATGTAGATTCATTTAAGAGCCTAAGGATGACTAGATTACCTTTTGGCGTGACAACAAGTCCTTTCATATTGAGCGCTACTATAAAACACCATATTAAGCAATATAAAAACAATAAAGCTTTCGAAATGCTAAATTCATCATTGTATGTTGATGACCTTTATTATGGTCAAAATACTGTTAAAGAAGCCTTTGATTTATCTTTAGATGCTAGAGAAATTCTAAAACATGCAGGTATGAATCTAAGGAAATTTTCTACCAATTCTGAGGAACTGAAACGGTTGTGGGAAGAAACTAAATTAGTAGAGATATTTTAAGAATTGATGTTCAACCATTAATTGAAAGTTTAGTTGAATTAAAAAATACAAAAAGACATGTTCTTCAAACTGCAGCAAAAATGTACGATCCTGTTGGATTTATATCCCCCTTTGTCATTCGAGTTAAATTAATTATGCAACAACTTTGGGAAAGAGGAATAGATTGGGATGAAAAGCTTCCGAAAGATTTAGAAATGCAATGGAAGAAATGGTGTTCGGAGATAGAAAATTTGAGGGATATAAATATTCAACGATACTATATGAGTGACGATCCTTTAACCACGAATGTTCAATTGCACATATTCAATGACTCAAGCCCTCATGCCTTTGGGTCAGTTGCCTATTTTAGATGTGAAGATAGCGACCGTGTTTCTACTGTTTTTATTGCTTCTAAATCAAGAGTTGCGCCTCTTAAGAAACTCACTTTGCCTAGGCTTGAGCTGATGGGTGCAGTGATTGGTGCTAGACTCTACTCTTACCTGAAGAGTATTCTTCCAAATTTGTGTAAGAACGTTCACTTCTGGACTGATTCTCAGATCGTTCTTAGTTGGATCAAGGGTTCACCCAACCAGTGGAAACCATTCGTTTCAAACAGAATACAGGAAATACATTCATTATCTGACCCCTTAACTTGGAATCATTGCCCTGGAGGTGAAAACCCGGCTGACTTATTGACTAGAGGAATAGGAGTGAATTGTTTAATTGGTAGCAGTTTGTGGTGGCAAGGTCCACATTGGTTGATAGATCCTGCTTCAAAATGGCCAAAACTGAAAGAAAAGGACACTAGACACGATATTGAAAACGAAAAGATAGTTAATGCGAAAAGTATTTTAGAATTTCATTGTGCTCTAAAATCGTCTGATGCTGTCTCGTTACTAGACTTAAAAAAATTTGGTAGCTTATTGAAAGTCTATCGAATAACGGCTTGGTTTCAAAGATTTATCAGTAATTCGAAAAACAGAGAAAATAAAAAATCTGGAGAGCTTTCAGCCGAAGAGCTAAGCCAAGCTGAAATGTTTTGGGTAAAATTTATCCAGAAAACAGAATTCAGTAAAGGGTACAATAATTTGATTCAAGGTAGACCTATTGACAAAACTTCCAGAGTTTACGAATTCAATCCTCAACTTGACGAACATGGCTTAGTTTGTGTAGGAGGAAGGCTACAAAGATCTAAATTTGCAATCCGAGAAAAACATCCTTGGTTAATTCCTAATGACACGAGACTAACCGAGCTCATAGTTATGTCAGCACATAATCAAGTAATGCATTTAGGGGTGGCAAGTACGTTATCAAAACTCAGAGAAACGTTTTGGATACTACGTGGAAGACAAATAGTAAAATCTGTCATAAATCGTTGCATTATTTGCCGAAAATTTACCGCTAAGGCCGGTCAGCAAATTGAAGCACCTATACCATCTGACGGAGTAATTGAGTCCCCACCTTTCACGGTGAGTGGTCTAGACTTTGCCGGTCCACTGTACGTTAAAGAAAAAAAACTTTCTCTTTCAAAATGTTATATTTTACTGTGCACATGTGCGGTAACCCGCGCTGTTCAGTTGGAACTGGTGCAAGACCTAAGTGCGGAAGCGTTTTTGCTAGCTTTTCGTCGTTTCATCGCTAGAAGAGGTCTTTGTAAGATCATTTATACCGATAATGCACAAACCTTCAAGAAAGTAGAAAAGGAAATCAAGTCTTTGTGGAATAATATTAACCATCCTGACGTTAAAACATTCTACAGCTCTAGAAAAATAGAATGGAAATTTATAGCCCCAAGAGAAGCCTGGTGGGGCGGTTTTTGGGAGAGGATGGTGAAGACGGTTAAGTCTTGCCTACGGAAAATCCTCGGCAGAGCTTGTTTGTCGTCAGCTGAGCTTGAAACAATTTTGGTTGAAATCGAGGCTGTGATCAACTGTCGTCCCATCACCTACCTTTATAATAATTCTGATGAACCCTCATGCTTGACACCAGCCCATTTTTTGATTGGCGAACGTGTGAATTCCTTACCACCAAACATTCCTGTTATAACTGAAAAAATTTCAACTGAGTGCCTCAACAAAAAATACTATACTCGACAAAGACTTCTTGATCATTTCTGGAGAAGGTGGAAGAATGAGTACGTGCTAGACTTAAAATCCTTCCACTCTAAGAAACAACAGAACTGTTCCTCAACATTTAAGGAAAATGACTTAGTGTTGATTCATGACGAAAGTGTCCCAAGAAATGTCTGGAAAATTGGACGTGTAGTTGAAACATTTCCGGGCAGAGATGGAAAAGTGAGATCGTGCAACATCAAAACTACTAGTGGGACACTTAGACGTCCGATACAGCTTTTATATAATTTAAAACTCAGTGACTGAAGACATTTTATTTTAATTGATTTTATTTTATTTTATTCTTTTGCAGCTGCAAGATGTTTGTATCCTTTTCATTTGTTGATTTTTATTGATAATTTGTTTTTGAAAATGTCTATTTAGTTATTTAGTGATTTATTTTCTGTATTCCTTAATCTTGATATTGTTGCAGAATTTTATGTAAGTATTCTAATGAATAATTTTGTAAGTTTAGGATGAACTCGTGTGAGTTCATCGGGGTTGAGGTTGTTAGATTTTTGTTTATAGGTGGCGCGCCTCCCTTATCTGTTTTATTAATTGCGCTTTTAGTCTCACTGTGAGGTGCGAGCAGTTCGCATGGAAGTGTAAGCCAGTCTTGTAAAAATATATATTGTTTGTTAATAAAAATTGTTTAATCAAGATAAATGAGGAGCCAAAGCTTTCTTCATAAAAATTTCGCACAGCGATTAACTGAACGACTGCATATTAGAGATGAGCCGGGCTCAGCCCGACTCGGGCTCGGGCTCTGTAATTCACGATTGCGTTCGGGCTCGGGAGGGCTCGGGCTCGTGAAAAATTTCTCCTTTGTTGAACATACTCCTTGAAACAGGTTTTAAAAAGTGATTCATGGGATAAATAGAAGTACTTATTTTTAAAAATAGCGGCACGGGGGACTAGAAGGTGTGTGAAGCTCCAAAATGTATTGTATCCTATTAATGAAGTAGTTAATTTTATTTGTCTTTAGCTGAAATTTCGGGCTCGGGCTCCA
>JAWZYV010004504.1:0-11481 GCA_038373885.1 Cheiracanthium punctorium
CAACGATATGAGTCCAGAAGGCGAATCGTTGTCGTCTCATACTTGGAATGGTAGATGAGAGCAGGTTAACGATTCGTTAATCCTATCATTTTCACATCAATATAGTGGACCAACTGGATTGACTTTGTCCAATGGCGAAAAAGTGCCATCGTTGGTATCAATCCATTTAACTACCAACAACATGGTGGTTGATCGAATAGTGCATCTGTCACCACAGAGCTGAAAAAGTTTTCTGGCACAGCTGGCTGTGCGACCGCACAAATTTTTTTGCGACTAGTAGTGAAAGCGCTGAAATAAGGTGGTTTCAAGGCGCAACCACTGCGCATAAAATGGTATTGTAAGCGCCAGGGCTGATCCTAGCGGGAGGCATGATGGTGCACAGCACGTAGGCGACCAAGTTTAAAGACGGCGAAAAGAAAATTTAAAGCATAAGGTTTGTATAAAAAGGGCGGCCAATTTCGATTTGCACGTGGGCGGCCGCCGGTCTAGAATCGGTTCTTCTAAGCGCAAATAAGATCATGTTGGAAACAGTTTCATAATCGAAGTGTTTGTCATGATTTACCTTTCTGGATTTTATACGTTGATAAAAATTCTTAATATTACTATATTTTTAATTCAAGAGCAGGCACATATTTAAATGAATTCTACATGCTAATCATTTATAAATTGAGAGCTTGTAAATAATTTCTAACAGCGTACAAAAAAATACCGATTCCTTATAGTTATAGTCAGGGTTGTTCAGAAAAAGCATCCATATTCAATGAAATAATTGTGGCTATTAAAACTTAAATATCCACTAATTTTTACTTCCTTGTACGTAGTATAAGGAAGTAATGTGATCCCGAAAAATTTTGGGGGCCAAATTTCGACAAAAAAACCGATTTTGAATACCTCTAAATTGAATTTTAAAAATTTTTTCGATGCATCTCATCGTAGGCTATCATGCACGATCATATTAATGCGTCTGCAACTCATTTTGACCAGCGGCGAGTCTATTGTGGTCAGTTTTTCCATGCCGTCTGTACGTACGTACGTATGTATGTAACTCGCATATCTCAAAAACTATTGGTCGTAGAATGTTGAGATTTGATATTTAGGATTGTTCTATGATCTAGTTGTGCACCTCCCCTTTTGGTCGCAATCGAATGTATAGTTTATGTACAGGACCGCCCAAAAGATTCGAAATACATTACGCTCTATGGGCCGAAATTCATTAAACTCGCTTAACTCAAAAACTATTAGGCGTAGAATGTCGAAACTTCATATTTTGGATAGTTGTAACATCTAGTTGTGCACCTCCCCTATTGGTTCCATTCGACTGGATAGTTTATCTACAGGATCGCCCAAAACATTCGAAATACATTACGCTCAATGGGCCGAAATTCATTAAACTCGCATATCTCAAAAACTATTAGGCGTAGAATGTTGAAACTTTATATTTAGGATTGTTGTAACATCTAGTTGTGCACCTCCCCTTTCGGTTCCATTCGACTGGATAGTTTATCTACAGAACCGCCCAAAAGATTCGAAATACATTACGCTCTATGGGCCGACATTCATCAAAGCGTTTTTTAAGGTTTTGGGCTATTTCAAACGACTCAGGAGTGATATATGCTGTAAAGAGTTAGAAAATGAATTTCTCCATTAAAAAAAGTGTCTTTATCATTTACAGTTCTGCTACAGGAACACTCAAAAGATTTCCAATACATTACGGTCAATGGCAATTTTAGGGGCATTCATCCATTTCAAGCACAATACCGTCCTACCACATAAGTTAGGTAATGGTCCGACCACGGTCACGTGCCTCCCTCAAGAACTATGCCAAAAGTCGCCAAGCTTGGCGACTTTTGGCATAGTTCTACGTGTGTGCATATTTAAGTCTCAAATCTCAAAAACTATTATGAAATTTCATATGTAAGATTGTTGTAACATCTAGTTGTGCATCTCGATTTTTGGTTCCAATCTGCTGGAGTTTCTTTACAGGACCACCAAAAAGAATATCAGTACTTTAATGTCTATGGACATCTTCAATATAATACAATTGTAGTCAGTCATTGTTTGGTACATGCCCAAAACCTCGCCGTCTGTCCTCGACCTTGGCGAGTTTTGCCGAAATGTCGCCAAATTTGGCGATAGTCAGTCATTTGGTCCATGCCCAAAGTATCGCCATTTGTCATCGTTCTTGGCGAGTTTTGGCGAAATATCGCCAAATTTGGCGATAATCTGTCATTGTTGGTCCATGCTTAAAATCTCGCCAAATGTCGTCGACATTGACGAGTTTCGCCGAAATATCGCCAAATTTGACGCCAAAAATTATTTCGTATTTTGTATAACTCTAAAACTTTAACCCGTACAATTTTGAACTTTTGTATTTAGAACTATATTATAATATCTAACTGTTTTCAATATCTTTTTTGACAGCAATCGACTGGGAATTTATTTACAGGGTGAGCCAAATGACTTTAAATACATTAAGGTGTATGGATGCATTCAATTCATTGAAAGTCAGAGGTCAATGACTACTTTGGCTATCCCCAAAATCTCGCAAACTATCTCAAGTTTGTCGGCTTTTGGTGAAATATCGCCAAATAAAGTGTCAGAAGGAAATCTTTCATATTGAACTCAGATTGGCGATATCGAAATATTTGGCTGGAAATCGCTAAACCTTACTATTATTGATATTTTATCTCTTTCAAAGAAATAAGTTTAGAGGAAGTGCGTAAAAAACATTTTTGAATTAATAGACGTGCAAGGAAGTCATGTGTTGGACACATCAGATTTTTTTCTCCTTATATAAATGTCTAAAAACCTATTTCATTTTGAATGACTTTAAAAAATTGAATAAAACCCATTGGCTAAAAAAGCACAGCATTTATCAAGTTTTGCATAATACCACTGAAAAGTTCATGGCAGATATTCTAAGTAGTATAAATAAATAAAAAGAAGGATGCACAAAACATAAATATTTCATGTCAATGCTTCAAAAAAGCTTTACGCACAAAATAATTGAAGCCCTTAAAGCGAATCAGTGTTTTTCTTCTATTTAACTTTATTTCCTTCGATACATCTCAGCAGCTCAGTAAAATTATAAATCGCTGTTTTTGTCCTTTTTATGTCCTTTTGATGCATTCGCACTGACGACCAACCTTCTTGCTTCCAACCTTTAAGACAAATATTTGAATATTACTACCCTATTCCAGATAAGTTTCATTAATGATTGTCCTTTTTTCACATATAATTAATTGTTTGTGACTTTATGCTTTCAGAAACAGATGAGTTATTGATAAAAAGAAAGCTTTTGGCCATTTAAAATATTAAGAAGAAAAATTAATTATTTCTATACTGCAATAATTGAAAACATTTTCCCCACACCAATTAATTAAAACTATGTAAAAAGCACGTCATTCAAATGCACTTCAAATTTGTTCTACAGTTATTATACAGTTTTGACGCATTTTATTATACAGTTTTGACGCATCATTTATTAAACAGTTTTGACGCATATACTGTAATGTATCCGAATTTTTTCATATGTGCCTCTAATACAGCTATAAACGCCGCTTAAACCAATATCTAAGAATATATATACAGGGTGATTCTGTATTCATCAATAATTGGTGGAAGGTGGGAAATTGGATAAGAAGACTACTTCACATAGAAAAACATGTCTGCAGACATCATGCGGTAGGGCAATCAAGATGAAAAGTAAGACAGTCAATGGTGAAAGAAAACAGCAATAAAGTGGTAAGAAAAAAAAATCTTTTATTTATGCATCGTGTGCAAAGAATTCCAAGAAGTGTTCGAAATGCTGACCATTTGCTAGAATGCATGACTCACAAAGACGCTGCACGGGCAACCGCAGTTTCTCGAATATGTCCGACATTCCCCTGCTTGATATTGGCGACGACACCTGTATGCGGGCTACTCTAAATCCATAGCGCTGACGAGAAGGACACCAATAGTTTTTGAGATATGCGAGTTGCATACATACATACACACATAAATACGTACGTACGTACAGACGGCATGGAAAAACTGGTCAAAATAGACTCGCCGTTGGTCAAAATGAGTTGCAAATGCACTTAAATTATAGTGCATGCTACCATACGATGAGATGCATCGAAAAAGTTCTTAAAAGTAAATTTAGAGGTAGTCAGAATCGGTTTTTTCGTCGAAATTTGACCCCCGAAATTTTTCGGGATCACATTACTTCCTTATATATACTCCGTACAAGGAAGTAAAAACGGCGCTGTAATCGACGCTCGCTGATTGGTCATTTATATCTCTCTTAGTTGGAAACGGCGGCGTAAACGTAAATTCATGAAACAGTTTGATTTGCCACATTTGACAATTTATCACCAGGCTTGTCGACGCCTTTTGGCGAGAAATTTGGGTGGGTGATACTAAAGGCTAGCCTCTTTCCTCAGTTGCTCCACCGTTTTAATCTGTTTGCTAGTTTTAATCCGTGCTATCGCCGCAACGGTGGTCTCAGATGGGAGCGAGCACGTTAAATGTGTTTCAAAAAGTTTTTCTCCCCCTTTACTGGAAGCAACTAAGTACAGATTAGTTGATCTACACAATTACTTAACAAAAACACCGCCAAATAACTGGTGTTTAAAAGATAAAATAATTAAAAACTTTGTAAAGTAACCCTATAAAAGTTACCTGTCAGACCATATTAAATATACAATTCCCAGTCCCGCCATCCAGGTGGTGTAGTGGCTAAAGAACCACTATATCACACCTTGTGTCCGGGTTCGATTCCCAGCTTGAGTGTTTCATTTTCCATCCCTTCATAGGAGGTAACGCTGGTCGCCCACTGGGTGTGCTGTTCTCATAATTAAATGGCCAGTAGTTCGGGCCTTAGGTGTAGCACAATTGTTTGATGAGCAAGTACCCGCCCATTGGTGGAAAAAATGTTACCAGACCCAGTCTCTGAATAACTAGGATAGCTACTGACGAAAATCGAAAAATTTTTCGATCGAAACAGCTGTATATCCTGACAATTAGCTTTTATGGTGTTATGTTACAAAGTTTTTAATTATTTTACATAATTACTTTCTTCTCCCGAAAAACAACCAAGGGAATCGAAGCTAAATTTTCAGTTACCAAAAATTATACGTGAATTGAAATTCATAATATAAACAAAAGCTCTTACAGCACTAATTGATAATCCAAGTACTATTTTTCTTTGAATAACTTATTAAATAAATTATCATTTTTTTCTTATTTTAGACACAGCGTGGAATTTAATTTTCATATTAATTTTTGACAACACCAAGATTTCATTTAGATATCATATAAATTAAAAAATTACATATTTCAGCTTTTAAAATTAAGATGTGAACAATGCATTAGTTCTTTTACAGCTTGAAGTATATTCTATTTATTATTTTTTAATACAAGATTTTCTGATTTAATTCTTTAGTGATAACAACATTCTAATTGCATTTGGTAGTAAAATCGGCTAGACAATAGAATAAATCTCTTTCTGTCTGAACTGTTTTTTTCTCCAAGGCAATTTCTGTCAAGAAAATAAGAAAAAACGTTCTTTTATCTACAATTGATTACAATATAAAGCTCTGATTTTCGGGTTCTATTTTGTAAACGACAACGTATAGAATAAAATGAATTTATTCGCTATTATTTGGAAGTGAATTCGAAATTGGAAAGATCTAATCTTTCCAATTACGAATATATTTAATAGATATATTCTATATTTAATAGATATATTCAATTTTTAATAAAAATATATTCAAAAAATAGTTTGCACTATTTCTCTGCTTTATCCTCCGGCATTTAAATTCCACTGATTTTGCTTATTTTGATAGCGTGTATATTTTTTAAATTTTGTTTTTTTAAAAACAGCTTTAAATAACATTTCGGGAAAAAATGAAGATATAGAGAATTCACATTTTCTAATAAATTATGATCAGCTATTTTATTGGAAAATATTTTCGGATTTGTTTTCAAAAGAAAATATGCGAAGAAATGTATTTTGTCTAAGGATTCAAGAAATAATCCAAAGCATGGGTGAGGCCGGCGGGCCACATGCAGCCTGCAGATTATGACTTGGGACCTGCAGAGCTGCAACAAATGAACAAAAAAAATGTTAACTTTTGTTTGCCAAATAACATACCAGAGGGTCGTGTTAGACCAGTGGTTAACGCATTGGACTCCGTAACCGAAAAGTTGCGGGTTCTATCCCGACGTACCACCAAAGATCACCATGTGCTTGCGGTGTAGGTGCACGTTAAATCCGTGGTTCCGAAATTCCTCTCGGCCGTCACTAGCAGTTTCCCAAGGGTGCCAATACTCAGAAGTTCCCCCATCTTCTGATGAGGATCCAAATTGTGGCGGGGAAACTCCAGGAAGGACATATGCAGGCACTCTCCTGGCAAGTAAATAAACAAATAACTTACCAGAAGAGAATAAGAGATTCTCAAAAATAAACACATGTCTCGTCGAACTATCAAACTGTTAAACGAAACTGAAAAACACATTCAAGGTATTTTGTAACGTCGAATATTATAGTTCATCTTATAAATAAAAATGAAATTCTGTTTGTTTGTTTGTTTGTTTGTTTGTTTATTTGTTTGTTTGTGGATTTGAGTTGTATACAAATCCACAAAAATGGACCTATCAGCCTGAAATTTTGCACAGATATGTAAAATAATATAGAATACATCATAGTCCACTTTAAAACTTTGAAAGTCCACCCGTTCCCGGAATTTAAGAGATTTTTTATGTTCTCCACGCAAAAAGCTTTCCGTAATTGTAACCCCTGTAGTGAAAAAAGTGTGAAATAAGGATCGCGGTTGCCATGTGTGGCGATTTTGCCGAATAAGATGTTTTAAATTCTCAAAGTAAAAATAAAAGAATAATAATGATTTTTTTTTGTTAGTTTATATTCGTAAGGTTATATTTTTTTTAATTATAATATCGTGTGCATGGGAAATCGGAGCAGGAATGAAATGTTTTATACGCAAAACAATAAGAATTGAAGATTTCCGAGGCTAATATGTTAAAATTTTTTAGTTTGGCGAAAAAATAAAATGGCTCAAATGCCGAGAAAGTGAGTTCTAGCGGTTTGCACAGTTTCCGGCTTGGCGAATTTACTGAGAGCTTAAGGAAACGGATTTTTGAAAACAAGTACAAAGGTTTTATTAGAATACAGCGTTAAATTTTAATGATCCCTGCGAAAATAATGCAGTTATTAAGGGATTTCAAGCGATCTATCTTCAGCATTCTCGCGATTTTGAGGAGGATTCTAACGCTTGGCGCTATTTATCGTAATTTAATCGTCTGCTATTTGGGTTATGAATACACCTGCGTATAAGTTTTTGAAATTTTCATTCAGTTGGAATTGTGCATTTTTCAGAGCAGCTTTTCTGCATCTAATGTATTACATCCAGAAAAAAGGATGTTAGAAATATCAATTTTAATTTTGTTTAATCACACTCATGAATAATGATACACTTTCCAACTTAATGAAAGAAGGAACGAAAATAGGGAAGACCCATGGATTATAACTCTTTTTATATATAGCACTTTAGTGCGTATTTAAAAATCTGAAAGTGTGTCAGATTTTCTATGATTCTAGCGCTTGGCGCAATTTAATGAGAGGGTATTTTTAAAAACAAGCGTAGGTTATCTTATAAATAAAAATGAAATTCTGTTTGTCAATTTGTTGATTTGGGTAGTATACAATTCCACAAAAATGGACCTGTCAGCCTGAAATTTTACACAGATATGTAAAATAATATAGAATAAATGATAGTCCACTTTAAAACTTTGAAACTCCACTTAAAAACGTTTTCCTCCTGAAGGGTTCCCTTAATTTCCGTTCCCGGAATTTAAGAGATTTTTTATGTTCTCCACGCAGAAAGCTTTACGTAATATTAACCCCTGTAATGAAAAAAGTGTGTGAAATAAGCATCTTGGTTGCCATGTGTGGCGATTTTGCCGAATAAAATGTTTTAAATTCTTAAAGTAAAAATAAAAGAATAATAATGATTTTTTTAGTTTTTTTTTAGGTTATTTTTTTTAATTATAATATCGTGTGCGCATAAGAAATGAGAGCAGGAATGAAATGTTTTATACGCAAAACAATGAGGATCGAAGATATCCGAGACTAATATGTAATTTTTTTTAGTTTGGCGAAAAATAAAATGTCTGATAGGCCGATTTTTAGAGTGTGAGTTCTAGCGGTTTGCACAGTTTTAGGCTTTTTGGCTCAATTTACTGAGAGCTTAAGGGAATAGCATTTTTGAAAACAAGTGTATAGGTTTTCTTAGAATACAGCATTAAATTTTAACTATCCGTGCAGAAATAATGCAGTTATTAGGGCATTTCAAGCGATGTAGCTTCAGAATTCTCGCCAATTGAGTACATTGATTTAACTTGGGGGAAATCCGCCAAATTTCAGAAAATTGAAATCTTCGCATTTAGTACATCGAGGTAACGATGAATAAAACATGTTATAGTTGATAATTTAAAAAATGCGGCTGTATTAAGGGATTCCACTTTTCAAATAAATGCCTGGCGGTCGAACCATTTCCCATTTTGATTGCTGCTAAGTCAATGCTTTGAATGATTCCCTGAAAAAACTCTTGCAAAATGGCGTATGCTGGCACTTTGGCGAGGCTTAGATTTGAAACTGGATTTTACTTGAGACTGGTATATACGTATAATAAGACTGGTTATAGATAAAAATGAATGTTGGTATGTGTGTAGGAGGTTGAAAAACTCCAGCACCGTTTCACCGATCACCATGAAATTTGGTTCACCTAAGTCTTTTATCATGGAGAAGGTTTTTATGCTATCCGTTTTCCTCTATTTTTTCACTAGGTGGCGCAGCAGAACGTCGAATTCTATTCCGTTTAGCCGTTTGCTATGCGAATATCGTCCAACAAATTTCGATGAAATTTGGTACACGCGAATATTAGAACACGGAGAATATTTTTCACTATCCATTTGCTGTAACTTACCGCTAAATAGCGCTGCAACGCATCAACTTCTATACCGTTCGACTGATCGGCATAAAATTTTTTATACTTACACATTTGAGAACGAAGAATATATTCTAACTGCGTTACTTTTGATGTTACTCACCACTAGATGGCATTGCAATGCATTATTATTTTAACTCGCCACTAGATGACGCTGCAGCAGGCCAAATTTTTGACCATTCAAACGGTGGCTATGAAAATCAGTATACATAGCTATTTGAACAATGAGAATATTTTGGCGTTATCCATTTTGCTATAACTTGCCACATGACGGCGCTGTAGCAAATCATTACTTTAATTAACCACTAGATGGCCCTGCAGTGTATCACTTCTTGACTGTGCGAATAATCGCTATGAAAATAGGTATACATAGATATTTGAACACGGGGAAGAGTTTGGCACGATCCATTTTCCTATAACTTGACACTAGATGTCGCGTCAACACATGAACTTCAAGACTATTCAGCCGATCGTCATGAAAATTCGTATACATCGATATCTGAATGCGAAGAATATTTTTGCCGCATCCGTTTTGCTAAAACTCGCCACTAGATTGTGCTACGCCGCATCGCCTTCTGCACCGTAAAAACGATTGCCTTGAAATTCAGTATGCATGATTATTGAACACAATATAACGCGATATCCATTTTGCTATATCTCTTTATTACAATAAATAGTAATCACAACAAATATTAATATCAAAAAGTCCATTCATTCCCGTGCGAAGAACGGGTACTTCAGCTAGTATTTTATAAAAGAGAATTGGATGAAACCACAGGTATGACAAATCTGTCTTGTCTGTCTTCTTTTCATGGATTACGGGAACTTAGGCACTCCTGCTTTTACAACATTTTGTACCAACTCCAAATCCAGATTAGATCCATAGCGGTAGTACCTGCCATGGGTGTTAATTTCTAACACAAACTCTCACGCAGAGTTCATTTCTGCCTCATTCGGAACCGATAGATGGCAGCACTAACGAAAAGTATGACAAATGCTACCTACTAAAGTGGTGATTTGTATCAGTGTTTCGATGTGCTGTGTATGTACTTAAGGCTGTAGTTCGGGGGGAAAAACTGTTTTTATTCTTGGTACACAAATTGAAATAAACTAACAGTATCAGGGTCCCGAAAAAATTAAAGATGTTTCTTCAAGCTGTTTTACACACTAGTGAAAAAACAGTGCGTTTGTGAAACTTTCAGAAAAAATTATTAAACATGGAACTGAACTGCAAAATTTTTCTAAGAGTGTCACGCTTTGTAAAATTTTCTATTTTTAAGAATTTTTTCTAAAAGTTTTCTAACTGATACAGGTTTATCGTTTATTTTAGTATGTAAAGTGACAATCTCAAAATTTTGAAGTGCCTGACATTATTAGTTAATTTGTACTTATGTCCCAAAATCGCATGATTTTTTTTCGAACTGCACCGTTAACCGGACTAGTCAAAATATTTGTTAGAGCAGTTGCTTTCACACTGAATTGCTTTTCATTAAAACTTAACACGCTATCAAACTTAACAACGGATAGCGCTCAATTAATGTTTGTGAAGCATAAAGGTTTGTAAAATTTATTGAAAGTGAGGCTTTAAAAGTTGGTAATACACCCGTGCTAGATCTTCATTCATTGTACACGAGAAGAATTTATATTCCAAGTCCCTCAAAATGGATCTTGTTACGAAAGTTGGCGTAGAGCAGTAAACTTCATAAACAGGCTGAATTGGTGTGACTTCTAACACTATCACAAATCAGGGAATTCTGAATACGAAAGTATTACATTTTATGGCGAAATGAGATAACTGACACGTGCTAAAATTTTAAAAGTGGGTGATTTGTAGCTAGAAGTATAATCAATCCTGAGAGAAAGTCAAAAAGCATTTCTAATTTTGATGATTAAGTGTGCATTTCTAGTCAATATATAACTAACTTGGTTGTATTAGTAACTTCAGTCCACATCACTATTGATACACTTAGTTTTGGAAAGCTAAATCAGTCGTCTATAACCTAACATACAATCTTCGTCTGTCTAATAAGTATGTGTGGATTTCAGTTATACTTTGTATCCTTAAAAAATCTTTTTTATTTCATTATTTAAAATATAGGGTTTGACCTTGAAATCATCTGATGGGAATCGGCGATGTAATTAAAGCTATAGAACCCTAAAAAATATAGACTCCACATAACTTGCGACCTGTACACTCAAATCATTTTAAGTGCACTAGCACATGAGCACTAAATCTGATTCAGTTGAATGAAATTTATTTAAACGCTTGGTAAAGATAAAGTGTAAGAAAAGCGAGTGAAATCAATCCAGATTTTTTTACTTTCCGAAAAAGTACCATGTTAGGAAAGTATTGTAATCGTGAAAAAATTGAACTTTTGGAGATCTTCATGTAATTTCACGTTTTGAGGTCTTCTTAATTCATTTATGCTACGTGTGTATGTGGGTATGTGAGTGAACACGATAGTTCCTA